>CM019151.1:36617634-36680917 GCA_009733165.1 Naja naja
AAGAATCCAGGGTCAAATAATTGGATGTCTGTTAAGTTTTAAATATCAGGGTCATGCTTAGAGGAGAAATGGTCAATTCTGGAAGTGTTTATGTCAGTGAAGAAGAAAACTGTTCTTCAAAAATTGCTGATGGAAGAAAATAGGCAAAATAAGCAAGTACACAAGGTATTTGTGTTAGTATATTTCAAATGCATTTTGCAGGGGTAATGGTATGAAAAAGGTTTTGAAAGATAAAAGCATTTTTAGATCAATAACTTACAGTTGAAAATATTAACAAAACCAAGTCTAATGTACTTTTATCTAACATTATTCTTTTACTTAAATCTGGTGCTCTGCACACTGTAATAAATGTATGTATGCTCTAATTTCCTCTTAGCTCTCTAGAAGGCTGATTTTTTGATTTTGCCATAATTCTTAATTTATGACAGTCTAAGTGTATGTCAGTCAAAGTATATATCTCCTGTTTGATGGGATAGTGGCAATACTATGTTGACTTATAAAGTAATCTCCAGAACAGACAGCATAGGTCACATAAAATAGAATAATCCTGGTAAAAGTTAGTTTGGTTGTACTTTTGGCAGAGTAGCCAAAATGTGTCCTTTCTATTAGCAGGCAATTCTATATATAGCACAGGGACTATTAAGTTTGGTAACCTATTACATAATACACCTTAATTGAGAAAAAACTATAAGGGATAGCTTTCATCATCTGGTAATGGTGGAAATGAGGCCAGAAAATAATACAAAAAATTAGGGGATTCTGAGACCTGATGATGAATGTGTTTAGGGCATTTAGTAAGTGGTTTAGAAAAGGTCATTTAGTTTCAAATGTGTGACTTTTTCATGTGTCTTAATGCAGTATGTACCCAAAGCAAAGGAATGAATATAAAAGTGTGATTGATTGGATTTCATAGAATGAAAGATTGAGAGTTAATGAAGAATAAAAGAGTGATAAGAAGTTTTGAATGAGAGGCAGATTTGATAGCATTAAGAATAGATACTGAGAAAGAATATTGACATTGTAGGTAAAAAAAAGATGAGAGTGAAGTTGTAATGATTGCAGGAAGAAAAGTATAAGTTCTGTTTTAAAAAGTATTGTAAGATAGATTAATCCAAAACAGTCCACTTAGATGCTCAGGGTACAGCCACCTCCATTAAATCTGATCCTAATTTTAAAGAATGGCAACATCCCACATTATTGGTACCCAAGAAATCCACTTCTGTCAATACCTTGTACTGGAAATTTTGATTGATTTCTGGATACTTCTAAAACCTTGACAGTCCTTTCATGGCATTATAGGAGAGAACAAGAAGTCTAAAAACTCTGTTTTTGTGAAGAAGGTTTTCTGTTTGATATACTTTTATTAAAAAAAACATGATCAACTGGCAGTCTGTTTTCAGATAGATACAAGATTCTCTCAGTCCAGGCAGCAATCCTTGGAGCAGGACTAGGAAGACAAATTCATTTCATCTTTAACTGTGCTGAGCTTTTCATGCTCCTTATACAGTTGAAACTCGAAAAATTAGAATATTGTGCAAAAGTTCATTTATTTCAGTAATGCAACTTAAAAGGTGAAACTAATATATGAGATAGACTCATTACATGCAAAGCAAGATAGTTCAAGCCGTGATGTGTCATAATTGTGATGATTATGGCTTACAGCTCATGAAAACCCCAAATCCACAATCTCAGAAAATTAGAATATTACATGCAATCAATAAAACAAGGATTCTCTATGGGGTTCAGGTCAGGCGAGTTTGCTAGCCAATCAAGCACAGTAATCCCACGGTCATTGAACCAGGTTTTGGTGCTTTTGGCAGTGTGGGCAGGTGCCAAGTCCTGCTGGAAAATGAAGTCAGCATCCCCATAATGTTCGTCTGCAGGAAGGAAGCATGAAGTGCTCCAAAATTTCCTGGTAGACAGCTGCATTGACCCTGGACTTAATGAAGCACAGTGGACCAACACCAGCAGATGACATGGCTCACCAAATCAACACAGACTGTGGAAACCTCACACTGGACTTCAAGCATCTTGCAGTGTGTGCCTCTTCATTCTTTCTCCAGACTCTGGGTCCTTGGTTTCCAAATGAGATGCAAAAGGTGCTCTCATCAGGAAAGAGGACTCTGGACCACTGACCAGGTTTTCTTTAGCCCAGGTAAGACACTTCTGACGTTGTTTGTTGTTCAGGAGCAGCTTGACAAGAGGAATATGACGTTTGAAGCCCATGTCCAGGATCCGACTGTGTGTGGTGGCTCTTGATGCACTGACTCCAGCCTCAGTCCACTCCTTGTGAAAATCCCCAACACTTTTGAATGGCTTTTTCCTGACAATCCTCTCCAGGCTGCGGTCATCCCTGCTGCTTGTGCACCTTTTTCTTCCACACTTTTCCCTTCCACATAACTTTCTATTAATGTGCTTTGATACAGCACTTTGGGAACATTCAACTTCTTTTGCAATTACCTTTTGAGGCTTTCCCTCCTTATGGAGGGTGTCAATGATGGTTTTCTGCACAACTGTCAGGTCAGCAGTCTTTCCCATGATTGTGATTCCTACTGAACCAGACTGAGAAACCATTTAAAGGCTCAGGAACCCTTTGCAGGTGTTATGTCTTAATTAGCTGATTAGAGTGGAACACTTTGAGCCTAGAATATTACACCTTTTCACAATATTCTAATTTTCTGGGATTGTGGATTTGGGGTTTTCATGAGCTGTAAGCCATAATCATCACAATTATGGCAAATTACAGCTTGAAGTATCTTGCTTTGCATGTAATGAGTCTATCTTATATATTACCTTTTTAAAAAACATTTATATGCCCTTCTCCAAAGACTCAGGGCTGCTTACAATTTTGAGCACAACCCAATGCTCCAGCAATAGCCTTCATTCCATTGTATATGCCTGCTTATTACTAAGCGGCATTTTACAAAGTCAGCTTATTGCCCCAACAATCGTGGGTCCTCAATTTACCTACCCGAAAGGATGGAAGGCTGAGTCAACCTTGAGCTTGGTGGGATTCGAGCCTATAGTAATTGTAGGCAGCTGGAACTTAAATGCTAGGCATTTAACAGCCTGAGCCACCAAGGCCCTTTTAAGTTGCATTACTGAAATAAATGAACTTTTGCACGATATTCTAATTTTTTGAGTTTCACCTGTATTCTATTTTCCTCTATTTTACCTTTGCAGCTTTGGAAATGATTTTCCTGAACGGCAGTATCAGCAACTACATCCCCAAAGCTTTAATCTAACCACATCATAAACACCATTAGTACACCAAAAGATCCTTAGGTCTTCCTCAGTAGCATATGGATGCCATCTGACCAGTAGACGGTAGACCCCATCATTCAGCATTATATTTTCAATCATTTTATTTTCTATCCATGTAGTTTTCTTGGTAAATATACAGGACTGGTTATCATTGTCTTCTCTCTCATAATATAGATAGATGTCTTTCCATTGTCACTAAAATGTTTGTCTGCCTCTAGCATCTTCCTTCATTGTTTTTACCCATAGAAGTTTTTGCCTGCTTGTTTTAGTTTGCTGGAATGAGTTAGAATTTAGCTTACACCATATACCCTACTTAAAATATATATTCTGGCCATACATTTCTAATGTCCTTTGCTCACCCTTTTCAAGAACATCCTCCTCCCCAAAATGATGCAAAGGTTCACCTTATCATTCCTTTTTAAAAAAAAATACCCAAGAAATTTTGATTTGTTTGATGTGCAGCTGTTATCATCACAGCAGCATAATTGAGAAATAACCTTTCTATGACAATTTTTTTTTTCAGTAGGAAATGTCACCACTAGAAGACTGGTAAGAAAAGATGAGGTTAATTGTTCCTCCTGGGTTTTTTTGGGAGGGCATGAGAATGGGATCTGGAAAGTTTGTTGGAAGAGAATGACAAACTATTCCTATTGTACCATTAAATTTCATTTGTTGTATCTATTATTGTTTGGGTACTTTAACTACTTGTAATATAGTTAATAAATTAAATCAATTACATTCTGAAATTAGGTTGAAGTCTACATATGGTTGTAAGGATACATACTGCTCATCTTGCAAATAGTTTGACCACAGAAAAATAAAACACATCTTGTAAAATTAATCTGCTGTGACATTTTCTCTTATTTTTTCCTGATTTTTAATTCTGATCTTATAAATTTGTAGAAACCATAAATGTCTACATTTCTTACTTACTAGTATATTCCCTGTACTCTCCACATGAACACAGCATTGTGGCTCTTTTATATGCCATGGCCAAATTAACAATAAAACAGTCTAGCAGCAGGATGGCATGTTAATATTTTAGTTTGCAAAACTGGCAGATCCTATCTAAAGCTGGCAGAGAAAGCAGCAAATAATGGCCTGCTGAGAAAAGGTGACAGATGATTTCATGCACTGTTTCATGTATAGCCCAAGAGCATTCTATGAGATTTGGCTAAAATACTAAAGAAGAAACTAGGCTTTTTTCCTCAAATCTCCGTCAGAATCAAAAAGAGACCTGGCTAGATTGAAAAAGAAAGAGCTAGGCATTACATTGCTTTATTTATCTTGATTTTAATTTTAATTTAATGAGACTTAAACAGTTATAATCAGACTATATGCCATGAAAATCTCTATAGTATGGCATAGTATAGTACAATAGCATACTTATTTAGTAACCAGACAGCTTAGAAAAAAGAGGTAAGCAATGTACCATGGCATGCTCGTAACTCAGTGGTGGGATTCAAATTTTTTACTACTGGTTCTGTTGGCATGGCTTGGTGGGCATGGCAGGGGAAGAATACTGTAAAATTGCCAGTTAGAGATGGTATTCTCTGAACTACTCAAAATTTCTACTACCGGTTCTCCAGAACTGGTCAAAACCTGTTGAATATTACCTCTGATGTAACTGCTGCATTCTGAATGGCTTTCAAGGACAGTTCCATGCATAGCACTTTACTGTTGTCCCCTTGTGAAGTGAAGTGACCAAAGGATAAGTAACAGCATAAGTAACAATCTTAACAGTCTGCCAGTTCATATGAAGGGAACAATTGCTGCACTAGATGAATACGTGTGAAGGCTTCCCTAACCTGCCTTTTCCTTAAGCAGAAATTGTAAATTCAAGAGATATCCAAATTGTGTACCAGGACTGAAGTTGGAAATGCAATTTCAAGGCTAAACATAAAGCATCTACAAATCAATTCAATCTGTTTAGGGTTGTGCGTAAGTCTGTGCAGAACCTCATAGTTTCCATACTTCTCAAGATCTGGACCATATTCCTGGCTATCTAATCCCTGTAGGTAGTCCAGAATATACCATGGTTGATTACATTGAAATTTACTGAATGATGAAGGCGCATAGCTGCATTGTCCATATCCAAGTTCTAGCAAAGATCATCAACAAAGTGACTAAAGCCAACTTTGTATTATGAAACTTGAGTGAAAAGATCTTTTCCATTCCCATAAGGGGAGGTTGCAGACTGGACAAATTTCTCCAGGACAATTGGGTCCAACATTTATTTCTTGAGAAAGAAGCATATAAAAGAGAGCTTTGTCATAGATTGCTTCCAGGGTAGTTTTTACCAACCACAGGACAGGGATCCAGTAAACAGAAGCTGGATCTAAGGAGTTATGGATTCCAAGTCTTACCAGATAAGCACAAAAGATCCTGCCTATATCACTTCAACAAAACTTCCTCTATCATATAAGTCTGAGATAATCTTAGTAGCTATTATTATTTACATATATCTCATCTTTATTATATCTTTATAAATAACTAGCTCTATACCCATGCTTCGTAACAAAACCATGTGATCGGGTTTAGTTTTTGGGGAGGAAAATAAGGGGAAAAAATTGTGCCTCTGCCTACCAGCATCCATTAGTATTTATCTGGCTAGTGTCTTGTCAGTGTGTGAGAGTGTTGAGGGCTGCTTTGAAACTGAAGCAGTATCTGCTGTGTGAGAAAGAAGGAGACAGCAAGGAACCTGGATGTGGCTTAGCTCAACTGTTCTGTACTAAAGCTGCTTGGTGCTGTGAAACTAAAACTGAAACTCCTCTCCTCTGCTTATGTTTTGCATTTGGAACAGATTTCTTTTCAGGTTGGGGAGTAGAACTCCTTAGCATCAGAGCATATTAATAATAATATACGAAATACTAATGGTCTGATGGTCATTTTGAAAAATCCTTTCTTAGTGAGCACCTAGAAGCCAAGAGGAACATATGTGCCAAATTTCAAGTTTGTAGGCTTTACAATTCTGAAGATTTTGTGATGATGCATGAGTGGTATTTTGCTTTTATATATGTAGATTCAAGTTGACAAACATACATAATGCTCCTTTGTCCTGTTACTGTCCCCACAACAACCCTATGGAGTAGGTTGAGTTGAGAGAGAGTGACTGGCCCAAGGACATGCAGCTGATTTTTGTGCCTAAGATGTAGTGAGAATTCATAGTCCCCTAGTTTCTAATTCAGCACCTTAACCATTGCTCTCTTAACTGATCTAAAATATTATTTTATATATATGCCAGATGCCTAGAATATTTTTCACGATGGCCAATTGTTCAAATTTTGTTCAAATTTTGTTCATGAGGATGCTGCAATGGTTGTAAGTGTGTAAAACAGTCGTAAGTCTTTTTTTCTGTACTGTTGTAACTTTGAACAGTCACTAAATGAATGCTGGTAAATCAATGACTACCTGTAACTTCTTTCTGACTCGGTTTTATGAAATGCATGCGGATTTCTTAACATATTCAAAACACCTTTATGATTTATTTCTGATGTGTATAATTACCTTCTCAAAAATATTGACATACATAAGAATGAATCATCAAGACTCTCTTCTGCTTTACTTCTGTATTCTATTGCTGGTGGGGTTGGCAGTGTTGCCACAGTTAGTGCTATCATATAATTAACTTTGGGCTGGCCCAGAAATTATACTTACCACATTGAGGTAGCTATAAACAGCATTCTGATTGCATCATCATTGTAACGCTGCTGTAATTATGGGCATTGTCTGGGTCTTCTATACATCTGAGAGATTTTGTATGGTAGTAACAGCCATTTTTAGCATTGACACATAAATATAACTTTTACATCTAATGCAGGACATGAAACTTTTAAAATGTATTCTGTAATCCATCCTTTCCAAGTTAGGAGCTTATAGATGCCTTGTAATGAAATCTTAACCTTCCCCAACGTGATTAGGGGCAGTATCCTTCTGAATACTTAAGAACTCAGATGTGAAGTTATTTATCTTCATGTTCTAAAATTGGCTTTTATACTAGAGGGCTGGAAAATAGTTAATAACATTGTTTTAAAAGTTTTGATTTAGGGAGTAAGAATCCAGGACATTATAAGGTACTTAACTTAATGTTTTTTTTCATTAATCCGGTAGAAGATGTTATTAAAGATAAAATGATTAAGCATATGAAATGTATATTTTGTTGTAGAAGTCACCTTCTTATGCAAAAATAATTTAAAGATCTCTATTGTTTTAATGTTTTATATTCAATATTTATTGAATGAGTGTAAACTGCCTAGAGTTGCCTTTGACAAGATGGGTGGCATATAAGAAAAATAAATAGGTAGGTAGAGAGACAGAAAGACAGATTAGATGGTAGGTAGATAGGTAGCTAGATGAACAGGCAGGAGATAAAACTCCTGTTTCTCTTTATAGGTTATGAATGGGACCATCCAATATACCTAGTGTTATGTATGTAGGTTTGAATATTATTGGTTTATTTGAACTGTTCTTGTAAAATGTCAAATGGTATTGGTTTAAATAGTGCGGAAGAAACCCTGCACTCCCATTGGCTAGCAGCTACGGCTGCAGGCTATAAGAAGCAGCCGTAGCCAAGCCAGGACGGGTCCATTCGAGCTGTAGTCACTAATAAAGTCTTTGCTGGAACTCCTCGCGTCTGACTCTTCATGCAAACTTAACACTGGCGACGAAGGTCGGATTTCCCTGAAGAGAAGATGACGCGAACAAGCAACTGGCGAGATGACTGTGCTGAACACCCCCAGCACCGTTCGATCCGGCGAAAGACTGGGAATCGTATGCGGATCGTTTCCACATGTTCCTGAGAGGAACGATCTCGCCGGCATCCCGAGAGGCGGAAGAGGGCGGTCTTTCTCACGCACTGCGTCCGGCAGTCTTCAAAATGGCGTTGGCGGGCAGCAGAGCTGAAGGTAATGGAATGGCCCGATTTAGAAAAACTTTTGAGAGCCCATTACGCCCACAAGTATCGTGCCTCATTAAGAGACACGAATTTTACCGTCGGGATCAAGGGATAGCGAGAATGTTAATGACTTCGTGGCAAGTTTAAGGGACATTGGGGTGCTTGTGACTTTACCAACTTAGAAGAGGCCATGCGTGATCGGTTTGTTTTAGGCCTTAAAGATAAGGTCTTACAAAGCAAACTATTAATGAAACCTAAGATCACGTTTAAAGAGGCCATTGAAGAAGCTGTTTCAGGGAAGCCACCAAGTCCTCAGCAGCGGCCATGAAAAAGATTAACAAGGCCTCAAGCCAGGCCTCAAGCCATTCTGATGGGGATAAATCCACATCTACTCATTGCGAACAAATAGACTCTGATTCTGATGGCAGTGAGGCAGAGGAGGGATTTTAAACTCAGAATGGAGAAGAAAAGAAAAGACTCTGGGAAGAACAGGCAAGGGTTCTATTGCAGAGGCTGTGGGGGGCCACCCCGCACTGATTGCAAGTTCTTTGACTCCATTTGCCTACGTTGTGAGAAACGGGGTCACATAGCCAGAGTCTGCAAATCATCCAGAACTCCACCAGCTAGGAAGAAATTCCTGATAGAGACTTTAAGCCCAACAATTTCCTTGAAAAAATGGGGCGAAATTTAGAAGCAAATGGCAAGAATGAAACGCACCAAACAATCACTATTGGTCATTCTTCACCCTTAAAAAGCAGAAAAGTACATGTGAAGGTGTTTATTGAAGGAAGGCCTTGCCAAATGGAAGTGGACTCAGGCTCTTATTTATCTATGGTGTCATGGGACACTATCCACAGACTTTTTCCCAAAATTCAGAAAAAGCATTTCCAGAAGCAAGCACTGACTCTCAAAGACTACCAAGGGAACAAGATTCCAGTAGTTGGAGCGAGAGATTTCAATGTGCAGTTTAAAGGCCACACCAAACGTTTGCCCCTGACCATCGTGGACAAGGATCGCCCAAGTTTGCTGGGACTTGAGTGGTTCAAACCACTTGGCATCGAGGTGACTGGCATCCATCACGTGAGCAGTTCTGACTGGGAAGAGTCCTTGAAGTCTGAGTTTCCAGAGGTCTTCAGCGAAGGACTGGGCAAGTATATGGGGACCCCTATTGCTTTCAGCCTAGACCCCAAGGTGCCCCAATTCGTTTAAAGCCCAGGAGGGTCCCATTTGCTTTAAAGGAAAAATGATGCACAATTAGATAAACTCATTGCTCAAGGGGTTTTAGAGCCTACTGACCACTCCAGATGGGAAACACCCATAGTCACACCAGTCAAGCTGATGGGTCAGTGAGAATCTGTGGTGACTACAAGGGGACACTTAACCATGCACTGCAACAGAGCGCATATCCTGTACCAGTTGTGCATCATCTGCTCCATTCCCTTGGCAGGGGTACAGTATTTGCTAAACTGGATTTGGCTCAGGCATATCAACAATTAACAGTTGATGATGCCACTGCAGAGGCACAAACAATTGTGACCCATAGAGGTGCCTTCAAATGTAAAACTACAATTTGGAGTAAGCGTGGCACCTGGCATTTTTCAGAGCCTTATGGAAAGAATGTTGCAAGGACTGCCAGGGGTAGTACCTTATTTTGATGATGTATTAATCTCTGCTGAAAATGACACTCAGCTTCAAGAAAGACTCAGAGAAGTCCTTACCAGATTCAGAAAAGCGGGTTTAAAAGTCAAGGAAGACAAATGTACACTCAAAACAAACAGAGTTGAGTTCCTGGGGTATATGATTGACAAGCATGGCATCCATCCTACTGATGCCAAGGTTAAAGCAATCAATGAAGCCCCTAAACCTCGATGCAAGGCAGATTTGCAAGCCTTCCTTGGCCTTATTAACTTTTACCACATGTTTCTACCTCACAAAGCATCTATTGCTGAGCCCTTACATCGCCTACTTGATAAGAATGCTGTTTGGATCTGGGGCGGAAGGAACAGTCAGCATTTAACAGTATTAAGAGACTAATCACGTCTGATGCTGTGTTGATACAATTCTCTGAGAATTTACCTGTTGTTCTGACTTGTGATGCATCCCCTTTTGGAGTGGGGGTTTTGAGTCACAGGCTTCCCAATGGACGGAAGCCCCAATTGCATTTTACTCTCGCACTTGTCCAAAGCAGAGAGGAATTATAGCCAATTGGACAAGGAGGCTTTAGCAGTTGTTGCAGCTGTTAAGAAATTTCATGAATATCTGTATGGCAGGTCATTCACCATTGTTACAGATCACAAACCTTTACTAGGCATTGTGGCAGGAGACAAACCTACACCTAATATCCTGTCACCAAGAATGCTGAGGTGGACTGAATTTCTTGCAGCCTATTCCTACAAACTGATTCACAGGCCTGGCAAGGACATTGGACATGCTGATGCACTGAGTCGTTGCCCACTACCTTGCCACAAGGAGGACTTTGAACTTGAAACTCACACCTTTTTCCTGGAGACCGTTGCTAAGCTTCCAGTCCATGCTGCTGAGATTGCCAAAGAAACTGCCAAAGATGCTGTGTTGGCACCTGTTATGGGCTGGATTAAGAAAGGTTGGCCTCTTCAAGATCTACCTCACCTTGCCCAACCTTTTAAGTCCAGGCAAACTGAATTATCTGTATTAAGAGGATGTATTTTGTGGGGTAACAGGGTGGTTATTCCTGCAAAACTGCAAAGGGAGGTTTTGGAAATGTTACATGAGGGTCATCCTGGGATTGTAAGGATGAAAGGTTTGGCCAGGAGTTATGTATGGTGGCCAGGTATTGACAAAATGGTTGAAAACTGGGTAGCATCTTGTCCCAATTGCCAGGTAGTCAGACCTGCCCCACCTCACGCCCCCACACAGGAATGGGAATGTCCTAGGGGCCCATGGTCTAGAATCCACATTGATTTTGCAGGCCCTACAAGAGGGCACACTTTTCTAGTGATAGTAGATGCATACTCCAAATGGCTAGAGGTAATTCCAATGACATCCACTACTACTGAGGCTGTTATCAAGCAGCTCAGAAAATTGTTTGTAACCCATGGGTTACCAGATGTCCTTGTCTCTGACAATGGCCCTCAATTCACATCTAACATTTTTGAATCCTTTCTAGCTCAACAGGGCATCAGACATGCCCTCACTGCCCCTGGGCACCCTTGCCAATGGCGGGCTGAACGCATGGTGCGCTTTACCAAAGAGAAGCTTCAGCAGCTGGGTCCTGGGGACATCACTGAGAAGCTTGAAAAGCTTCTTAGTGTTCAACACATCACTCCTAGCCCATCAACTAACTTGTCCCCAGCAGAGTTGTTGATGGGCAGGAAACTTAGGTCTTCCCTTGACCGCCTTCATCCCACTTACGCACCCAACGCACCACTGGATTCCACTTCCAAAGTTCGTTCTTTTAGTGTGGGAGATTCTGTCTATGCTAGGAACCTTATAGGTGACCCTTTGTGGATTCCTGCTGAAATAACTCACATCACAGGCCCTCGTTCTTACAGGGTACAAACAGAGGATGGCCTCCTCTGGAGCAGGCACATTGACCAACTTAGATCCAGGTTCCCTCAGGAACATCAACCCTGTCCCTCTCTAGGTCCCTCACCTGATGTTCCATCTAGGGGAAGGAGGGAACAGGAGGAAAATCAGCAAACAGGAATCAACCCCATGTGTAACGAGCCATTGCGACAGGAACCATCCCGAACCCTGTCACAAAGCCAAGATCCATCCTTAGAAGTGGAAGATTGCACATCACTACCTGACTTGGGTGCTGACATTGGAATGGAGATGGGTTGGGAGGAGAGACCAGATTCTAACAGTCTAACAGGGTCTCCTTTCACAGGAAGTCCCAACAGGGAAATGTCAGCAGACACATTTCCTTCTCACTGGGTGAGAACGTTAAAGCTTCTGAACCACGAAGGTCTCAACGTACACGTAAGAGCCCCACCTATTTAAAGGAATACATTAGATAGGTTGGGGTTTGGTATGGACTGAACCTAGTGGGGAGGGGTGTTATGTATGTAGGTTTGAATGTTATTGGTTTATTTGAACTGTTCTTGTAAAATGTCAAATGGTATTGGTTTAAATAGTGCGGGAAGAAACCCTGCACTCCCATTGGCTGGCAGCTACGGCTGCAGGCTATAAGAAGCAGCCATAGCCAAGCCAGGATGGGTCCATTCGAGCTGTAGTCACTAATAAAGTCTTTGCTGGAACTCCTCGCGTCTGACTCTTCATGCAAACTTAACACCTAGATTTTCAAATGACTTTTAATAAAGTCATTTACCAAGGTCTCTCAAGCAAACATAATAGTTATGGAATAAAAAGAGGGAATAGGAAAATTGCAGAACCCAGCAGGAAATAACTGGCATCATATATAGAACCAACTGCTGAAATTGCAAGCAAGACTACATAGGACAAGTAGAATGCCATCTAGAACATAGAACATAAATAATAGAGTTGGAAGGGACCTCACAGGTCTTCTAGTCCAACCCTCCCCCGGTTCGAGCTGGTTGTCCAGTTTCTTCTTAAAAGACTCCAGTGATAGAGCATCCACAACAGCTTGAAGGCAAGCTATTTCATTGCTTAATTGTTCTCATTGTTAGGAAATATCTCCCTAGTTCTAGATTGCTTCTCTCCTTGTTTCCTCCTAATTTCCAACCATTGTTTCTTGTCTTGCATTTTGGTGCTTCAGAAAATAGTTTGACTCCTTCGACTTTGTAGGAGCCCCTCAAATATTGGAACAGTACTACCATGTCCTTCCAGTTCTTTCCATTGGACTAGACATATCCAATTCCTTTAACCGTTATTCATGCTTTAGCTCCAGCCACTTATCCTAAATTTAATAAATAAATTTAATTAATTAAATTAATAAATTAAATTAAATCCCCAAGTTAAAGCAGAGAGTCAAGGACCATAAAACTGCAACAAAGGACAATACCAGAAATGCCTAACAGCTAGTCTTGGCCTTAAAATGAACCACATATTTGAGTGGGATAATATAGAAATGATAGACCAAGCAGAAAAGCCAGAAGATTTATTGAAATGGAATACTCAGTTAAAAGATCTACCAACAGAACTAGGTACAATTTACTACCCAATCATATATATATACATATACATATTGTGATACAAAACAAACACAGTCACAGAAAACAGGTGAAGCCCCTCTTATTCCTTCACTTTGATTCCAAGCTCCGAATATTCTTGACAGAAGACAAAAAACTCCCACACAAACAGTTACAAGAAGAAGGAAAATGGCAACACAAACCAGGCAAGATAAGGGCTGGAGGATGTCCACAGATAACATACACTGGGAAGGATGCCAATCTCAGAGAGGAACCATAAACTAGAGATATTTCCACGCTTTGTTTCCAGCATTTGCCTGTACGCATGTCCGACCTCTTATTCAGCTGTCACAGCTGCAGCCCATGAAGAGGATCAAGGCCCTCTCCTCCTGAGTAGACCACGTTTCTCCCTTATCCTCTCCTCCCTACCTGCCCTAGGATAGAGAGGGGATGGGCCTGGGTCCTCCTCTGACTGTTCAGCCGGCCTCTGCCCTTCCCCAGCCACCTCCACAACCTCCGGAGCCACACTTCCACTCCCTGTCAGCTGTTCCTCCTCTCCCTCAGAGTCAGTCTCCACCAGGGGTATGACACATATACATATACACATACACATACACACACATATAGTATGTATGTATATATGTATATATGTATATTGTTCTGACCAAGGCTTCTTGACACACACTGTTCCAAAAAACCTTTTGTTTTATTTCAATGGCTGTGAATTATATGCATTCACAGCCCGTAATAAGTCCCAAACAGTTTCTTTCTTTCTTTCTTTATTTGATTTGTCAATCACTTACAAGATAATAGGTATAAGTATAAACATGAGTAAGAATACAGGAAATAGGTATGAATAAATGGGAACAATAGGACAGGGACGGTAGGCACGATGGTGCATTTATGCACGCCCCTTACAGAACTCTCAGGAATGGGGTGAGGTCAAAAGTGGTTAGTTTGAGGTTAAAGGAGTTGGGGTTGGAGCATGTAACAACAGAGTCAGGTAGTGCATTCCAGACGTTGACCACTTTGTTGCTGAAGTCATATTTTCTGCAATCGAGTTTGAAGCAGTTTACATTGAGTTTGTATCAAAATTATGATTAGTCCAACAGAACTCTGCCACAGTCTTTCAGGATAAAGCTGATAAGAACCCACCTTTATCTCCCTTGAAATGCTGCCTTTATCTCCCTTGAAATGCTGTTAAATGCCTGCTCTTAAGATCCAGCTGTCTACAATTACTATAGGCTCGAATCCCACCAGGCTCAAGGTTGACTCAGCCTTCCATCCTCTCGGGGTAGGTAAATTGAGGACCCAAGATTGTTGGGGGCAATAAGCTGACTTTGTAAAAATGCCGCTTAGTAATAAACAGGCATATACAATGGAATGAAGGCTATTGCTGAGCGCATTGGGTTGTGCTCCAAAAATTGTAAGCCACCCTGAGTCTTTGGAGAAGGGGCGGCATATAAATGTAATTAAAAAAAATGCTGCCAATGGCTAAATTGCCAATTAGCTGTACAAGGCCAAATGGAGCACAAAGTCAACAGGGAACTTCAGAGTTTAGACTGACCAGAACAAACAAAGTTGCTTCCTGAAAAAGCTCATGTCCCTTTGTTCCTCCTTTATGCCTTACGGGATGGGCCAATCATCTCCAAGCCTTACTCCCAATTCGCCCTTTTTGTCTTAACTGTTTTTGCCTTCTGGCAGCTCTGTGCAAGCGCTCACTAGGAACAGGCTCCCCCTGTTCCTCTGCCTTGCTGATGTCAGATTCTGGAGGCTCTGGAGTCATCACATAACTAACAGATAGCCCTGGCCCCATTTCTATGTCAGATGCAGATCCCTCGTCCAAGTCCTCCCCAGACTCCAGAACTGGCCCATGTTCCTCCCCATTGTCTGACTCAACTGCCAGCTCCGCAGGCCACCTCTGGACCACAACATGTGTGTGTGTGTGTGTGTGTGAGAGAGAGAGAGGGGGAGAGAGATCCATTCTCATAACATATTAAAAGCAATTGTTGAATCCTCAAAAAATACAAAAGATAAAGGCTTTCTGGACAATTTCCAAAAGTTATTTATCATTTTGATTTCTCAAACTTTGCTAGTTATGGAGTAGACCAAGTCTGTCCCCACCTCCAAAATCTGTTATTCTTATGTGGCCCCAATTTGCCTTGACCATTTCAGATCTTTGGAATAGGTATCATGAAATAAGCTCGTACTACATTTGAACCCTATCTCAAATCAGCTCCTGATTTCTGTCTCTTGGAAGACTTACTTTTGTAATTTAAATCCCATTGATTACAATTGGACTTTTTTGAGTAAGAAACAACTCATAACCTATAGATCATTATTTATCATACATTTTTTCATCATCATCATCATGAATATTGTTCCCATATTCATATAAAATAGAAAACAATGTCTTCAACTGTTTAATGCTTAAAGATCAGAGTTGGATCAGAAAATTCAATCTTTATACTTTTAGCAAGAAGCAAAATAATTTATTTATATTACTACTTGCTCTCAGGATTATTCATTGTGAAAATAATATAGCCTAAAGTAGAATACAGATTTATGTGTTGTGGTCTGTCGGCCGCTGGACCATCTGACAGCTGAATCAGAGAAGGAGGTAGAGTAACAGCAACGCAATCAGAGAGCTCTGAGGGGGAAGAGGAAATGGAGCTGTCAGAGATAGACCCAGAGCCTGGGCTGTCCATCAGCCCACAGATGGAGAGGGAGCAGCCCCCAGGTCCGGAAGTGGCTGATATTGAAGAGAAGGAAGAGCGGGGTCCTGTGCCTGATGCATGGATGTGCAGAAATCAGAGGAGAGGAGAGCAGCAAGATGCTACGGGCCGGTCATTGGGACAGAAGTGCTATCACTGCTAGCTAAGCCCCACCTTAGTTCTAGGAATAAAAGGCAGGAGGTGGAGACAAATAGGTGTGGCAGACAACTTTTCATCTCCCTGTTAGTTAGCCACTAATAGTCTGAACTTCTGAATCCTGTCTGGAACTGTATCAGATTTCTTTTGTGGAATCTGCAGTACTGAGAGTTGGCATGCCTTCTGAGCAGATGTGTGTATGTCTCCAATGCTGGAAATGAGCAAGTGCACCTTCCAGGACTTCCTTTATGAGTGTGGGGGGAGAGAGAGAGAGAGACTCCTGGTGTGTTGGAGCCATTTCAGGGGGAAAGTGAGCAAGTGTCACTTTCCACGGGCACTTTGAGACTGCATTAGCCTGGAGAGAGAGAGAGAGAGAGAGAGAGAGAGAGAGAGAGAGAGACTCTGCTGGGGCTGCTGGCACTCCTAATAAAAGGAATGTTTAGTTAAAAACCCAAGATTGTTGGGGGCAATAAGCTGACTTTGTAAAAATGCCGCTTAGTAATAAGCAGGCGTATACAATGGAATGAAGGCTATTGCTGAACACATTGGGTTGTATCCCAAAAATTGTAAGCCGCCCTGAGTCTTCGGAGAAGGGCGGCATATAAATCTAATTAAAAAAAAACAGTGTGTTTGTCGTGTTTGGGAGCCGGGTCAGAACATAATGCTTTAAAATATAGTATTGTATAGTATTTTTCAAGTCAGTGTTCTTTTCTACAACCCCCAGTGCTGCTCCAACAAATACTTTTAAACAAGAACTGTAGGAAGATGAAAATGACAGGATATATGGGAAGCAACCAGTCCAGCAAATATTTCCTTAGATAATTAGTCTTAACTGAACATGTGATTTCTTCTTATCCCTTCAGATTGAAACTATTAAGGTCACTTTCATAGTCTCCTGTGAATATGAAACCATCTATCTCACAATCTCATTTGGGACAACAACATAAAGAATACACATCCTAGAATATATGCTTTGGAATGAAAGCCATCTGTTAAGCTTTACTTCCTGTGAAGCTTCTGGTACATACTCATCCCTAAAGAAACAATCTAAGTTAGGAGGAGGAAGTCATTGCAATCTAAACTGTGAGGGCTGCATACTTTGCTTGTAGCTCACAAGGGAACAACAGTCTCATGCGGTGTTTGCTTTGAAATTAGTTCTGGAAAGAAGAAATTCTCAGGGAAACTTGGTCTGGGCCAAAGAGTACTAGTTTATTTATTTTTGATAAAATAAAAGGCCAAGGCTTTTGGAAGGGGGAGTGAACTTGATAAAAAGCTGTTCTCAGAGAACAATTGTGAGCACCTCTTTATTTCCTTACTAAAGGATACATTAATTTTAACTGGTTCATACAAAACTGACTTTGCTTTCCTGTGTACGTAAATATCACTGCTATTAACTGCATTTCATATGTGCCTTCCCGATATCTATATTTACTAATGACCCCCTTTTATAAATTATAAGAATTATAAACTGATAAGGTCTTTCAGATATCTCTGGAAGCTGCAACTAAAGCATTGGAGGACTGTGTGTAGTTTAGCCTATCTTTTATACGGGACTATACTTGTCAAAATATTTTCACCACTGCATAGCCCCCAAATAAAACTTACGTTCAAGAAAATTAAATGCTGAAATATTAGTTGATTGTAGAAATGCTGGAGAATTCAGAAGGGAGAAAACTGTAGCCAATGAGCTACCTCCTATGAATAAATTAATTATCTATGATTTTTTATCAAATTATAATTGTGTGATTCTTAGCAGCATAAACAATACTCAAATATCACGGCATTTGTCAAAACTTCTGAAAAGTGCAGGTTATCAATTCCTAAAGTAAAGGAAAAGGAAAAGTTTTCCCCTGTCTACTTGTATTTGACTCTAGGAGGCAGTGTTCATCTCCATATCTTAGCCAAAGGAGTCAGTGTTCTACTCAGATACTTCTTTGGTCATGTAACCAGCATAACTATACACAAAAGCACCTGGAATGCTGTTACCTTCCCACCAAGGTGGTACCTACTTATCTACTTGCATTTACATTCTTTCGAACTGCTAGGTTGGCAGGAGCTTGGCCAAGAACAGGACCTCATGCAATCACACAGTACTTGCATCATGAACTACTGACCTTCTGGTTGACTGACCTTCTGGTTAAGACATTGTCTTATCTGCTAAAAACCATGTCCCTTATTGCTGATTCCTACTATATACTTATTTTGCACATTCACATTATCTCCTTAGGCCTGGCTGATACACCCAGAGCAAGAAACAAGCTAAATAGATTTCCAGGGAATCAATGGCAAACCGAAGATGGCTCTGAACTGCAGTGAAATGAGTCAGCAAATGATACCACAATATTCCTACCTATGTAAAGGGGAAGACCTGGGATAGCCTATAAGTATTCCATACATGCTCCTCATAATGACTGTTATGTATGTAGGTTTGAATGTCATTGGTTTATTTTGACACCATAAAAAGACAGTCCAGTGAGTTTTAGAGATCTGGGAGCAAAAGGAAAGTCATTTGCCCAAGCCATGATTCAAAGCCTTCAAATGAACACTGGGTTCATCTACTTCCTCATTCACTTCAGTGATTTACTTCACTTTGTTAATTGCTTTTTGAAAACTAAGAATCTTCAGAATTGTATTTTTTATGATACTGGGTGATTTTCCTTCAATCTTTAGCAAAAAAAAGTTTCATTTAATTTAAGAATTTAATGTTTGTTATTTTATTCCAAACTAAACAGAAAAACTATGATTATGTTGTAATTTTGGAAAAAATTTTAAACAAACTAAGGGCCAGATGGAAATAATATTTGTAAATAATTACAATAATTCTTCTTGTGAGTGATTTAAAATCTTGTTTAAAATATATGAAGATTTTGAATCTTCCCAACGAAAAATGTTGTATATTACAAAAAAACATGATAAAAGGAAGGTTGGTCACTACAGGCAATCAGAAAGAGCTGAAGATAATTATTAAAGGAGAAGAGAACCACTAATACAGAATGGAGAAAGGTATTTTTAACTTTGGATGAGTTTGAGGATATTTGAGAACAAGCCACTCAGAATTTTTCTCAGGATTGTCTGCTACCATAAAAATGGGCTGAAAAGAGGAACTAGAAGTGAATAAAACTGAAAACCAGCATGTTTATTTATTTTTATTTTATTTTTATTCATATTTATATCCCGCCCTTCTCCGGAGACTCAGGGTGGCTTACAGTTTTTGGGATACAACCCAATGCGCTCAGCAATACGCTCAGCATAGCCTAATGTTGAATATATGAATTTAAAATGACAAGATAAAAGTATGATACAGAAAAAGATACTACACAAGCCTTATAAATGAAAATAACTGATTTTGTAATAGTTAAAAAGGATACATGAATATATGTAATAAATACATGAATAATAAATCAGAAAAGTGGCTTTATTTGTTTATTTACTTGTTTCCCCAGCTTTCTTCAAGTACTTCAATATGACACACTTGGGCAATTCTTTAATTTTTTCCATATAACAAGTACCCTAAGAAATAGGATTCAAATGCCACTTGGTGATTCTATAACTGGATACACACTCAAGCCTCAATTTCCTTGGTCCAAGGATATAATTCTTGCTATTGTGCATGCTGCATAGTTCCCATACTTCATTGCACTATTCCATTGCAACAGGATAGGGTGGACTCTCAATAAAATTTTAATCTTGTTTCTTTTAATGAAATCATTAAAAAATCATTATCATGTAGGTGTTGCTTTACTCATATTTTCACAATTGTGGGCTTTCATTAAACTTAATGAAACACTGATCATATCTGTAAACTTGTTGCCGAGAGAAAATCTTCCCAATCTGAACTACTGTACCTTTCTAGAGTAATCTTTCCAACTTCCTATCTAAGATAATAAAAGCACACATGCATTAGTAATTGTAGCTTGATACTTTCACATATATTTTAGATGTTCAATGCCATTTTAAATTCCAGGGCATGGATTGAAAGAGATAATAATTCAGAATATCTGTCTGGCATTCACGTCTCATTAAAAGATAATGCCAAGAGAAGAGGAAGAGATGGTAAGAGGCAGTTGGCTGGCTTAAAGCTCTGGCAAGTAGTCTCTAACAGTACAATACACAACTCTACACAGTTTCAAAGGGTTTTTAAAAATGATATGATTTCCATATCAATTGTAAAAAAGTATTAAACTTTTAATATTGTCTACTCTGAACAGTAGTGAAGGGAAGTAAAAAAAATTCTCCAGCAAAACTCAATTTCATTCCCCTGAATAACATTAAGTCCCTGTTCAACAAGTAAAATATTGATGACTTTAGAGAATCTTTCATCCTAATGGATCTCAAGGTATATTTATTTTGTACAGGAAAGATAACTTCAGCAGCATGCAGCTGTCTCTACAGAAAAGGAAGCCAACAAGATATTTCAAGAGGAGTATTTTAACCAAGAAATTAAAGACAAAACTGCATGCTAAGAAAATAATACTGACACAATGCCATTAAGCCAGGTTTCAGCAATCCAGCACCCAAGACTGTCATGGTATTCAAATGTTCCTAAATAAATAGCATATGCAAACCTTCCACATATACATACATACAGGCATTAGATCATATCAGTTATTTATACTTTATCGATCTATATCTACAACATCTACATTTGTAATATGTATTAATGCCTGGAAAGGTTGATGAATCTTGAATTAGGCTAACATTGGTTCTTATGGGTATATCATAATTTATATTAAATATATTCAAATAAATCAATAAACTTAAAGCTCTATTCAGTCAACAGTAAAAAATATCAATACTTTAGCTTCTTCAATATGCTGTAACAAATCCATTTAGTAATGTTGGCAATCAAAAAGTTTCATAGGATAAGACAAATATCCCTCGCAAAAGGAAGATGAATTTCACTATATTAAAGATGAAGTCTGGTTAGCCAATATTAGAATATCACATAAAATTGGTTTGATATTATAGACGTACAGAAAAATAGAGAACTTAAAATTCTGAATTTAAATTTTTTGTACTCCTATAAAATAACTTCTGTACATTATTCTCACATTTATTCTTTTTTAGCATTGTCTATATATGACATGATAAATGAAATTGCATTGCAATCCTTTGGATTATCAAAATTCCATCACATTTCTATTTTTTTTATATAATTCAGCCTAACTTCTACAGTCATTAATTTCAATAAGAAGAGGTAAGGTAAATATTCTCATAGTTTTTAATTATAAACTCAATGCTTATTACAATTAACAAATTCAACAATTATTAATTGGCATGTGGTAAAGGATAACTTAATATTACTTGCTGTATGGTAAAGGATAATTTCCAAGATCTTGGTTATAGCAAAAGTCATAAATTGTTCTAAGTAAATCAGGGAACTCAATTAGAGGAGCCAATCCTACTTTATTATAAAGCTACATTAATCAAATCTTGCAAGTCTGAAATACAACTTCTTGCCATCACTTTTAATTGCTTGATCCATTTGAAAAAGTTTCCTTCCATTTCTTTCTCTGACTGGGGTCTGAGAGCTGTCTCTCTTGCCTGATTGTTTTCTAGGCAGCAGATCTTTCCCTCCTTCCTCAAGACCATTGATACATCCCATTACACAGAACTTCCTCCAGCATATACTGAGATAATGAGTGACTTAGTACACAGCCCTGAAAAGCCTTAGTTGTGCTTGTCAGTGACCTGTGGTGAAAGTGATACATCAAGCAGTGATACATCCTCCTTGTACTCTTTGTGTTATGTATTGAATGTATATAGTTGTGTTAAATGTGCTAAAGTGAAACTAACCTTTGGATGACCCTAACTGTTAGCTCCAACTGTTTTGGAGGGAAATTTAGAACATTTATATTTGGGAAGGCTTTTTCTAGTTCTAAGACTGGTTAAGGCCCTGTGGGCCTAGAGTATAAATCACAGGCATTTGCCTCAGTTCCTCAGTTCCAGTTTTGAGTCAATAAATGCTGTTGTAGCTATGCTGGTTTGGTTCTTGCCTACTGAAGCTCATTGCACAATACCTTGATTTCTTGGCTGCTGGTTATAGATCAACCATCCTGAGCTGATTTTGTGGATTAGCAATTTAGAGCATGTTTTATGCTGGTTCTTTACTTTCCTTGAATCCAGTTTCAGTTGGTGTTGGTTGGAGGAAGAGAGATATCTCCTTAGGTTCTTGCAGTGTGTACTGTCACAGGGTTCTAATCTCTCTTCCACCCTTTTAATATCTACATAAAGTTATTGCATGAAGTTATCTTCAAATTTAAGGTGCAGTATCATCAGTATGCTGATGAAACCCAATTATATCAGCCAAGTGTACTTTCTCAGTACATGTCTCTGATTCTCTTCCACCAAGACTGAATGGCTAGAGGTGTTTTGGCTGCAAAGATCTGGGAATATTCCATCTTTGACCTTAGATGAAGTTCCACTTCCCTCTTCAAAATTGGTACATAATCTGAAAAACTTCTTGGACTTGCAGCTCCTTCTTCAATAATGGATGTCAGCTGATATCAGAAAGCCTTTAGTACCAGCTGTGTCTTTCCTAAATGGTGGGGCCTTCACACAGCCTCTCATACCCTACTCCTATCAATTCTTCACCAGTGTAATGCACTTCATATGCAGCTGCCATTGAGAGCCACACAGAAGCTTCATCTGGTCCTGAATGTGATGGCGACTGGACGGGACTGGAGACTAAAACATGCAAAGAATGGTTACAGGAACTGGGCTTGGCTAGTCTAGTAAAGAGAAGAACCAGGGGAGACATGATAGCAGTCTTCCAATATTTGAGGGGCTGCCACAGAGAGGAAGGGGTCAAGCTATTTTCTAAAGCGCCTGTAGGCCAGACAAGGAATAATGGATGGAAGCTGAACAAGGAGAGATTTAACCTGGAAACAAAGAGAAATTTTCTGACAGTGAGAACAATCAACCAATGGAACACCTTGCCCTCGGAAATTGTGGGAGTGCCATCACTTGAGACTTTCAAGAAGAGATTGGACTGCCATTTGTCAGAAATGGTGTAGGGTCTCCTGCTTGGGCGGGGGATTGGACTAGATGACCTACAAGATCCCTTCCAACTCTGATTATCTGTCTGGTAAATGAACATACCTTGGTCTTTGCGAGCTGCACTAAGTTGGCAGTTTGCTTCTGAGTGCTCTTAAGGGTGCTGCTTATTAATTATAAAGCCCTACATGACAAAAGACCTGTTTACTTGAGGTGCATGCCTCCCAAGGCATGCCTCCCAAGACATCTGCAGAGATTATTCAATTCTGCAGGATTAGCACACTCTATGTGTGAGCCCCAGAAGCATGCCTTTTCAGTAAGTAGTATCTGCCCTTAGCAGTGAGGTTACCTGCAAGATCCAGACAGTCCTCACTCTGCTGTTGTTTATAAAAGACATGAAGACCTGGCCCTTCATCCAGGCCTTTGGTGAGGAAAAAGAGATACCATCAATCAATTTTTATTTTGGCATTAGCCAGCAAATAAAGCAAGAAAATTACAAGTAATTAGAATAAAAAAAAATGTTCTAAAATTAGAAACACATTTTCCATCATATTAATTGCATGGAGTCCAACACATTGCATGGAGCCTCTGCTCAAAGGCAATGTTTTGATATCTCCCTTCAGTAACAGCTGTTGGGTGGGCATTGATTCTTGGCAAGAACAGACCCTTCTAAATTGTGGAATTGTTATACAACTAAATAATATTGATGGTTGGAGAAGGTGTACAGAGTGGCTCAAGAAGAAGTTTATAGGTGGAACTGCTAAACCTGCTTGTAGCTCTGAATGATTGGCCCACTGTTTTGAGATCACCTAATGTACATTCCTAGCCCACAAGGATGATGGCTAGCCATAAATAGTGACAAAGTTGCAGTTTGACATATGTTATCTCACATCAGGAAAATGGAAAGCTATTGATTTATAATTAAAGGGTACAACCTGGCTGAAAAAAGGAAAGTTTAAATTCATAGGATTTAATTTATATAGGCCAACTTTATGGCAAAACCCATGCTCAGAGTCCATCTCTGTCATCTATCTATCTCTATATCTCACATTTATTATTTTTACAAATAATTCAAGGCAGCAAACACATCCTAAATACCTTTCTGCTCCTTTTTATCATTTTATATTTGAGCTATGTTTATTTTTCCTAAATATTTAAAAGCTGATGTCAATAAGGAATCTGTTTTATTTATTCATTTAGTCAAATAATTTTAGGGACTTTGTGTCTGTGTGTATGTGTATGTGCACACTTTTGAGTTCATTTTGAATCCTAGCGACAGCCTGGAGTACTACTCCCTATGGTCTTTGTCCATATACTTTTCAAACTAGAATCATATGCTAGATGAAGATAATGGGGTCATTTCTAGGATACAATGGCCTTGGCTTTTACTTACTTCTAATAATGTCCACTTTATATAAAATATAAAGTCCACAGTACCTGGAGTTCAGTATTTCATATTCTGTTTTTTTTATAATTCATGATTATGCTTTATTTCATAGTCCAGTTGCTTGGGTTTAAGGCACTTTACATGATTATTCTATAATCCTTTTTTGGAATTATCCCAGTGCAGTTTTAACTATTCCAAAAAGCAGCTTTCCTTGGCAGGAGTACTGAGCACAGTTTTGATAATTGTTTTTGACTTCTTGCAGTTTAATGAGCAGACATTCTGTTTCCTATATGGACACTCAGATGAGCCTCCTTGAACAGCACACTTGGCACTGTTTCAGTGGAAATGAATATCAAAGGAAGCTGTTTGCTTTTCCTTTCTTAATTATTTGTTACATGTACATGCCTTGTGAACAGCAAGAAAAGGAAAAGAGTTGCAAGGATCTTTCAGGAAGCATTTGGAGGGGGTGCATTTAATATTTTACTTCGCATCTCCTTATCAGTATAGAAAAAGCACAAAATTAAAGAATTCTCTAGAGGCAGGCAGCTTGATAGCACCACTTTAATAATTAAACTGTTTCTTCTTTTTTCTTTTAAAAGATCTTGATGTATGACGCTTTCATCCTTTAGAAATGCATTAGACTGACTTGGGAGAATTTTTCAGAAAGCACTTTGTTAATACAATATCAGCTATATTTTATAATGTTTCTCTTTTTACCCACTCTATGCAGAAAGCTCACAAGATAATTGAACTGTTTGAAAGTCATGCTCCAAATACTTTTTTCCCTCTTTATGCTAGGATAAGGGCAAAGGAATTCATAGAAGAAACCAAAGAATGTTATTATTTCATTGTGTTCTTGGTTTAATTCACGAAAGGTGATGTGGAACATGAAAAACATGTATGTGGGCATGAAGCTTTAGGCAACCATCCCTTCCCCACAACAATCCTTTACCACTGAATAAATGGTTTATTCTAAAAAAAAATAAACATTTTCATTAAGCTGGTCTAAATTTTGACTAATATCAAGATAAGATATTTATTGAGAATAAATCTTATAATGCAAATCTAAAGGTTTTATACACTTGCGTCACCCTGAGTGCCAGTGAACCTTTCACACTTCTGAAATGTAATCTTTGCAGGATGTCCTGATTACTGTAGAACAGGGCTCCCAACTACTGGGACACGGCCTGCCCAGAACTGGGCTACACAAGTGGTAGGTGAATGTGCGTATGAGTGAAGCTCCACTTGGCTGAACATGTGTATATGCTCATGCTCACAGTTGTGTGTGCAGTTCCATTATGTGAACCGTGGGTGTGTGTTCCTGCTATTTACACAAAACCACTCCCTCTCTCCCCCCATGCCGGGCCACCAAGGTGGAAACATTGGGACCACTGCTGTGGAACATTAGATTTTAAATGGCATAGTTCATTGAGTATTGTTTTTGATTAAAGGATTTGTTTAATCAGATGGAAGGTTGGATACCGAAATTTAAATTTCCATGAGAAGATAAAACAAATATTATTAACTAATTTGATTTCCATGGCTAGAGTCAATTCATTTATTTGAATAGTTGTTCCATATAGTGTGTGCACTTAATATATACTTAATGTGTTCACTGCATACATACTTAAGGCATAAATTGAAAAATAAAATATTTCTCTTAGCCTCATTTCCAGCCTTGTTTGTGATTTCTCCTGGCTATCCCTACAACTGAGTTATTTAAATATACTTTAATTATAATTTCTGGTGATATTTTGTTTGTGCTGCATATTAAATAAAACTGTTGATTGATTGATTAATAGATTGATTGTATATGCATTATCAAATTATGTGTTAACTCTTAGCAACTATCTAAATAGTTCTTCTCCATGACAATGTGTCCTATTCTGGTCCTTTTGGTCTTCCAATATGCACTCATTGCTACTGTAACTGAATTCATCCACCTTGCTTCTGGTCTTAATCTTCTTTGCTTGCCTTGTACCTTTTCCAGCATTAGAACCTTTCCCAGAGAGCATGATCTAATATGTCTAAAATAGGATAATTTGAACTTGATCATTTGTTCCTTAAATTAGATCTTAGGATTGATTTGTTTGGCTATCCAATTGTTTGGTTTTGGCTAGTTTCTTAGGTGTCTTATCCAATGTCACAGTTTATAGGTATCAATATACTCCCTCCTGCTTTTTCAAAATCCAACTTTCATTTCCATAAGCACTGTTCTGATTTTTCAAAAGAAATCTTGGTAGTATGGTTAGAAATATAAGAGAACCAAGGTTATGCTTTATATCAGGGATGTCAAACTGGTGGCCCATGGGCTGGATGCATTACGTGCAGGCCACGTCCACCCCAGCTCCATGAAGGAAAAACACTTCATGATATGTGACATGATGTCTAAGTGATGCCATGAGCTTGACACCCATGCTTTATATCAATAAGATACAATCATCTGTTTTATGTAATAAAATGAATTTCCCTTAGATTGAAAAAGTATTTATTAAAATGACAACTTCTCACATTGGGTTGTGAGATATAATAGTAAATTTGAGGTCTAAAAAACAATGATCAGAGAGAAACATTAAGAAATAAGTATTGTTTGTTTTTTATAATAATTTGTCTTACATCAGTATCCTTTTAAAGAATTCAAAACATAATTTTAGTAGAGTGGTATTGGATGGATAACTCCTATTATCATTATTTTTTGTACAGTTGAATAGGCTGAAAACAAATAATTTACACAAGATTATTCCCATAACCTCACGGCAAAAATCTACCTTTGTAGCTCAAATCTGAGCTAAGAAATATCTCATAGTATCTATTCTAAAATGAATCTAGGATTTATTTTGCTATTTCCGTGTTCCCTAAGTCAACTGTGTGCCCATGCAATGATTAGCATAAGGATGAGAAAACTTCTCTATAACATTCAGATGTCATACCAGCAACTCTTACTCCCACCCCAATGTTAACGGCTTTTTAAAAAATCAACTCTCTCACTAGATTTGCAAATTACAGTTTTGTGAACAACTGAGTTTATGACTGATGCTTTATTCTGACAGATTTCACTACCCATAATTCTTTGCTTCATATATTTGCTCATTGTCTTTCTAAAACAAAAGCTACTAGGCTGTTCTTTTAAAAGCACTATCCAAATGCTCTCATGTTATTTTCAGCAAATGCAAGCAGATTTCACTGCCATGATTTAAAGTCTATCATTAGTTTTTTTAATAGGTATGCAAAGTGGATCCGTTGCTCATTAAGTGTGCACCGTGGAACAATATATGCTGTCATAGTTATCTTTCCTGATACCTGTTGATCAAAGGACAATTGCCAAGCAATTAAAAAGAAAAAGAAGCAAAATAATACACCTGAGATCCATCATAATAAGAATGTCCTGAACCACTTAGCCCTTGAAGAAACTTTAACTGCATTCATAAATGGCATTTCCAATGTATCAGAAAAAATATATTAAATAAACCTGCTTACACTCTGAGCGTAAATACTTGATTTTTGATTTCTTGAAATATTAATTAACAGTAGAACAAATAATGATAAAACCAAGATACATTACTTCACAGCACATAATTACATGTTTATGATGGTCTCAAAAACAGAGGAAAGCTGATACTGATATTCAGATTCATTAGCCTTCATGGAGTTGCTTAAATACACAAAGGTGTGATCCTTGGTAGAGGACAGACAAATGTCCTAGTCCCACCTATTATTCTCTCTAATATTCATGTGATTAGATGGGAACTCAAAGGCAGCCCAAATTTGGTTTGAACATGAGAACAAGCATTTACATGATCCAATAATAAGTACATTAGTGTTCATGATCAGACAAGAACTATTTTAGTAGTCAAAGCAATGCATTTGCAATCAGTTCCATATTCCAGTTGAATGTGTAGAAGTAGAAAAGAGAGTAGGGTTGATTAGAAGCTGTATATGCAGTTCCCTTCTCTGTCTAGTTTTCAGGACTCAACTACTCAGGTGAATGTGTGATAACAGATGATAAGTCCTTGTGAGGGGAGGGAAGCATTTTATTCAGTTATTCATAGGGCCTTGGTGGTGCAGGCTGTTAATAGCCTAGCACTTAGCTCCAGCTGCCTGTAATTATTGCAGGCTCGAATCCCACCAGGCTCAAGGTTGACTCAGCCTTCCATCCTCTCGGGGTAGGTAAAGTGAAGACCCAAGATTGTTGGGGGTAACAAGCTGACTTTGTAAAAAATGCCGCTTAGTAATAAGCAGGCATATACAATGGAATGAAGGCTATTGCTGAGCGGATTGGGTTGTATCCCAAAAACTGTAAGCTGCCCTGAGTCTCTGGAGAAGGGCGGGATATAAATACGAATAAAAATTTAAAAAAATCATTTTATCAATCCCAAATGAGATTGGCAATTTAATGACCATCATATATCTTGTAATTCTCACAATATCATACCATTCACCACACAGCTACTGGGTTGCCTAAACTTTCCTATTATCTTTTACTTGCTTTTATTTTATTTTATTTTATTTTATTTTATTTTATTTTATATTTTATTTTATTTTATTTTAAAGAACCACCAGTGGCGCAGTGGTTAGAATGCAGTACTGCAGGCTAACTCACTGCTGATTCCAGGAGTTTGATTCTGAGAGGCTCAACGTTGACTCAGCCTTTCATCCTTCTGAGGTCAGTAAAATGAGGACCCAGATTCTTGAGGCAATATGCTAACATTGTAAACCACTTAGGGAGGGTTGTAAAACACTATGAGGCAGTCCCAAAGGTTCTTGAAGACTTTCTGGTTTTTCTTTAAAGACCTTTCACTTCTTATCCAAGAAGCTTCTCAGAGACTATGGGGCAGTATATAAGTCTAAGTGCTATTGCTATTTTATTACTTTTATATACCACATTTCTCATTTTTATACATAATTAATTGGAAGAAAGAATACCTAATTTTCATCCCCCCTTCCTATAGTCCCCGCAACAATCTTGTGAGGTAGGTTGGGCTGAGAAAGAGTGTAGGGCCAAAGTTACTTCTCTGGCTCTCATGCCTTAGCTGGGTGATTTTGGGCCAGTGAAAAGGCAACGTCTTCTTCTCACCAACCCAATGTAGTGGAAGATGGAAATGACTGTACGTTTTCATAATTAAAATATTATTTTTATAAGGTGCGATGAGAAGGGAGTGACAGTATCACAAGTGTGAACATATTACAATTTGTATAAATTTAGTATGATATTGGCAGTTTATTTCAATATCTTTTTATTGAACCTAACATTTGTAAGTTTCATAACATTACTATTCTAATTATTTCCCTTCCATTAAATGAGAAAAGATTTTCTGTAAAGTTCATATTTTAGACACTTATATCAACATTCTATTGTTAGTGTTTGTAAAATTAATTACAAAATAGAACAAATGAAAGTAATGTCCTTATACATTCTACAAATATTATAGGTATATTTAAAAAAGGAATAGCATGTTTAAAATGCTAAGCTATAATAGAAGCAATAAAAGTTATAAAGGGATTTATTATGACCTAAGAAAAATGCAGTTAAGTATAAAAGAGCAAGAGAAAGTAATCAAGAGAATAATCAGCATTGAAAGGACATTGAGAGATGTCAGAAGCTGGTGTTCCAAAGCCCAGCTCATAGATCTATACAAGTTTAAAGGGTTCTACACCTACATTTCTTCAAAATGAAGTTGTAATCAAGGTTGGAGGGCAAGAAAAAGAAATATGCCTTGCACATCTTGTTTTAGTAGAAGCTAATTCCCCTACACCCATGCCTTGGGAATACGATAAAGGCATCAAAGAAAGGAAAAGGAAATGGGTGGGGGGAAATCCAAGGAAATATAATTGCATATATTTAACCTTTGTTTCAGCAGATGAGAACTAACAGTTTAGTGAAAGATATCCAACCTTTAGCCTATCAGGTATTACTGAAGTAGAGTTTATTATCTCTCATCATTGCATAACAACCAAAGCTGATAGAAACAACATTTGAAAATACACAAGAATATAGTACTATAAGTTCATGAAAAGGTTATTTGACTCATTTCAACAACTTGATCTGGTGCTCTGAAACCAACTTCCTTTACATTGTATTGGGCTAGGGCTATGGACAATCCACTGGGACATGCTCTCAGATCTGGAGTATATTTCTTACTGGAAAAATTCCCTTTGAACTACAAAATACTCAGAGCGCTTCAGGTTGGGTTTTTTTTAAATTTCTATTCATTTATGAAGAAAGATGTCAGGGTCCAGCCCCATGCAGCCTGTGTTCTGTTTTCATCCCAGAAAAATATGGTATTGATATGATTTGTCTCCCATTCATTTTGATATCAGTAACCCCAGTGTCCATAGATATTTAGTCTTGTATTTGTCTTTTTGTCTTCTAAATTAATTACTTGGAAATATAATTTGACTGAGGTCATTTCCCCAACCTTCACTTAAAGATCTTCTTGCTTCATATGTTACTTTCACTCTCTGTTTTTGAAGTGATATAAGACCTTATTGCTATTATTTTATCATCCCTATGGCTGAAGGAGTCTGAAAAATCCTGTAAGAGATTAACAAGGGACCATTATCACCGTAGGGGTGATACCTAAGTGGGTAATTCTAGTCAATAGCCATGGGGGAGAGGTTGAGCATGTGGTTGCTTCATTATGGAATACCACAGGAGTCAGTCTTTCCCCTTTGCTGTTTAGCATCTAATAAAGCCATAATCTGTCAGTCTAGAGAGAGGTATTGTCTGTATGTTGATAATATTCCAGTATATTTTGTCACTCCAGGTGGGCCACAGATGATATTGAGGTTTAATCTGGTGTTTAGAGGCTGTGGAGCTTCATGGGATGAAACAAAAATTGAAACTGAACCTTAGCAAATACAACAAGACTGCAAAACCAATGCCTTGACCATTGCATCTTTAGCAATAAACGTTCAAGCACACTTAAAATACTGGCTTCAGTGTATGCATCTTTTATGGCCTGCTCCAGGATACGAACAATTAGGGATAGTGTTGCAGGTTCCAGGCTTCCATCAGGTTAAAACCTTGGTATTTCATGTGGTAGTACTGGTATAATAAAAGAGAAGATGATGAAACTAAGAAAATAAGAGTCTCAACAGATTGCTGATACCAGAAAATGCACACTGAGAATTAGAGAAAGGCATAAAAAGACATAAGTGAAAGAACAGAATGAAGAATAAGGTAGTCTGTATGAGAAAACAGGAATTAACTACAACCATACACATACTGGTCAGAAAGGGGAAAAAGTTAATAATAATAATAATTTATTCGACTTGTATGCTGCCCTTCTCCCTAAGGACTCAGGGCAGCGAACAATAAAAAATATCATAAATTTACAATAAAAACAGATTAAACACATAACAAGTCAAATCATCAGTTAAAAATTAAAACAGTTAAAAAACCCATCCTCCATGTCACTCCAGGCCAGCCTGTTGAAACAGCGAGGTCTTCAGGTCCCGGCGGAAGGAGCAGAGATCAGGGGCCAAACCTAGATCCACAGGGAGCTGATTCCAAAGGGCGGGCGCTCCCACAGAAAAGGCCGTAGCTCTGGGGACTGCCAGCCAACAATGCCTAACTGTCGGTATCCCAAGGAAGCCCCTCCTATGGGACTGAACAGGGCGATCAGAGTGTGATGCTGGCAGGAGGCGTTCCCGCAAGTACCCTGGACCCAAGCCATTTAGGGCTTTATAAGTAGTTACTAGCACCTTGAAACTAACCCGGAAGGCAACCAGCAACCAATGCAAGTCGCGCAGGAGAGGTGTAACATGGGAGTATCAGGACACCCCCATCACAGCCCGCGTGGCCCGCATTCTGCACCAGTTGCAACCTCCGGGTGGTCCAACAAGGGCAGCCCCATGTAGAGAGCATTGCAGTAGTCGATTCTGGAGGTGACGAGCGCATAAGTGACTGTTCAAAGGGCATCTCGGCTTAAGTAAGGGTGGAGCTGGCGAACCAGCCGAACCTGGGCAAAGGCCCCCCTGGCCACAGCTCCCACCTGCTCCTCCAAACCGAGCTGTGAATCCAGGAGGACGCCCAGGTTCCTCGCCCTATCCACGGGGGGCAATACCTTTCCCCCCATGACCAAAGATGGCACATCCAATGAAAGCTGAGATGCCGGTAAGAACAGCCACTCAGTCTTGGCCGGATTGAGCCGGACCCTGTTACTCCCCATCCAGACCTGCACCACCTCCAGGCACCGGGACATCATGGAGAGGGCATCACTGATCTGGTCTGGTTACAAGTACAGGTAGTCCTCGATTTACAACAGTTCATTTCATGACCATTTCAAGTTACAGTGACATTGAAAAATGTGATTTATGATGATTTTTCACAGTTATGACCTTTGCAGCATCCCCATGATCATGTGATCAAAATTCAGATGCTTGGCAGCTGGTTCATATTGTCCCAAGGTCATATGATCATCTTTTGAGACCTTCTCACCAGCAAAGTCAATGGGGAAGCCAGATTCATTTAACAACTGGGTTACTAACTTATCAACTGCAGTGATTCACTTGACAACTGTAGCAAGAAAGGTCATAAAATGGGGGGGAGTTTCACTTAACAACAGAAATTTTGGGCACATTTGTAGTCATAAGTCGAGGAGTACCTGTAGAAATGTAATCATAATGTATTACCAATATGTGAATAAATTCAACCTTTGTTCAAACTCAGGGTTGTTTGTAAATTAAGCAATTGCAAATACATTTCCTGTTATCTGCATTCCCTATTTTTATGATTAGGGCAATGTGAACTCAGCAACTTGTGATTTATTCAACAAAATGTAATTAACAATGCTGTGGCTTTGTGCAATGTGTAAATTGAGTCAATACATCAATAATTTACAGTACAAAAGTTCACCAGACGAAAAGCAGAGAAAAAAAGAGCAGGGATGTAAAAAATCGTTCAAATATTAATAAGTTTAAGCTTAAAATGGCTGTTTTGAGCACTCCGTTCTTTAAAGCACTGTTATGTTTTAAAAATGAAGCAAACAGAATCTGTTTCAAGTAGTATTATTTTAGAAGTTCTGTGTGGTTCTGTTTGATGCAAAGTTATCTTGCCTCCTGTATTGGACTGTTATAGTTTTAATTTTATTGAGTCTACTGGTATAATAATAGGTTCTGGTCATCTACATCTACTGTTATTTGTTTAGACTGAGTGGTGTGATCTGGTTGGAATGGGTAGAGTATTGGAGCAAAACAACATGCATTTAAGAAGTGTATTACACAGTAAGCCATCAGTCTAGTTCTGACTACTATTGCTAACAAGCTAAGAGGAAAAAAATTGGGACTATTGTTAAGGATGTATGAAAATGGATTTGCTTGTGACTCACTACTCCTATTTTTGCTGGTGACTGTAACTGGTTTTCTAGCTATGAACAACCCTCCTTAGCCCCAATCTATGGTAATTCAGTTGTGTTTCTTATCCAATTTCAGGTTTAAATTAGTATGGTGGAAAGTAGTAGAGTAGGTCAAACAAATTTGCTTTTCAAATCTATACCACCATTAAAATTGCCTCACAAAAATTAGGCTGGCTTGCTTTGGGGAAAATTAATTTTTCCTATTAGGGAACCAATACATACATTGGTTGTGCTGGATATATGCAAATACAACATACAGACATTAAATAAAAACATTTTGTTTGTTTGTTTGCTTGTTCAGAAGAGAAGCTTAAGTGTTTATTCCAACCCTTTGAAGCTAGTTAATACATTCAATATTGAAAAGCTACATCTGGCAAATGTTGGTCATTTACGTGAAGGAAATTGGAGGGAGCATCTGACTAAGATCTGCTGATCAAAGAGAAGGAAAGTGATGAATATAAGAAAGCTTGATTTATTATTTATTATTAATTCGACTTATTTGATTTACTTAACATTGCTGTTTCCTCTTGGGTCAGTAGTACTGCCATCCTATAACATTCTTATATTTGAAGTTGAAGAAAGGCCCAGTACTGAGGTAAGGACTTTGCATAGTGAGTGAAGTCATGATGATTGTCTTTTGCCTAGTCTCCTTTGTTAACAGTTCAGGAACTGACAGAGAGGATCAGAAGGAGCCATTCCCTCCTAAAACCGTTGATGTTTTTTTATGCACTACTAGACAACCCATTGCCACAAAAAGTGACAATGCTGTGCAATAGATAGCAAGGTAATGTGGGAATACTTCAGTTTTGAGCTTGAGGTTTATGCTACATTGTGCCTTCAAGGTATGGATTAATAGAGGGAAAGGTACTGAGTGCATTCTGTTTAGGTATCAGTAACATCTTTTACTGTAAGTAGGTATAGGCAGCTCAGCAACATCAACCAATAACAAAATACCTGATCTCAGAGGTTAGCACCTGCACAGTGACTGAAGCAGCCATCATGGATGGGGAGGGGATAAAAAGGAAGCTCACCATATATTAGGTTTGATATAGTCTTGGCAGAAGACAGCTGTGGATGATCAGCATGGAGAAGGATGCTGAATTCTAGCACTTCATCCAGGTAGTGATTACTCCCAGATCTTTTTATGCATTACCAAGCAATTACCACTTCCTCTTTATCACTGATGAGGGACAAGGATTAACACTACTCTGAGCAGGAAGCTTCAATAAATACACTGGCTTTTTTGTTGTGATAGAACAATTGACCCACACTTGAGCTTTGCTAATCATGATACGATGATTCTGAATATTCTGAGGGTGTCTGTTTTGTTGCAAACAGAAAATAAAGCATATTTTCTATGAAATAGAATGTAAAACTTAGAAGGTTTAAGTTTAACCAAGCTTGAAGAGTACCAAATACAATTCTGTCCATTTTATTGTCTATTGAAAGTTTCTTGGATTTTAAAAAATCTATTGGATACAAAAAACCATTTGAATTACAATAAAATTAGAATAATTGCAAGAAAGAGCTGGCTTTCATTTCATTACTTTGTGAAAAACATTCTATTCCTAATTTAGAACATAATACTTATAACTTGGTTGCAAATTTATAGTTCAATTTCATCTGAACTTTCCAAACTATTGTTAGCCTGAGAATAGCTATGCAATATCACGCTGGTTACTATATTAGGTAAAGATAATTAAATCCTTTGATATGTTAATGAATATTAGTGTAGCAATTTATAATCCAAGCAGCCTTAGGCCACAGTTTTTTATATATTTCTTAGAAATAAACCTGAACACAATGGCTAAGTTCATGTAAGTTCACATATTTTAAGCCACGTATGGTTTCTTTCATTTTTGCATTATATGTTTATGAACCCAGCCATTGTAGTTTGTAAATCACTATTTATGCTTTAGTGTGATATTTAAATCTAGACATTCTATTAATTTGATATGACTGTGTATCTAATATGACTGGACAAGGTAACAAATTCCTGTGGCATACTATTTTAGTGGAAAATTATCCCTCTAAAGCAAATTAAGGTTATCACCCCATTTAGTTCAATCTTTTGTGTATTTTTTTCCTGAAAATTCCTACATCTGAAAGTTTGGTCAGAATTTAAAGGATAGGGGAATTGGAAAACAATGTTAAAAGAATCTAAATGTATTGGTTACAGTAATAACTGCAGCATACAATAGTTCTGCTAGAAGAATTCTAAAATATAGTGACAATGAGAATAAAAAGTGAGAACAAACACGTTAGATCAGCCGACCATCATGTCTTTGTCTTTTTCACATTGAGGGCAAACTTCTTAAATGAAAAATTCCTTTTATTTATAACAAGCTTTGATTTCTGTATCATGCAGAGTACATTCATGAGTATAAACTTCTACTTCAAAAGATGAAAATGCAAGGAAGATTACAAAACTGGAGGAGCGAGCAGTAGTATAATTGTTCTTTTTCTTCTTTTTGCATGTCGTTGAAACTATGCACAAAGATAGTTTCTTTAGTTCTATACAAAATGGACAAGATATTAGCCCTTCTTGCCCAGATTAATTTCCTATTCTGCTGAACATAGGAAATTATTTAGTTTAAACAACCAGCTGGGTGCAAGCCACAAGCAGATTGTGCTTTGCAAAAGCACCCAGTTGGCAGCTTCTTATGACATACTGTGGTACTATCTTGGAAATTGCTCATACAGATTATTTTATCTGAAGAATAATAGAATCTCATCTGATTGGCTGAGAAAGGACAAACTATTTGGCTCAGTTAATACCACATATTGTTCTATAATGACATAAACCTTGCAGTAGATCCAAAAGAACAAAGAATATTAAGCACTTGTATTTTCACACTTTTTCCAATGTAAATGTGCAGCAGTGAAGGCAGAATTATGAACTTGTAGGGAATAGCCACAATATGATATGTTCTGTTGGAAGTTTAGCCAAGTTCCACATAGGAAAAAGAAGATGCTAATTTATTTGATTTAAAACTCCGACATCTCATAAGCCTTTTCCTTTAGAAAACTCTAGGTACCTATTGTCTTATTTTTCATTTCCTGAGCACTTTTCCCATCCTTTGAAATATTTTTTTCCAATTCTAGAGTTAATCATCTAGGATCAATACTGGCTGGCTCTCTGACATGACAAGAAGTGCATACATCCGTACAAAAAATATAGTCATACTTCCTAATATTTTTTTTCTCTTGGTTAACCTTGATGGTTTACCATGATACCATTCTTATTATTTGATCTTGTTTTTAAATTAATCTTTTTTCTAGGCACCAGCCTCAATTCTGCCTCTCCAAAACCATGACAGTATACCGTACATAATCCAGATCACATTTGTATCTTTTTACTATCCTGTAATTAGCATTGCTGATTTAAATGTGTATACATGCTTGTAGTCATAGACCTCATCTTGTTCCTGCTTACAGTTTTTCAGGAAAAAGTAGGCTTTTATATACAATATATAATCTGTATTAAGGTAATGATTTGAAATAGATTAAATAAATATTCTGTTTCTACAAAAGTTTGTATTTTTCATACTCTCGTTCTTTAATATCAATATATTGAGTTATTTCCAACCTGTTATTGTTGCCAAAATTATAGAAAATCAAAGGTCACCATTTTGATGGTAAAGTAGAAATTATATATATACAATTACTTCCAAATAGTCCCTCAATTACAAGCAAGCTTTACCAGGCAAGATTTTATAGTTTACAGTACAGTATACAGTTTAAAAGCCTAAGGTAATATTGTTAGTTATTTGTTTATACTATAATCCCCCCTTTTCACATAAGAAGATTCTTCATTTATTCTGTCCCTGTCTTCCATCCCTCTGTTTAAACCAATGAGTCAGTTTTTATCACACGTAGTCAGCCAGATCCTTTTGATCAATGTTTTTATCCCCATTACCTTTGATATTGTGTGTGTAACAAAAGAACTAAATCACTTGTAACTTTAGAAACCTAAAGCTGTTTCTTTAATGTTAAATGCATAATCAAAAACTAAATGGAAAGTTTGAGTTGTTCTCATATACACTTAAGTTTCAAGGCAGACTAGGTGAAAACAGAATGCTTTGTTAAAGTGCTTTTTTGCTTTATTTCCTAAATTAATTTGAAACCTCAGATCTTCAGAATGAGTTGCCCTGCAGACAGTGCAGTGTAGGTAAAATGGAGATGTGATGACAACCCCTTTTAAAAGTAGGCCCAGGTCATATAAACAGACGTGATTTCAATGAGTAGAATATGTTGAATATTTTTGCGTTTAATATTTTTGTTGCCTTTTCAAATCTCATCCAACATAATTTTGACTGGCAGATGATGAGATGCCAGTCAACAGCATAGAAATAAGCAGGATATAGGAACTGGCCATGGTCTAATGAGGCCAATAGTAAACAATGAATTATGTAGAAAATATTTGAAATCAATAATTTATTTGCTTTTTTTTCTGTTGGATTGATACAGCAAGTAACTTAGTAGTACAGATAAAAAGGTCAGGATTCATTTGATTTTGTAATTAAAATAGTACAGAGAAACAAATGTTAAGTCACTATTTTTGTTTTTGTATCTTCGTATGTTTTAGAAAGTGATATATTTATGGAAACCTGAAAACAAGGGAAAAGTGCATACAAAATGCTAAAGTTAAAAGAAATTGCTGATGAAATTTTATATATATATCCAGAGAGAGAAAGAAACCTTTTAAATAGTAGAATAACATATGGTTGAAATAAACTAAATTTAGGCACATACTTATTTCCTCCCATAAACTGTCAAGGAGGGAGGAGCTATGGAGATGGAAACTGAAGATTGAGATTTCCCCTAGTAAGTTATAACAATGATATGTATTCTATTCTTTGACTCTGAGAAAAAAGGAATTCCTAGTATGTCAATGTTGACAATGTAATTATTATATTTGATTCACATTCTTTCTCCTCTTCCTTATTTATTTACAAACTGTTTTATATTACTGGTGTGGGGGGAAACATATATCAGTTTGGACTATATTTAGGCTAAAAAGTCTCATTTATAGTCAGTAAGAAGAGAAGCTGTGGGAGAGAGAGTAGAATGTTTACAATAATCATTTCAAGACAACAGGATAGAAAGCAAGGAGATTTTAGTAATGGGAAAGCAAAACCAACTAGGAACCAACTAGGAGCAATAATCATGAAAAGAAATGATTCTAATTAACATTTATCTAAATTAGTGAGACGTTGATAATATCAAATAGGATGGAAGAAAGAAGCAGTGGTTCTTTTTCTGTTGTGCTTTTATGATGAGTCTAAATGTAGTTCACAAGCATAATAGTGCCCCAAAAGCAAACAAAAACCAAAAAAAAAATCCAAACCTCCCTCCCTGTGTATATTTTGTTTGTCATATTTGAACTAGGTGGAACTTTTTTTTTTGGTGCTACCTTCCTGGGATAAACCGTGAAATATCTTTAATCCCTAGCACGTTCAGATGGTTGGCAATGGATTGTGTGCTAGTGATTTGGTATATATATATCAAAATAATGAATCTTAAAGGAGAATAATTTATAAATTGTAACTAGTCTTACCAATGTGGGTTCAGTGATGGTTTTCTCAATGATGTTAATTGTGCAGTTTATCAACAGATAATTCTATTAATTACGTGTAACTCTGTGTAAATCCATGCCTTGAGTTCAATTCCTACATATGACAAAGCCTTAGTACGGAGGACAGCACTGAATTATTTCACTTGTTTTCAACAGCTACCTACAAATGAACAAAAGAAGTGAATTGCTTGAATGTAGCAGGAAAATAGAAAATGGCCATATCTTAATATTAAGTAACATAATGATCAAAAGAGCTTTTATAGTAAATATAGTGTTTACTGCTTAAGTACTATATGAATGTAAAAATACTTTCTAATGCTTTTTTTGCATCCCATCAGTATTCTTGACTAAATTGTAGATGTTTCAAATATTACTTGTACTATGGTGGTGCAATAAGTACAACTAATCTTTGAAGTTCAAAGCATATTACTGTTCCAGTTTAAGAATAACAAGGAAAGGTAAAGGTTTCCCTGTCCAGTTGTGTCTGACTCTAAGGCATGGTGTTCATCTCCATTTCTTAGCTGAGGGAGACAGCATTATCTGAAGACATTTTCCTTAGTCATGTGGCCAGCATGACTATATGCCAAAGGTACACAAAACACTGTTACCTTCCCACTGAAGTGATATCTATTAATCTACTCACATTTGCATGCTTTCGAACTGCTAGGAGGACAGGACCTGGGGTAGGAATGAGAGTTCACCCCATTGCATGGTGCTCTGGCCTTAAACCTGGCCTGTCAGTTTTACAGTTGACAAGCTTAGCATCTTTAACTTCTGGTCCATCATGTCCCTAGATCGGGGTATCAAACTCAATTTCATTGAGGGCTGCATCAGGATTGTGTTTGACCTTGGAGGGCTTGGGATGAGCGTGGCCATGGTGGGCATGGCCAGCTTGACATCACTCATGTCGGGGCACCATGGTGGCCAAGTGCTAAGGCAGGACTAGACCTTCTGTCACTAATATTCCTTCCTTCCTTCCTTCCTTCCTTCCTTCCTTCCTTCCTTCCTTCCTTCCTTCCTTCCTTCCTTTTCTTCTTTTTCCTTCCCACTTCATTCTCCTTCTTTCCCCTCTTTCTTTATTTTTCTTTCTTTGCTCTCTTCCCATCTTTCCTTTTTTATTTTTATTTTTTCTTTCTCTTTCTCCTTTCCTGTCCCTTCTTGTATGCTCAAATGCAAAAGGAGAAACATTTCTCCTTCTGTTTTGTTTTTAGTTTGTTTTGCTAGTCGTTTGCCAGTAAAAATGGAGCTTGAAGGGGCCATGTGTATCCCTGCCCTGTTTTGGGCCACGACAGCCTCCTGCAGCCCTCTGTCAGCAAAAACAGGGTGCCTCTGCCAGAGAAAACTCCATTTTTTTTCTGGCAGAGGCACTGCAGGCCAGTCCTTTGCTGTTTCCAGGCTCGTCCCATGGGCCAGATCTAAGCACCCCGTGGGCCTTGAGTTTGATACCCCTGCCCTAGATTATGTATTTATTTCTTGGATTTATGCACTGATGGCAACTAAAAAATTGACCAAAACAAAACAAAGCAAAAACAATATTAAAACTGTAGCATAAAATTAACAGTCCAGTTCTAAGGAAGCAGAACCCTTAGAATTGTACAGCAAGGATCAATACAGTTGCAAATAAATTCCTCTACTAATTTCATTTAGATATTGAACAGGAATGGGAAATAAAATAAAACCCTCTGAACACTGTACATCAGTACTCTAGGTGCTGAATAATATCTCCACAACCACACTTAAAAAGTATTTGTGTAATACTGACTATCTTTAAGTGGCATAATCATTCTGAATATTTCCAAGTCTATTGAAAACATAGAGTAGATTAATTCATTGTATTTTCACTGAGAAAAAAGTCATGCAACTGTTGATCCTGCACATGTGTTCATTGATTTATATTACCAGGAAACTTATTGTGGGGTGTTGGAAAAAGTTACAGATTCCAGTTGTTGGAAAGTTGTCCAGTTTTGCATAGATAGCTATAGGATTCTGATTTTTTAAACACTGTCTTTTTTTTTTTAAAAAAATAAAGGACCTAATATTTAAAAATCTACATGGCACTGAGTTACATTTTAGCTGTTTCACAATGTAGAAAATTCTAATCCAAACTCTTGTTGCTCAGAAATATACTGTGCATAGCAATGTTATTTATTGTCAATAGAGCACATAAATAAGTGTGAATTATAGTACTAAAGCTTTTCTGAACAAGTGTTCTACGGTGAAGTTGGAATTTGCACACCTAAAGACCAAGCCTCATCTAATCTCAATTACATCTTCTGTGTGTTATCCCCCCGCTCAGTGCTTGGAAGAATAATTCAATTGCCTGGATGTTTCCAAATATGCCTCCCTTTGTAATTGGGCTGGGATGTCTTTCTGTCAAATGAGGTTTGATGAAATCGTACTTTTTAAACTTTTGCCACAGCTTTGCAGATTTTCAGACTCGTTTACATCTTCCATAAAGTTAAGTCATCCTGCTGGGTAGCAAAAGCCCTTTTATTCTTCATTAGGTTATAAAGGTCAGCTGTTTTACACAAGGATAGGTCCCAAGCATTACCCTTGTCTTTTTCATCCAGCCAGATTATGCTGATTACAAAAGACTTGTGTTTGTGACAGATGGATGGTGGAGCAGGGAAGGGCAGGGAAGAAAGCACTAGGTTTTATTTTCTTTCTGTGAATTTTCCAATAGCTAGCAGTTACAAGCATACCTTCTTACCTTCTTAAGACTAAAGGGGAGCAATTTATTCATGGAAGAACATGAGTCCTATGGTCTGGACAACTTGGCATTAATGAATATCTTAGCTTTGCTAGTTAGTATTTGGTGCCTGGTGTGGACTAAACAAAGGAAGGCACAGTTCATGTCAATGATGATGTAGACTTATCATTTCTAAAAGTATTTGCTATTGCAGTTAGAAGTTATAGGTCTTGGAGTACTATGAGTTGCCCATGCATTCTCTACCCTGCAGCTGGCATGCCCTGTAATTTTACAGAATGACAGAAATCTAAATGTGTAAACATGTATTTGGGACTGTATGAGCAAGAGAAGAGAAAGGCTTTGTGATGAGGAAAAAAATGACTGAAAATGGGATTGTAATTGCAGCATACCAAACTATATGACATGATGATTGACGAAGCATTTTTCTTGTAATTCTTAGATTACAAAGAAGAAAGCAATGCATTTTATTTTAAGATGAATTAGCAGAGATAATCACCTGTACTTTGCAATTTTCAATGGCATTTTTATATTGTGATATCTACAGCATTACAGACATGCAGACCATGCAGGTTAGGGTATTTGTTAGGTGGGCATACTGAGATTTGCTTATTGTGGTACTGGAAATAAAGGGATGATAGCAACTGTTGGTAAGATGATAAAGCACTATTATTCAGTAACTTTTTGTATCCCACATACTGAGGTTGTGTTCTGTGTTACTAGTTATAATAGAATTTTGGCACTGGACTGAAGTGAAGGGAGAAGAAAGAGGAGCTGCAAATAAGGCATACATAAAAGAGAGATGAGCTGAAGACAGAGCTACTGCCTTTAAGAAAAAAATATCTAAAGAAATGTCAGGCCTATCAGCAATCTCTTTAGTCCCTTTGACAAGGCTGGAGGCTCTTTTCTATACATGAATGTGTCTCATGCGTTCATGAGTGTTATGCATGCAGGTTTGAAGTTATTGGTTTAGTTTGAACTGTTCTTGTAAAGTGTTAGAAATGATTGGTTTAAAAGTGCGGGGAAAACCCTGCACTCTGAATAGCTGTCAACTGTGGCTGCTGGCTATAAGTAGCAGCCACAGCCCAGCCAAATCGGGTCTGTTCTGAGCTGAAAGTCACAATAAACTTAAGAGCTGAAGCACTCTGTGTCTGCCTCTTCATGCAAACTTAACACTGGCGACGAAGGTGGGATTTTCCCTGAAGAGAAGGCAATGCGGAACAGAAGAAGAGCGAGATGGCTGCGCTGAACACCCTCCCAGCCCCGTTCGATCCGATGGCAGAAGACTGGGAGTTGTATGCAGATCATTTCCAAATGTATCTGGAAGGAAACGATCTAGCCGACATTTCCGAGAAGCGGAAGAGGGCGGTCTTTCTTGACAAAAGCTGTTGAGAGCCCATTACGCGCCACAAGTATTGTGCCTCATTAAGAGACACGAGTTTTACTGTTGTGATCAGGGGGAAAACGAAAACGTAAATGATGTCATGGCAAGTTTAAGAGACATTGGGGGTGCATGCGAATTTAACAGTTTAGAAGAGGCCATGCGCAATCGATTTGTTCTGGGCCTTAAAGACAAGGTGTTACAGAGCAAGTTATTAATGAAACCTAAGATCACGCTAAAAGAAGCCGTAGAAGAAGCCTCTTCAGCAGAAGCTACCAAGTCCTTAGCAGCAGCCATGAGGAAGATGAACAGGGCCACAAACCATCCTGATGGGGAAAAGACTACCACAAACCATTGTGATGACCTAGATTCTGAGTCAGATTGCAGTGAGGTGGAAGAGGGAATTTACAGACTCAGAATGGAGCGGAAAAAGAAAGACCTGGAAAGAGACAAGATTTCTACTGCAGAGGTTGTGGGGGAAGCCACCCCTGAACTGAATGCAAGTTTTTAGACACCATTTGCCTCCATTGTGAAAAAAGAGGACACCTAGCAAGAGTCTGCAAAGCATCCAGAACTCCACCCAACAGAAGGAAGTTTCCTGCAAACAAAGACAAAGAATTCAAGCCAAACAACCTCAGTGAGAAAATGGGGCGCAGCACAGAAGCAAAGGGGAAGAATGAAACTCATCAGACAGTAACTATTGGTCATTCATCTTCTATCAATAACAGAAAAGTACATGTCAAGGTACTTATTGAAGGAAGGCCTTGCCAAATGGAAGTGGACTCAGGCTCATATCTATCTATGGTGTCATGGGACACTATTCACAGACTACTCCCAAACATTCAGAAGAATCATTTCAAGAAGCAAGCACTCACTCTTAAAGACTACCAAGGAACAAGAGTTCAGTCCTGCCCTGACCATTGTGGACAAGGATCGCCCAAGTTTGCTGGGACTTGAGTGGTTCAAACCACTGGGCATCGAGGTGACTGGCATCAATCACGTGAGCAACACTGAATGGGAGGAGGCCTTGAAGTCTGAGTTTCCAGAGGTCTTCAGCGACGGATTAGGCAAGTACTTGGGGACCCCTATCACTTTCAATCTAGATCCCAAGGTGCCACCAATCCGTTTAAAGCCCAGAAGGGTCCCATTTGCCTTAAAGGAAAAAATTGATGCACAATTAGATAAACTAATAGCTCAAGAGGTTTTAGAGCCCACTGACCACTCCAGGTGGGAGACACCCATAGTCACACCAGTCAAGGCTGATGGGTCTGTGAGAATCTGCGGAGACTACAAGGGCACATTGAACCATGCGCTACAACAGAGCGCATATCCAGTTCCAGTGGTGCATCATTTATTAAATTCTCTTGGTGGGGGCACAGTTTTTGCCAAATTGGACCTGGCCCAGGCATATCAACAGTTAACAGTTGATGATGCCACTGCAGAGGCCCAAACCATTGTGACTCATAGAGGTGCCTTCAAATGTAAAAGGTTACAGTTTGGAGTAAGCATGGCACCAGGCATCTTCCAAAGCCTTATGGAAAGGATGCTCCAAGGACTGCCAGGGGAAGTGCCTTACTTTGATGATGTGTTAATCTCTGCTGAAAATGACACTCAGTTACACGAGAGACTCAGAGAAGTCCTAACCAGATTCAAGGAAGCGGGGTTAAAAGTCAAGGAAGAAAAATGCACACTTAGAACTGACAAGGTAGAGTTCTTGGGCTATATGATTGACAAACATGGTATCTACCTCACAGAAGCCAAGGTTCAGGCAATCAAAGAGGCCCCCAGGCCTAAATGCAAAACAGACTTGCAAGCTTTCCTGGGACTCATTAACTTCTATCACATGTTTCTACCTCAGAAGGCAACCATTGCAGAACCACTACACAGATTACTAGACAAAAAGTCTGCATGGGTCTGGGGCAGAAAAGAACAAGCTGCATTTAACACTATTAAGAGACAAATCACTTCTGATTCTGTACTGATACAGTTCTCTGAGAATTTGCCTGTTGTACTGACTTGTGATGCATCCCCCTTTGGAGTGGGGGGGGTTTGAGTCACAGGTTTCCCAGTGGGAGAGAAGCCCCTATTGCATTTTACTCTCACACCTTGACTAAAGCAGAGGGAAACTACAGCCAACTGGACAAGGAAGCCTTGGCAATTGTTGCAGCTGTCAAGAAATTCCATGAGTATCTATATGGGAGAACATTTACTATTGTCACAGATCACAAACCTCTTTTAGGCATTGTGGCAGGGGACAAACCAATGCCCACGATCCTGTCACCAAGAATGCTGAGATGGACTGAATTTCTTGCTGCTTATTCATACAAACTCATCCAGAGGCCTGGAAAAGACATTGGGCATGCAGATGCTTTAAGTCGCTGCCCACTTCCTTCACACACTGAGGATCCTACTCCTGAGACTTACACCTTTTTTCTAGAAACAGTTGCCAAGCTTCCAGTACACGCTGCTGAAATTGCCAGAGAGACTGCCAAAGACACTTTATTGGCTCCTATTTTAGGCTGGATTAAGAAAGGTTGGCCACTTCAAGATCTACCTCACCTTGCCCAACCTTTTAAGTCCAGGCAAACTGAATTATCTGTATTAAGAGGATGTATTTTGTGGGGTAACAGGGTGGTTATTCCTGCAAAACTACAAAAAGAGGTTTTGGAAATGTTACATGAGGGTCATCTGGGAATTGTCAGAATGAAGGGATTGGCCAGGAGTTATGTATGGTGGCCAGGTATTGACAAAATGGTTGAACACTGGGTTGCATCCTGTCCCAACTGTCAGGAAGTCAGGCCTGCCCCACCTCTTGCCCCCAAACAGGAATGGGAATGTCCTAGGGGCCCATGGTCCAGGATTCATATTGATTTTGCTGGCCCTACCAGAGGACACACTTTCCTTATTATAGTAGATGCATATTCCAAATGGCTAGAGGTTATCCCTATGGCATCCACCACAGCTGAAGCTGTCATCAAACAGCTTAAGAAGCTTTTTCTAACTTATGGGTTACCTGATGTCCTCATTTCTGACAATGGTCCTCAATTTACGTCCAACCTTTATGAATCATATCTAGCACAGCAGGGTATCAGACATGCCCTGACAGGCCCTGGGCACCCTTCGGCTAACAGCCCGGCTGAACACATGGTACGATTTACCAAGGAAAAGCTTCAGCAATTGGGTCCTGGGGACATCACTGAGCAAGTTGAAAAACTACTCAGTGTCCAGCATATCACTCCCAACCCATCAACTAACTTATCCCCAGCAGAGTTGTTGATGGGTAGGAAACTTAGGTCTCCCCTTGACCGCCTTCACCCCACTTACGCACCCAATGCACCACTAGATTCCACTAGCAAAATTCGCACATTCACTGTGGGTGATTCTGTTTATGCTAAGAACCTTCTGGGTGAACCATTGTGGATTCCTGCTGAGATAACCCAAATCACAAGCCCTAGGTCTTACAGGGTACAAACAGAGGATGGTGTCCTCTGGAGCAGGCACATTGATCAGCTTAGATCCAGATTACCTCAGGAACATCGCAATTGCTCCTCTCTGGTTCCCATACCTAGTACCTCTTCTAGGGGGGAAGGGGAGGATCATGAGGATAATCAGCAAGCAAGAATCCATCCCATGTGTAACGAGCCATTATGACAGGAACCATCCTAAAACCTGTCAAAATGCCAAAATCCATTTTTACAAGTGGAAGACTACATCACTACCTGACTTAGGTGCTGACATTGGGTTGGAGATGGATTGGGAGGAGAGCCCAGGTTGTAGTAACCAAACAGGTTCTACTATTACTAGAAGTCCAAGTATGGAAATGTCAGCAGACACATTTCCTCTCTCACTGGGTGAGAACCTTAAAACATCTGAACCACCTAGGTCTCAATGTACACGTAAGAGCCCCACCTATTTAAAAGAATACATTAGATAGATGGGGTTTGAGTATGGACTGAACCTAGTGGGGAGGGGTGTTATGTATGCAGGTTTGAAGTCATTGGTTTAGTTTGAACTATTCTTGTAAAGTGTTAGAAATGATTGGTTTAAAAGTGCGGGAAAAACCCTGCACTCTGATTGGCTGTCAACTGCGGCTGTTGGCGATAAGTAGCAGTCGCAGCCCAGCCAAATCGGGTCCGTTCTGAGCTGAAAGTCACAATAAACTTAAGAGCTGAAGCACTCTGTGTCTGCCTCTTCATGCAAACTTAACAATGAGCTTCTTTGACATTGCAAGCCCTTTTGTTAAAAGCAAGATCATTGCTTTACTCTTCTCTCAGCTGCCATATGGTGCAGTAAGAAACTGGCATATAAAAAAGGAGTGAGGTAGAAAGCTTTAGACCGAGAGAAGAAAGAAATCAAATGATAGCCGATGAAATTGATTTATTCTTTTTCTGAGCAAACAGGGACAAATGAGTAAGTCTGGCAAGAGGAAGAGAGAAATTTAGCAATATAAAATTCTTCACCAAGAAGGCTAATGGGCCTTCTGTATGACAGCCACACTTTGCTTGTTCTGTAAACACTGAATTTGAAAATAAATACACACATTTTGTTATCTTTGTAATGGTGTCTGAGAATGACATAAACTTCAATGACTTGAGCAGGATCTCTAATGCTTCACTTCACTCAGTCCTCAGAGAAAAAAGCAAAAGAAAAGAAATCTTCATAATATGTAATATGTCAAAGGATTTGTCTGGCAATCTTAAAATTTCAACATTAGAAATTTTCCAGCAATGAAAGTAAAAGAGGCATTAACCAGTAGAATTGAATTTAGAATTTAGTACTAATCATACAGCAAATTTTAATTTATTTATTCAATGAATTAAATAAAGTTTATTAAATAGTCCATATGGAATAATTCTTGTTGTAATTCATGCAATACAATACTTTTAATACCAAATACAGTACTATTGAGTTCCTTGGCCAGAAAATTTAGTTCAGTACTAGTCTAGTACCCTTACATCTTCTAGTCAAGGATGTCAATTTTTATCCCCAGATTGTGCAGGGGTATGGGCTATCTGGAAGTTATAACATCTATATTTTTACTATGATAAAAAAGAAGCCTTAAAGGGCAGTCAATGAAAAGCATTTGCTATTGATGTGCCTTAACTTCTGTTATCTCAGGCTGTGATTTTACTTTGCTTAATTGATGGGGCTGTGCCTCCTATTACCCAGATACCTATTATTTCAAAGGGTAGACTAGATGATTGAATAACAGGTTGTAGATATTAAGCACTATTAATATCACTATACTTGGTGCCAGATTTTGGACAAAGATTCCTTCTGAATACAGGCATTGAATATGAATATCTATTTTTTTTCTGAGGAATAATATGTAACTGATATTATGACTTCCTTTCTCCATTTATGTATACAGATGTATACGTATGGGAAAGTCCACATTTTTGTCCATACAGCTTTATGGAAAAATGTCTAGCATTGCTGTTGTCTTCACACAGAAATTGCATAACACTTTAAAAAGTCAGATCTTTTCAGAATAATGTTGTTGTAGAAATTGTTTTGAACCTTCTGGGAGCAATTTGTTTCTCCCACTCTGACTTCATAATGTATGCATCTGTCTTCAGGACAAATCTTGCTTTTTTTCAACTATCTAGGTAAGTGATATCTCCTGTGACACAAAAAAACAACAAGAAGTCTTTTCAGCTAAAATTCTGTTCATGTAGTTTGCCTTTGTCCTTTTCCTCACCTACTAGTAATAGATTGATTCAGAGCTTCTATTTCCTGATTATTTTTTTGCATAGGATGATTGGCAAGTATATCTCTTTAGCTTGATGTCATAACACTCAACTGTTAAGATTGGATCAACTTTTTTTTAAAAAAAGAATCTTGCCAATCGTATCTAATCTTATACAGTATATTTGGAACCCTGGTGGTGCAATGGTTAAAGTGCAGCATTGCAGGCAAACTCTGTCCACAGCCTGGATTTCAGCCCTGATGGGTTTAACTCAGCTTTCCATCCTTCTGAGGTCTGTAAAATGAGGAGCTAGATTGTTGGGGGCAATATGCAAATAATGCTTCCCTAATAAATACCCAGAAAGTGCTATAAAGACTATGGGATGATAAATAAGCTAAATGCTATTGTTATTGTTATATTGGAGAAGTCTCTGTTTTGCTGCATCTCTCAATATTTCCAAAATGGATTGACTGCATTTGGCAGTGCTACTTATTTTGGCTCACATAAAATTTTTTCAAGTAAGTAAGAAAAAAGGTACTACATGAATTACTCATGGAAAACATGTGCATAAAATCATATTTCCATGGCCCTTATGGGCATGAAACCTTAATTAAAACAGAGTATAATGAAAACAATAATTTTAGCTTTTAGTAGATGGGAATATTCCACAGCATTCAAGTATTGGATCTGTGGCTGTAAAATCATTTACGCACTTGTCTGCTAAGGTAGCTTTGAAAAAATAGCATACACCATCTCCATTATATTTGGAAAGTTGCTGACGGTAGCAAACTGGTAAAACCTAAATGGTTTTTTTCCTCTGTAAAAATCAATAATGCCCACATAAATGATATTTATTACTGTATCATGACATAATTCTAGGTATGGATTTAACTTATGCCTTAAGTGACCTTCAGCTCTTTTTTGTCAAACTTTTCTTTGAAGGCTTTTGAAGATTTTTTTTTAAACAAAGATAATTTTGTTTAAATTTTTGTTTTAGATAATTTTTAACATTTATATAAGATCGTTGAACTCCTTATGGACAAACAACTGTATTTTGTTGTCATAATATGAAAGATGTAGGGATAAATTTTAGCTGAATGTGCATCCCCTTTAAACATATTTAATTTCAATTAATATTTCCTTATTGTTAAAGCCACCGGTATGATTACAAAGAATAATAAAGCACTGTTAGATTTTACTCTACCACTCTCCAGTCAGGAATTATTTATTGATTATGTGCCAGCAACACCTAGCAACCACATAGATAGATTTTGTCTGTTCAGGTCTTTCAAAAGTGCACTCATTGCCACTACAATTGAATCCATCTACCCAGCTGTTGGTCACTCACTTTTTTTCTTTTCTTACCTTTCTAACATTAGAACCATTTCCAGACAGTTACTATGATATAATGTCTTTAAAGAAGAATAATTTTAGCCTGTTCATTTTTTGTTTTAAATGACAATTTTGAATTGATTTGTTGTATGGTCAGTTTGTTTGAAGACTCCAGAATTTTCTCTAACATCAAAATTCAAGAGCATCAATATCCTTCTTCAAACTCCAAATTTTCCTTCATAGAGTGTCACAGGAAATGGCCTGAATGATTCCAAGACAAGTATCAGATTATCACACCTTGCAACATAAAAATCCAATAATGGAGAATATTTGTAGTTCAGAATTGAAATGAGAGGTCTTTTGTGCTCTCTGAGCTTGGTTGTTTTTGTTTTCTTGCAGATGTTTCATCACCTAAACTAGGTAACATCATCATTGCTAATCATCATCAATGCATAAAAGTCAACAAAAATTCTCCAAAACTTCTTAAACAAATCTGGAGACCCAGTAACCAAATAAGAAAGAAACAGGAATCATATACAACATATAATGTAAAGACTGAAAAGTCCATTATATAGGACAGTTAAGTAGGAGACCTACAAATGCATCCATGAAAATCAATGGGCAATCAGAAGACATAACCAAATTCAACCATAATTTCAACATTCTAGACCAAACCAAAAATAAAAAAAAATTAAGATATTCCTTAAAGATTGGCCATCAGACAATTAATCAGCAACAACTTCTAACGCAGCAGTAAGTCCAATCTACATATCATCTAAAAGACATAACCAAATGTCAAAAAAGAAAACCGCCCAGAGCACATCCTCCTTAGCAGCCAACAACCACATAAACAGTGAACAGCTGTGAATTGGTAAATAAACAATTTACGAAGTAATAATAATCCTAATCAAAAAAGTTCCAAGAGGAAAAACAACACTAAGACCAGCAGGTGAAACTCTTTCTCTATATAAATAACCTGAAAACTTCACTCTCTCATGCACTGGTGCTGTTATCTAGCTTAGCAATGAAATATCTGAAGGAAAAACAACCACACTCAAAAACCATCAAGAACCCCAACAATAGGTCACTTATGGCACAAACCAAGCATGGGAAATTGAAGAGAAGGAAGGGTTCCCTTAGATACTATCATTCATATTGCAAGCAATATTTAGTAGCTGCTTAAAATTTTTGTACAATTTAATTCTGTACATGATTTGTAATATAAATAGAGAAAGAGAGACTTGCATTTCTCCTATATGAAAAAATACAATTTATTCTTTAATAAGACTTCATCTTTGAGAAAAGGCATATTTATGTTTTAAACCCGATAAACATCTCATAGTGGTATGCAAATATACTGAATACAAACCATTTTGAATATGAAATTCTATCTCTTGTTTGAAAGAATTGTTCTGAGTTCAAAATGGGCACTTTAGATCATTTAAAAATATTTTCAATTTGATACAGGTATTTATTTATTTACAAAAATTACATGGCTGCCCATCTTAAGTAAGTCTTGGTAGCTAACATACAATACACAAAATAAGCCTTATTATAAATTAATATAAAACAAGACAATAAATGCCATTAAAAGTTAAACCATGGTGCAAAATGGTTGAAGTAACACATTTAACAATCAAAACAGCTGTCTTGTTTTCAAAATGGTTTCAATTCAAAGTGTTTTACACACTAGTTTTGAGCCAAGAAATTACATTCAGAAATTTTCTCCATTGCTTAACAGTCTATATAGTTTAGCATAATTATCTTAACATTGAGTCTATTTCTTCTTGCCTTAGAGATATGATGAAAGTGAAAAAGTTGCAGCCACATGTAAAATATTCATGTAAATAAGGGAACTATTGATCTTGTTCTCTTTTTATCCTACTCTTCTAGAAATGAAACAATTTTCCCATGTAAGTAAAGGAAGGACAGAAGACCAATAAGGGAGATTAAGACTCAATACGTTATCCCTGTTGCTGTAATACTTTCTATCTTTATACATATTTTAATATGAAAAATGTTGTCATGCATATTTGTATGGAAGCAGAGAAAGAGGAGCCTATTGAGAAAGGTTGCTTTTGCAATGATGGAGAGAAAAAAACCCAGCCATCTAAGTTCTTATCTACTTATTGCTTTAACCACTGATATCATTGTTACTATTTTGGGCATGTAGCAAACAAGTCCCATGACAACAGTAAAAGATGTAGGACAGTAGAGTGGTGCACTCTCCACACATGTCCTGAAACTACCTGAAACTAGCCTCAAGATTATCCTTTCTTCCATACTATGATTGAAATAAAAGCTTTTGCATGTCAAATGAAATGCCTTAATTGCTGCTTCACCTAACAAAATTGGGGCCAGTTCTGACATGGATAAGTGGCATCATAATTTATTGTACAATAAATTGTGACATATATACAATGACATACAGGTGGAAGTGGAGGTGGAGATGGATGTAGGGGTATACATACTGGAAGGAAGATAGATTTCCTTTCTTTTGGGTTGTATAAAAAGGAGAATTAGCCCAGAAAATTGTATTTAAAATATAGTTTGACATTTCCGATCTTGGAAACCATATTTTTCCTATATTATATAGGACAAAGTCTTGTAATATGAAATAAAATCTTGAGATATGAAATAACTCCATTTGAAACGGTAATGGTCTAAAATATCTAAGTGTATAAATTATTATATATTTCTTTCTGTTAAATTTGTATTTATTCCAACAGTGATAAATACTGCAAAAAGGCAGAATAGTTTTTCATGCTATTTAAGATATATAATATTGCTTAAAGACAAGCGAGGGAAAAAACATCCAAATTTGTTCTTCTTTGAAGGGCACTGTACTCTAAGCCACAGTGCCATAAATATTAAATGCTACTGAATTAAATAGAAACTAATTAATGAGTGTGTCTATGACAATGTAACATTTAAAAATAAATTCTAAATCATAATCACAATGCAACCAATTTCAGAAAGCTGATAGAATTAATCTTTTCCCTGGGTATAAATGAGCCAGGCTATGGCTCAATGACAGAATGTATGTATTGCCTGAAGAATCTTTCTAATTCATAGTGTCAGCTCTAAGGCTATATAAACTATGTAATTCTGTGGTTGTGGTCCCTGGAGCCTTTCCAAAAAGTTGCTATATAGGTAGTTCTTACTATCACAATTGAGCACAGAATTTATGTTGCTAAGTGAGACATATATTGCTAAGTGAGACATATGCTGCTAAAGGATTTGTTAAGTGATTTTTGCCCTATTTTGCAATTTTTCTTGCCACATTTGTTAAATGAATCATTGCAGTTGTTAAACTAGTAATACGGTTGTTAGATGAATTTGGCTTCCCCATTGACTTTGCTTGTCAGTAAATTGTAAAAGGGAATCACATAACCCCTGAACATTGCAACTCTCATAACTATGAACCAGTCGTCAAGCATCCAAATGTAAATCACGTGACCATGGGGATGCTGGAATGGTCATAAGTATGAAAAGTCAATTTTCAGGGCTGTTGTAAGATGTGGTCATAAATAACTTTTTTCAATGCTGTTGTATTTTCAAAAGTCATTAAATGAACTGTTGTAAATTGAGGATTACTTGTACATTGTAATCGTAATGAAAAGTAGATGGAGAATGACTACATATATGGAAGTAACTATTATTGCAGTACTAGTCAAATTTAATCCACCACCAGACATACATAAGCAATGCCAATTCAATTCAAATAGGTGGAGAATTACATGTAATATCCCTTCCATCAAATAATTTCCTTCATGGTGCAGAACATGTGAGAGTCATTGTTGTCCAGATTTCTGTCTTTATTAGGCAATTATTTTGTAAATAAAAGGACTAAAGCTAGAATATCTGAAGGCTATTCCTTTTAGAACTGCTCATGCTAATTATTCACAGTATTGTTTGCAGTGGCCTTGGAAAGTTTGGTAGCTTTTGAAATAGTAATTGATATAAATAATATATATAGGTATTGTTATAGTCTTTATTAGTCATTCATTCCCTGGCCTTCTTTTGCTTGCTTTTTGCCCAATTTTTGCCAGTTCATTTTTCGATACAGCTAATATTTAATAAATAAATGTCATGCCCCTGTCGGAGTCTGAATCCAAGGAGGAAGCTGAACAGCTGACAGGGAGTGGGAGTGTGGTTCTGTTGGCTGTGGAGGAACCTGGGGAAGGGCAAAGTCTGGCTGGGCAGAGCAGGAGAGAGGTAGAACAAGGGAGAGGGAATTTGGAGGAAGACCCAGGCCCACCCCTCTTCATCCCAGGGCAAACAGAGAGGAACAGAGAGGAGAGCAATGTGAGTTGCGTGGCTTATGGGGGAGGAAAGGGCCCTGATTCCCTTCATTAGCCACAGCTAGAAACACAGTTTATAAAAAAGGCAAGCTGCATGCGGCAGGCTGTTGGGAGCAAATGTGACTTTATCTTATGTTGTCATAGCTTATCTGTGTTCCTGGCATCTTCCCAATTGTGTAAGTTTTGCCGTACTTTCAAGTCTGAAATTCTTGCTCCTGCCCTGATACACTAATTATTTCAGTTTGACTTGTTTGGACTTTAAGTCACAATGTGTGTTTATCCTGTTTTGGACTTAACTTTCTGTAGTCAAAGGCTGTTCCTGGGAAAGTTTTTCTCCAGCCAGAAGGTAACTTGAACACTGGGGCCAAAGTTGGAGATAATAAAGGGAATCTTATTGATTATCTGACTGAGTTGCCTTTGTGCCACACCCCGGGTCATCACAATAAATTTCAAGCTATATTTTTTGCTAGCTGAACTAAGTAGTGATGTGCTTGTGATCTAGATATAGAAACTGACAGAATGTGCTAGATACAAACTAAACTGGACATTATTGACAGTAATTTTCCAACATGGAGGAGAAGTAAAAAATAGTAAAATGCTTTTATCTTCTTAGGTTTCAAAATACACAGGATAGTGACTGTTAGCTTAAAATAAAGAGATATTACTGTTTGGGGACAGGCTATGAGAAATCTAGAAATATTAAAGTGTAGAGACATATAATGACAATAATCTTATATATTGTTAGGCCATGGTTTTCCCTGTTGTAATATATGGCTTGAAAGCTGGATCATCAGAAAGGCTGAAGAAAAGAAGATGTATGCTTTTGATCTGCTAGTGCTGGAGAAAATTAATCAGAATACCAGCCCACAAGAAAAACAAAAAATTCAATACTGGATGAAGTATATCAGAGTCCTTACTGGAAGTACAGATAATGAAGCTAAAGATTAAATATTTTAATATTCTATGTGAACGCCTGAGGCACTGGAAAAATCCATGATACTTGGAAAAATTGAAGATAGTCAGAAAAGAGGCCAACAAAGAACAAGGTGGCTAGACAGTATTATTGCTGATGAAACATGTGCTTTTAAGAATTTGAAGAAATCATTACTGATATCTTGTGTTTTTTAACTATCCACAATTGTTTTAAACCTACCTATTTATTTGGAGTGGGGATCCTAGCATGTTCTTTGCTCATCCCCAAAATTACACATTTTACTGGTTTAAAAAAGCCCTTTTGTTGTCCTAGGGGTTGCTAATATCAGATAAATTATTTATTTATTTATTTTATTTTATTCATATTTATATCCCACCCTTCTCCGGAGACTCAGGGCGGCTTACAATTTTTGGGATACAACCCAATGCGCTCAGCAATAGCGAGAACACACAAAGAATAGACAACTAGATATATAATAATTTTATGAAATCAGGTTTTACTCAATGAACAAGAAGATTAAACATGTTAAAATGTCTATCATTATTTAGCTCCTATATTTAGGACTATTTTATGTAACTATTTTACTACCAATCATGTCAGAAGTAATTTAGGGATTCCTATCAATGGTATTCAAATATTTTACTACTGGTTCTGTGGGTGTTAAGTTTGTATGAAGAGTCAGACGCAAAGAGCTTCAGTGAAGAGTTTATTAGTGACTACAGCTTGAATGGACCCGACTTGGCTGGGCTACGGCTGCTACTTATAGCCAGCAGCCGCAGTTGCCAGCCAATCAGAGTGCAGGGTTTTCCCGCACTTTTTAAACCAATCCTATTTGACATTTTACAAGAACAATTCAAACTAAACCAGTGACATTCAAACCTACATACATAACACCCCTCCCCACTAGGTTCAGTCCATACCAAACCCCAATCTATCTAATGTATTCTTTTAAATAGGTGGGGCTCTTGCGTGTGCGTTGAGACCTTCATGGTTCAGAAGTTTTAACCTTCTCACCCAGTGAGAGAGGAAATGTGTCTGCTGACATTTCCCTACTGGGACTTCCTGTGAAAGAAGACCCTGTTTGATTGTTAGAATCTGGTCTCTCCTCCCAACCCATCTCCAGCCCAATGTCAGCACCCAAGTCAGGTAGTGATGTACAATCTTCCACTTCTAAGGATGGATTTTGGCATTGTGACAGGTTTTGGAATGGTTCCTGTCGTAATGGCTCGTTACACATGGGATGGATTCTTGCTTGCTGATTATCTTCCTGCTCCTCCCTTTCCCCCCTAGAATTGACATCAGGTGAGGGAACTAGAGAGGAACAAGTGCATGTTCCTGAGAAAACCTGGATCTAAGTTGATCAATGTGCCTGCTCCAGAGGACTCCATCCTCTGTTTGTACCCTGTAAGAACGAGGGCCTGTGATTTGAGTTATCTCAGCAGGAATCCACAAAGGTTCACCCATAAAGTTCTTAGCATAAACAGAATCACCCACACTGAATGTGTGAACTTTGGAAGTGGAATCTAGTGGTGCGTTGGGTGCGTAAGTGGGATGAAGGAGGTCAAGGGAAGACCTAAGTTTCCTACCCATCAGCAACTCTGCTGGGGATAAGTTATTAGATGGATTAGGAGTGATGTGCTGAACACTAAGAAGTTTTTCAACTTTCTCAGTGATGTCCCCAGGACTCAGTTGCTGAAGTTTCTCCTTGGTAAAACGTACCATGCATTCAGCCCGGCCGTTAGCCGAAGGGTGCCCAGGGGCAGTCAGGGCATGTCTGATACCCTGTTGTGCTAAATAGGATTCAAAAAAGTTGGATGTAAATTGAGGGCCATTGTCTGAGACAAGAACATCAGGTAACCCGTGGGTTACAAAAGTTTTTGAGCTGCTTGATGACAGCATCAGTTCTGGTGGATGCCATAGGGATTACCTCTAGCCATTTGGAATATGCATCTACTATAATAAGAAAGGTGTGCCCTCTGGTAGGGCCTGAGAAATCAATGTGAATCCTAGACCATGGGCCCCTAGGACATTCCCATTCCTGTTTGGGGGTGAGAGGTGGGGCAGGCCTGATTACCTGACAGTTGGGACAAGATGCAACCCAGTTTTCAACCATTTTGTCAATACGTGGCCACCATACATAAATCCTGGCCAATCCCTTCATCCTTACAATACCAGGATGACCCTCATGTAACATTTCCAAAACCTCTTTTTGTAGTTTTGCAGGAATAACCACCCTGTTACCCACAAAATACATCCTCTTAATACAGATAATTCAGTTTGCCTGGACTTAAAAGGTTGGGCCAGGTGAGGTAGATCTTGAAGAGGCCAACATTTCTTAATCCAGCCTATAACAGGAGCCAATAAAGTGTCTTTGGCAGTCTCTCTGGCAATTTCAGCAGCATGCACTGGAAGCTTGGCAACAGTTTCTAGGAAAAAGGTGTGTGTTTCAGGTTCAAAGTCCTCCTTGTGGCAAGGAAGTGGGCAATGACTCAGTGCATCAGCATGTCCAATGTCCTTGCCAGGCTTGTGGATAAGTTTGTAAGAATAAGCATCAAGAAATTCAGTCCACCTCAGCGTTCTTAGTGACAGGATAGTAGGTGTAGGTTTATCTCCTGCCACAATGCCTAACAAAGGTTTGTGATCTGTAACAATGGTAAATGTTCTCCCATATAGATACTCATGGAATTTCTTGACAGCTGCAACAATTGCCAAGGCTTCCTTGTCCAGTTGGCTGTAGTTTCCCTCTGCTTTAGTCAAGGTGTGAGAGTAAAATGCAATAGGGGCTTCTCTCCCACTGGGAAACCTGTGACTCAAACCCCCCCCACTCCAAAGGGGGATGCATCACAAGTCAGTACAACAGGCAAATTCTCAGAGAACTGTATCAGTACAGAATCAGAAGTGATTTGTCTCTTAATAGTGTTAAATGCAGCTTGTTCTTTTCTGCCCCAGACCCATGCAGACTTTTTGTCTAGTAATCTGTGTAGTGGTTCTGCAATGGTTGCCTTCTGAGGTAGAAACATGTGATAGAAGTTAATGAGTCCCAGGAAAGCTTGCAAGTCTGTTTTGCATTTAGGCCTGGGGGCCTCTTTGATTGCCTGAACCTTGGCTTCTGTGAGGTAGATACCATGTTTGTCAATCATATAGCCCAAGAACTCTACCTTGTCAGTTCTAAGTGTGCATTTTTCTTCCTTGACTTTTAACCCCGCTTCCTTGAATCTGGTTAGGACTTCTCTGAGTCTCTCGTGTAACTGAGTGTCATTTTCAGCAGAGATTAACACATCATCAAAGTAAGGCACTTCCCCTGGCAGTCCTTGGAGCATCCTTTCCATAAGGCTTTGGAAGATGCCTGGTGCCATGCTTACTCCAAACTGTAACCTTTTACATTTGAAGGCACCTCTATGAGTCACAATGGTTTGGGCCGCTGCAGTGGCATCATCAACTGTTAGTTGTTGATATGCCTGGGCCAGATCCAATTTGGCAAAGACTGTACCCCTGCCAAGTGAATGTAATAGATGATGCACCACTGGAACTGGGTATGCGCTCTGCTGCAGCGCATGGTTCAGTGTCCCCTTATAGTCTCTACAGATTCTTACTGACCCATCAGTCTTGACAGGTGTGACTATGGGTGTCTCCATCAGTGGTCAGTGGAGTGGTCAGTGGGCTCTAAAACTCCTTGAGCTATTAGTTTATCTAATTGTGCATCAATTTTTTCCTTTAAGGCAAATGGGACCCTTCTGGGCTTTAAACGAATTGCGGGCACCTTGGGATCTAGGTTGAAAGTGATAGGGTTCCCCATATACTTGCCCAATCCTCGCTGAAGACCTCTGGAAACTCAGACTTCAAAGCCTCCTCCCATTCAGAGTTGCTCATGTGATTGATGCCAGTCACCTCGATGCCTAGTGGATTGAACCACTCAAGTCCCAGCAAGCTTGGGCGATCCTTGTCCACACCATGGTCAGGGGCAAACGTTTGGTGTGGCCTTTGAACTTCACGTTGAATTCTCTTGTTCCAACTACTGGAATCTTGTTCCTTGGTAGTCTTTAAGAGTCAGTGCTTGCTTCTGGAAATGTTTCTTCTGAATGTTGGGAAGTAGCTCAGAATAGTGTCCCATGACACCATAGATAAATAGGAGCCTGAGTCCACTTCCATTTGGCAAGGCCTTCCTTCAATGAGTACCTTCACATGTACTTTTCTGCTTCTTAAGGTTGAAGAATGACCAATGGTGACTGTTTGATGAGTTTCATTCTTCCCATTTGCTTCTGAGTTGCCCCATTTTCTCACTGAAGTTGTTGGGCTTGAATTCTTTTCAGGAAATTTCTTCCTACTAGGTGGAGTTCTGGATGATTTGCAGACTCTTGCTAAGTGACCTCTTTTTTCAAGAGAGGGGATGATATCAAAACTTGCATTCAGTGCAGGGGTGGCCCCCAGCCTCTGCAATAAAGTCTTGCCTTTTTCTTCCCAGGGTCTTTTTTTTTCTTTTCCATTCTATCTATTATTTTCCTCCACCTCACTGCAGTCTGATTCAGAATCTATTTGCTTTAAATGAGTTGTTGTGGACTTTTCACACATCAGAATGGCTTGAGGCCTTGTTAATTTCTTCATGGGTGCCGCTGAGGACTTAGTGGCTTCTGCTGAGAAGGCCTCTTCTATGGCTTCCTGATCTTAGGTTTTAATAACCATTTGCTCTGAAGCACCTTGTCTTTGAGGCCTAGAACAAATCGATTCATGGCCTCCTCCAAGTTGTTAAACTCGCATGCATCCCCAATGTCTGTTAAACTTGCACGAAGTGGTGCGTTTTTGCTTTCCCTTGATCCCGATGGTAAAACTTCGTGTTGTCTCTTAGAGAGGCGATACTTAGGTGTAATGGGCTCTTAAAAGCTTTTCTAAATCAAGCCATTCCATTACCTTCGTCTACAGCTCCCAAATGCCTACATACCTTGAAGTGCGGACCGCAATGCATAAGAAAGACCACCCTCTTCGCTTCTACGAGATGTCAGTGGTAGTCGTTTCCTTCCAAATACATTTGAGGCGAGCCACATCAATTCTCAGTCTTCTGCCGCCCGGATCGAGCGGGGCTGGGGGTGTTCAGCGCGCCATCTCACTCTTCTGCTTGACTTCGCGTTGTCTTCTCTTCAGGGGCATCCCATCCTCATCGCCAGTGTTAAGTTTGCATGAAGAGTCAGATGTGAAGAGCTTCAGTGAAGAGTTTATTAGTGACTACAGCTGAATGGACCCATCTTGGCTGGGCTCGGCTGCTACTTATATAGCAGCGCGGTTGCCAGCCAATCAGAATCTGGGGTTTTCCACTTTTCAAACCAATCATATTTGACATTTTACAAGAACAATTCAAACTAAACCAATGACATTCAAACCTACATACATAACAGTGGGCACATGTCAGCATGGAGCATTCTAAAACAGGCAATTTTAAGCATAGAAACCTACCTTACCTTCAGCACTGGTGAGTAAAACAGCTGAGGCACAGCAATCCTCTCTGCCCATCAACTGGACTACCAACAAAGGAAATATAGGACAAGAAAGGATAGTGGTAGATGGGCAGGGTAACTGCTGATGGCTACTGGATTCTTGAACCAGTGAGAACTAGCAGCATACCACCACTGATTCCTATGCAGCTCATCTATGGTATTTTATGGTTAAAAAGTAAATTGCATAAGGTATACCTATCTGTTTTCCTTCCTTGTAAAAATCCATAGAAAGTACCTTTAGACTTCCATAAGGTCAATGCTATGAAGTATGGTTGGTTTCCAATGTTAAAACAATCAACTAAAAAATGAATGAAAATCTCAGTCATAAATACCTAAAGTTCAGCTACATATCTGATTAGACATTTTTCTTACAGAATGTTAATAAAAATTAAATTTTATTGCAAAACAGTCTCTAAAATAAAATGAACCTATCTAATTTATTCTGGAATTTTGAAGAATAAATGAAATATTCATATGTGAAAACAATGACTTTATGTCATGTGTTATTCTTAATCAAATCCAGTTTGAGTTCGATCTGAGTTTGATCCTGGCTGGCTCAAGATGACTCAGCCTTCCATCTTCCTGAGGTGGGTAAAATGAGCACCCAAATTGTTGGGGCAGCAATATGATGTTGTAAACTATTCAAGGAGTAGCTGTAAAATATATAAGCCTAAATGCTATTGCTATCTTTCCATCTCCTCCTAAATTTTCATATTATTTGTTATTGTGACTTATTTCCTTTTTAAAGTATCTCAAACCAGCATTTTTATGTGATAATTGAAATGGCAAAAACTCTTACTAAAAAGAAAGCTAAGTACAGTAATAATATATTAAAACTTAATAAGGTTATGACAGTCTAATAATATTGTTCAAATACAATGACCAAAATCCCACATATATTAAAGCAGGCTGAAATGCATTTATGTTATTCAGTTTAAAGTGGCTTTTGTGGGAATGCTCATTTAATGCAAGTTTTCTTAGTTTACTTTAGAGTAAACCCTATTGCACTTGGTATATGTGCACTTAATAAGATGCTGATGAAGGGAGTTTGTGACATGCAGAAATTTTGTTCACATGGAAACATGTCAGGACAATCAACAAATTCTTCACAGGAATGATGCAGGGAAAAAAAATGATTTTTCATTTAGTACATTCACATTACTAGCAAAACAACTATAAAGAACTTATTTCCTTTCACATTATTATGTGTCCTGTTTTCTATCTCATTCCCTCTTCTCCTCAATTTTCTTCTCATTCCACCCCCCACTTTCTCATCCAAGCTGACTTCTATCTGCTGCACTCACCCAAACTTCCTGTCTTATATTTACTTTCTATTTTCATATCCATGGGAATGGAATTTGTTCCTCAGTAATCACAGCTTTGCTAGTGATACTCCTGAGTTTCCTATCACCTTTGACTCGTGTTATTTCTATAATAAATTTATTAAAAGAGACATCCTTCCAAAGTTTGAACATTCGTATATGCATTCCCTTTTCCTTTCTCTCCCAGACCTCTTCCCCCAATTTTATAGCAAAATCTATTTTGAACATTCTCTATTTTATTATCAAAATAACAAGGTTATAAAAATAATGTCATTAAAATAGATTGCCTATGTGTCTGTAGGTACAAACATCAAAACAAGTAATGAAAAGGCAGCTGCTCATTCAAATAAATATTTTCTCTAGAATCAGTTTTAGTTTTGCTTTATTTCAGCCATTGACCAGGGTATAACAAATAAAATTACAAACACAGAAAAACAGCATAACAAATAAAATATCATATTACTAAAACAAAATAGAAGATTGCTAGCATAAAACTAAAGAATAGACAATATAACACCAAGGAAAAATATACACAATTACCATATGCAATATAAAGGCTTTAAACAGTTAAGCTGGATAAACACATAAGAAATATAGAATTCCTAAAATGGTAAGCAATTTAAAACTATTATAATGTGTAGTAGGACTAACATTAGAATTTGATCAAATTATTGGTAGGTATAATTAGATTTT
>CM019151.1:37395222-37438804 GCA_009733165.1 Naja naja
GTTGGGATTGTTTTAATGGTTTTAGTTTATTATATTTGGACTTGTATTTAAATTTAATAGTTTTTTAAGATTATTGTAGATATATTTTATTGCAGTTTGCTTCTTACAGGATGGGCGCATACAAGTGCAATAATAAATAATAAATAAATAAATAAAGTGTTAAGCACCCCTTCTAGAAGTGATGAATGAAGTCTTATTAAAAGAGAATACCTGAGACATGGTTGGAAGCTTATATTACCCTAATACCTAAGAAGAAATGGATCTACAACAAGTTAAAATTATAGACCTATCTCATTGTTGAATTCAGATTATAAAATTTTTGCTTCAATCTTGGCAGAAAGAATGAAAAGATACTTAAATGAATTTATCCACACGGATCAAAATGGATTTTTGCCAAAACGACAAATTAAGCAAAATGTGAGAATAATTTTAGATACTTTGGAGTATTATGAAACACATTCTGAAAACAGATGGCACTGTTTTAGATGCTCAAAAAGCATTTGACAATGAACCAGACAAGGCTGTCCTCTGTCGCCTCTACTGTTTGTTTTAACACTAGAAGTACTGAATAGAGCTATCAGAGAAGATGAAGAAATAAAAGGAATGAAAATTAAAAAAGAAGAATATAAACTACAGGCGTTTGCAGATGATTTGGTATTCATACTAGAGGATCCACTTAAATCAGCACCTAAGTTGATAGAACAAATAGAAGAATATGGAATGGTGGCAGGTTTAAAATTAATAAAGACAAAACAAAGATCCTAACAAAGAATATGTTAGCAAAACGCAAGAAAGATTTAGAAGATTTATTAGAGATTCAGATTGCAAATAAAGTTAAATATTTGGGAATAAATATAACACCAAGATGCAGTACATTGAAAGAAGATAATTATATAAAACTCAAACAGCAGATAGCGACAGATCTTGAAAGATGGGAAAATATGCAATTATCTCTTATTGGCAGAATATCGACAGTTAAGATGAATGTTTTACCCAGAATCTTATATTTATTTCAGACAATTCCAATTAGACTTGGGAAAGAATACTTTGAAGATTTAAATAAAATCACATCAAAATTCATATGGCAGGGCAAAAAGCCAAGAATCAAATTTAAGCTATTACAAGATGCAAGGTCAAGAGGGGATTCGCACTACCAAATTGGGAATTGTATTATCAAGCTGCAAGCCTGATGTGGGTGAAAGAATGGATAACATTGAGAAACAATAGATTGTTAACTTTAGAGGGTCATGATCTATTACTAGGATGGCATGCTTTCTTATGGTATAAGGGAACTAAAAACAAGGATATTTTAGAAGACACTATGTTCGAGAAGCTTTGTTTTTAAATTGGGAAAAACCAGAAAACAACATTATATACAAATTCCATTATGGGTATCTACTATTGAAGCTTTTTCATATGCAATAATATACAAGAAGGAACAAACAGTTAGATATGAAGAGATTTTAAATGAAAAGGGTGAACTCAAATCGATGCAAACACTACAAGAACAAGGTATAAAAATGAATTGGTTTTCATATTTGCAAGTACAATCTAGATATGATGAGGATGTTAAGACTGAAGGATTTATAAAAAGCAAACTGAATTAAATAAAATCTTGATGGGCACGAACGAAAAAATGATTAAAAAACTTTATGATTATCTATTAGAAGTTAGAATGGAAGAGGAGCAGGTTAAGGAAACAATGATTGCTTGGGGAAAATTTTGGTTATGGGATAGATTTAGAGAGATGGCAAACACTGTGGGATCAGAATTATAAAATGACAATGTCAACTGCATATAAAGAAAATTTGTATAAGATGTTTTACAGGTGGCACCTATCCCGAGAAGGATTGCAAGAATGTTCAAGGATAAATCGGATAAGTGTTGGAAATGTCATCAGATACCTGGCTCCTATTACCACATGTGGTGGACTTGCGTTGATGCTAAAAGATACTGGACTAAAATCCACATGTGGTTGGAAAAATGACACAACAACATATAGACTTGAAACCTGAGATATTCCTGTTGGGAATTGTACCAGAGACATTTAACAAAGAACTGAAATATCTGATTGTTAATGTACTGACAGCCGTTAGAATTGTATTTGCTAAAAACTGGAGGAATGATAAGACACCTACGCAGGAGGAAGTGATTAAGAAGATTTTGGATTGTGCGAAATGAGTAGATTAACATTTGAAATTAGGATCAAGAAGAAAAGCAGTTTTATAAGATATGGAATATGTTCTACCAATGGTTAGATAAAAAAGTTTGGTAATGTATTTTTGGGAATATAAGGATAGATAGAACTGTTGAAACAATATAGAGATTATAATATGATAAAGGATTAATAATAATGATTATAGCTTATCCTTTTTGTAATATTGAGTATGAATAATGAGGGGTAGGCACTGTGATTTTTGACTGACCGACATACTTGAAATTGATATGGATCTATGTGTTGTATGTTTGTTTGTTATGTTTGTGTTTTTGGAAAAATAAAACTTTTTTTAAAAAAAGAAAATATGCTTTAAAAGTTTATTTGGAAAGAGAAGAGAATTCCTGAAAAATTCTTGGCTGTAGTATGGTATTCTTGAACATATTCTGAGCAAAGTGGCTAACGGCATGAGTGAATATCCTAATTTTCATTGTATAGTTAATATGCAGTGAGCTACAGTATTCCTTTTGTCCTATACTTCAATAAAAACCCAAGGAAGCCCTCATTGCCTTCTCCAACAGTAGATTAAATCCCCAAAAATTACCAAGAGAAATTCTCAAAAACACTAATAATAAGACATACAAATTGAGTTTTAGGGATTGCAGGCTCAACTCAGTAGTTTTATGAATACACTAGAATATGTGCAAAAAACACTTTAAAGATCTGAATATTCCTATGATGAATATTAAATGTGTGATGTCAGACAAATTTTATATCACTTATAGCTTGAATATAGAATTTCTTATCTTACTGAATTCTATTCTAATATTTAGAGAAGTAAGATACTGTCACAGGAATTCCAACATAAATCACTTCTATTTTATTTATAAGTAATCTTATTTAGAGGTTGCCTTTCATAGCTTTACACACAACAATATTAATCTTAAATAAAAATGTACCTGTACCTTGCTGTACCTGCTCATACTTGTAAGTAGATAATCAGTTTTTTGACAGGAAGTAACAGGTGAACCTATGGAAAATTAGAACTAGTACCCAGGCAGTTATCACAGGTGGTCTCAGGACTGTGTGTTCTCTCTGTTGCTCTTTCCTCTCTATATATACCTATGACTGTACCTCAACAGAATTTTCTATTAAAGTTCTGAAGTTTGCAGAAGATATAATGGTCATTGGCCTCAGTGAAGACAATGATGAGTTTGCATTTAATGGGAGGTTGAACAACTGGCCTGTGGTGTAGCTGTAACAATCTGGAACTGAATATGCTTAAAGCTTTAGAAAGGAGAGTGGATTTTAGGAGGAGGCCATCTATTTTACTACCTCTTACAATTTTGGCAGGACAGTGTCAGTAATAGAATCCTTCAAATTTTGGGGTTTTATAATCTCCCATGACTTGAACCGACACTTAACATTAGAACCATCATTAAAAAGACACAACAAGCAATGTTTTTTCCTGTGTCAACTCAGAAAGTTCAGATACCCCAGAGCTATTGGTACAGTTTTATAGATTAATTATTGAGTCTTTCATTTGTAGTTCTATAACTGTCTACTTTGGACAGCAACCAAACAGGATAGGTACAGACTCCAATAGATAGTTAAGACTGAAAAAAAAAAGCAACCAGTCTGCCTTCCATATACTGTAAGACCTGTATATTGTGTGGGTCAGAAGAAGGGCTGAGAAGATATCTGCATACACCCCACATTATGACATAAACTTTCATCTCTTCCCCTCGGGATGATGCTAAAGGGCATTGCAGGCCAAAACAACTAGACACATACTTGGCCAAATAATTTATTCAATTCAGTTCAGTTCAATTCAATTCAAATTCTCTTTAAAAAACAAAATTAATTGTGATATTTAAGATCCTTTCCAACATTTATTTCCTATAATATTATGAATATTCTTTACGCTTGAACATTCATTCATAAGTACTTATCTCCCCCTATATTGTTTAATGTATTATAAATATAATGAAACATATTATATTTTATCAAGCATTTTGAATTCAACAAATGACAGGGATCTAAACAAATTAAAGATGTTCAAAAATATGACTACCCACCTCCTAAATTAAATATAAAGGCTGTTTTCTGCTTACTATTTAGTTATATTATTTAAAAAGTTATTTAGAGATTTTTGTTCCATCATTCAAACTGTTTAGCAATAGGGTTAATAAAAAACCATCATTAAAACTACAAACAAATATGTACTGTAAAAACATTCTCAAGTTTTTTTTTAATTCATATTTATATCCTGCCCTTCTCCGAAGACTCAAGGCAGCTTACAATTTTTTGGGATACAACCCAATGCGCACAGCAATAGCCTTCATTCCATTGTATATGCCTGCTTATTACTAAGCGGCATTTTTTACAAAGTCAGCTTATTGCCCCCAACAATCTTGGGTCCTCACTTTACCTACCCCGAGAGGATGGAAGGCTGAGTCAACCTTGAGCCTGGTGGGATTCGAGCCTGCAATAATTACAGGCAGCTGGAACTAAGTGCTAGGATATTAACAGCCTGCACCATCAAGGCCCTAGGAATCAGCATGATTCCTAGTGACATCATAAAGTTTTTATCGTAAAATATGAAAAATAGCAAAATTTTAAAAAGCAGCAAAATCAGCAATAATAAAGTTGCTCAAAATTGAACCATAGTGAGCAAGGCCAGCTGAGTTGTCTGGAGCATGATCTTTTGACTTTCCCTAGGATAAGCTTCAGTCTGTAGTCCTAATGAAGTAGATAGGGTCATTCAGAAAGTAAGCTTGGTTTCCTGCTTCCTATATGAAATCCAGTACCACCTAAATGGTTAAAGCTACTAAAAATCTGTGGTTGTGTCCATATGGCAGTATCAGCTCCTTTGAATGATAGAGTAGTCCCCTCAGTTGTGAAGAACATTCCCCATCCCCAAGGAGCCAATCTAGATCCAATATTCTGAACAATTTTCATCCAGTCTTCCCTTTTTAGGGAACGTTGTTGACATGATAGTCAGACAACAGCCCCAGAAGACCCTGAAGGAAGTAAATTATTCCAGTCAGATTTCAGGTTATGGTTCCGTACTAAGGCATCCTTAACATTCAATTTGTTAAATGCCTTTGATAGAGTCTGGATGGGTGTCAATTCTATCCTTGTGATGCTTGATCACACAGTGAATCTGATGACAGTATCCTTCTGGGACTGGGTATGGAGGGCAATCCTGTTACTATTTTTTTCCATCTTTCTCTATGGTTGATAGTCAACCATAGATATGATTCTTCATTTGTGAGACACTACAGACTTCTCGCTTTATTCTTTTCTGTTTAGCATATTCATGATTAACCATAAAATCTGGGTCTGGGATTATCAATATAGCAATAGCAATAGCACTTAGACTTATATACCACTTTATAGTGCTTTACAGCCCTCTCAAAGACTCTCTACAGAGTCAGCATATTGCCCCCAACAGTTTGGCTCCTCATTTTATCCACCTCAGAAGGATGGAAGGCTGAGTCAATCTTGAGCCTGGTGGGATTTGAACTGCCAAACTATAGGCAACTGGCTGCAAAAGTAGCTTGCAGTACTGCACTCTAACCACTGCACCACAGAGGCTCCTATATAATATGCTGATTATACTCAGCTGTATGTCTTGCTTCTTGACTTTCTAAATATTGTTATCAAGCTACTGTTCAAGGATCTGGAGACCGTAGATTCAGGGGAAAGGAACCGATTTTGGCTCAATTCTTATAAGACCAAATAGAGCTTATATGTTTGATCTTGGATGGAATATCAATACCCATTTCAATCTGATTCACAATCTGGGGATTGTCTTAGATTCATATTAGATTAGGATTTTTGGTATTATGTAAAGTATTTCTGTTTGAAAAAGACTACTGCTTGCTTGTTTTAATAAAATTACATAGCAATTTTAGTAATACATAGTAATTCAGAATTGTGTTATACATAGGACATAGGACATATTTGTATAAAATGACTGATCTTTACAGCTGTCTCATATATTAATACTTAAGTAGGGTAAAATTTATACTTTTTCTTGCATAGTTGCCAATGTTCTAAAAGGAAAGCATGTCATTTTCAACATTGTTCCAGTTGCTTGGGGTCATTAATATGGATAGAATTGAATGGAGTTTTTTCTCACTGTATTACAGGGCAATACTAGAGTTTGTTGGAAAGTTTAATCCACACTCAATCCTTTGTGCCTGTTTGCATGACATAACTGATGTGTTCTTTTATCCCCAGTGACCTGGGGGTTACTTTAGGTTAACACTAGTTAGCCCTCTGTTGTTGGGTTCACATGTCTACACGATGGACTGACTTTCTCTTTAATCCAGTTAAGCTTATCTGTGAATAAGGTCATATTTTTCACAGTGAGGATTGATAAGAGTACTTTATATTTTGTTTCCTAAGGAATTTCAAACCTTCAGATGAAGGTGAGCTGTGGCCCATTGGATGTTATAGAGATAACAATTTTAGTTGATTATTCTTAAAGTCCATTCCTAACATGAATACTTTTGTTCTGCAGGCCAATCAACAACCACAGACTCTTCCGATAATAGTACAGACTACTAGGAACTTTATTACATCAGTTCTTTCTTCCTCTCATCTTTATTTCAACTATCATTTCCCTGAAAGCTTTTTAGGAGCAATAAGCATATTATTTTTTGTATGTTTAAGGAGATTCCATTTATTTTGAGTAGATATTTCTGCAATTCTCATAGTTTACCAAACATTCTTAAGTTTTGATTCCATTTCTATTGAAATGGAAAACAGAGGGTGTTGTGACCAGCAAGTCTTTACTCTGGTTTGCTGTTTAAGCAGGAGCTGGAGAAGCCGCTGATTGGCTGAGCCATTTGACAGCTCCGTATAAAAGGAGGTGTCAAACAGAATCAGCTGTCTCTCTCTCTCAGCTGCTGCCGCACACCAAAATCAAAACTGGTGATGAGGATGGGATTGTCAGTGAACTGAGGCAATCCTGAGGCAGAGAGAAAGAGCACCACACGGCTGAAGTCACTACAAAAAGAGCTGTCACTAAGGGCTGTCACTAGAGCTGTCACTAGCAAGCGGAGAAATGCAGCACCACTGAATTTCCTGCCCTTCCAGCCTTGGTGACTCAGGCTGTTAATTGCCTGCACTTAAGTTCCAGCTGCCTACAACTGCTGTAGGCTCGAATCCCACCAGGCTCAAGGTTGACTCAGCCTTCCATCCTCTCGGGGTAGGTAAAATTGAGGACCCAAGATTGTTGGGGGCAATTAGCTGACCTTGTAAAAATGCCGCTTAGTAATAAGCAGGCATATACAATGGAATGAAGGCTATTGCTGAGCACACTGGGTTGCATCCCAAAATTGTAAGCGCCTTGAGTCTTCGGAGAAGGGCTGCATATAAATGTAATTAAAAAAAAAAAACCACCAAGACATGCACATCATTTATCAACAGGTTCAGATGTGTCATGGATGCCGTGAACCTATCTGACATCCCTCCAAACAGGAAAAAAGCCTATTTCCTGAGCTTCTGTGGGGCAACCATCTTCAACACTACCACTGCCTTGCTGTCACCTCAGACAGTCAAGACTGTCACCTGGAAAGAGCTGCAGGAGGTGCTCGGAAACCACTATGCCCCAAAGCCATCATGCATTGCCTGTCGCCATACCTTCTGGCGAAGAAGTCAAGTGGAGGGAGAGTCCGTAAGTGAATATATGGTGGCTCTTCATTTGGCCGCCCTCCAATGTGGGTTCTGAGACCATCTAGATGATGTGCTGCTGGATCAGCTCATCTGCGAGGTGAGAGACCTTCGGCTACAACAATGGCTGCTGGCAAAAGCTGACCTCAAAGTAAAACAGACAATCAAGGAAGCACAAGCAGCTGAACTGGAAAACCTATCCGCAGCCAAAATACAAAAAGCAAGCAGCCTTCCCGGCGTAAAGCCCAGCACTGCAGTCCATTATGAAGACACATACTTTGAAGATGAATACTTCGAAGAGGAAGAAGCAGTAAATCACCTCAAAACACCTCAGCCCATACAGAGAAGAGGTCTCCCCACTGACAAGTGACAACTGACACCACAGCTGATTTGCCTCAGCTGTCGGGGAAACCATCTGAGAACCACTTGCTGTTTTAGAAATGCAGTCTGCCTAAAGTGTCAGAAGAAAGGCCACCTGGATAGAATTTACCAAGCACAAAGAAACACAAACCAGCCACCTCATCATCTGAACCAGCCAAGAAATTTCAAACCCAAAGAGGAATGCTATGCCATCAACAAAGCATTCCCAAGAACTGAGTCACTACTCTATTGTTTTAATATTAATAAAATTAATGTTGATCTTTTCCTAGAAGGCATCTCCTGTCAGATGGAGATGGACATCAGATCCTCACTATCTCTCCTCTCCTGGAAGACACTGAAGAATCTGGTGCCAGACATCAAAAAGACCCATCTGAACCCCTGCTGCCTGACTTTGAGGGACTACCAGGGACAATCCATTCCAGTCCTCGAAACAGGAAAGTTCCATATTCAGTACAAGGGACACCTGCTTCTAATTATCATAAATAGGTGCCTGCCAAGTTTATTGGGTTTGGACTGGTTCCACTCACTAGGACTACAAGTGACTGGAGTAAATGCACAACCTAGAGCAACTTCTTACTAAATATTCTGAAGTTTTCAATGACAAACTTGGCTGTTACAATTGCACTCCTATTTCCTTTAACTTGGACCCAAATATAGCTCCTATATACCTCAAGCCACGTAGAGTGCCATTGACATTACATTCTAAAGTGGATGCCCAACTTGACAAATTAATTGCCGAAGGGGTTCTGGAGCCAATTGACTTTGCTAAATGGGAAACCCCTATTGTGATTCCTCTGAAACAAGATGGCTCTATAAGAATTTGTTCTGACTACAAGTCCACAATTAACAAGGGGCTCCAACCGAATGCTTATCCTGTGCCAATTATACAGCATCTGCTCCATTCCCTAGGTAAAAGTTCCATCTTTACCAAGCTGGACATAACCCAAGTGTACCAGCAGTTTCCAGTAGACAAAGAGACAGCAGAGGCCCAAACGATCATCACTCATAGGAGCACTTTCAAATGTAAGCGTTTGCAAATCGGTGTAAGTGTTGCCCCTGGCATCTTCTAATCAATTATAGAACACTTACTGACAGTATTCCAGGTGTAATCCCAAACTTCGATGACATCCTCATCACTGCTGACAGCCCACAAGAACATTCGGCACGGGTGCAAAAAGTTCTCCAGTGTTTTCAAAATACTGCACTAAAGCTTAACAAAAAGAAATGCATTTTCACAGCTTCCCAAATAGACTTCCTAGGTTATCACATTGACTGCAAAGAAATTCACCCTGTGGAGTCCAAAGTATAAGCTATTCAGGAGGCCCCTGCACCTCCAAACAAAACAGAGCTACAAGCCTTTTTGGGTTTACTTAACTTCTACAGCTCTTTCCTATCTCATAAGGCTACTGTAGCCGAACCCTTACACAGACTGCTGGATTCCAAAATGCCCTGGAAGTGGGGCAATTTAGAACAGGCCTCGTTCCTAGCAGTCAAATCCCTGCTCACTTCGACCAAGGTACTTATTCAGTTAAGTGATGCTTTCCCCCTTATCTTAGTTTGAGATGCATCCCCTTATGTGATTGGGGCAGACCTTGGCCACAGGTTGCCAAATGGCCAGGAAGCCCCTATCGCATATTTTTCAAGAATGCTCTCCAAGTCTGAGAGAAATTACAGCCAAATAGACAGGGAAGCATTGGCTGCTGTGGCCTCAGTCAAAAGGTTACATGATTATCTCTATGGACACCAGTTTGAGCTCATCACAGACCATCAGCCTTTAGTGGGCATCCTTGCAGGTAACAAACCCAGCCCACAAATCCTCTCCCCAAGAATGACCCGCTGGACCATTTTCTTAGCAGCATACAGCTACAAGTTGACATATAGGCCTGACAAAGATGTGGCCCATGTTGATGCCCTGAGCAGATGCCCATTGCCCACTTTGGTCACTGATCCTGCCCACTCAGCCTCTGTGTTCCTGATGGAAGACCTACAATTGCCACTCATAGCTGATGACATCGCCTATGCCACCACCAAAGATGTACAACTATCCCTAGTTATGGACTAGGTGTGGAGGGGGTGGCCCAGGGAAACCCCCCTAGTGGATTTCCACCCCTTCAAGGCTCACCAAACAGAACTGAGCATGGTAAAGGGGTGTTTGTTGTGTGGAAACCATGTAATTATTCCACATCTGCTAAGGCCTCGTATGATTGAGGTACTCCACGAGGGTCACCGAAGTATCAATAGGATGAAGGCTCTGCCAAGGAGCTATGTGTGGTGGCCAGGACTGGATGAGGCAGTTGCTAATAAAGTTCAAAGTTGTTCCACCTGCCAGATGTCCAGACCTGCACCCCCAGCTGCCACTCTAGGGGAGTGGGAAGATACCAAAACACCATGGTCCAGGGTACATGTGGATTTGGTAGGCTCCATGCTAGGAAAAAACTTCCTAATCCTGGTAGACTCATTCTCCAAATGGTTCTCCTCAAGTCAACCACTTCAGAAGCAGTAGACCGGGCCTTAGATAATATTTTTGCATCCCAGTGGTATCCAGACACCCTGTATCTGATAACAGGCCACAATTCACTTCCACCCCCTTTGAGCTGTTCCTGGCCCAAAGGGGCATCAGGCATGCCCTGATTTCCCCTTTTCACCCAACGTCCAATGGCCTGGCTGAGAGGGCTGTACGATCAGCCAAAGAAGCCCTGGGAAAAATGGCAGGACTGGTCTACCAGGGTAGCCTGGTACTATTAACCCAGCACACCAGCCCCAGTGCTGCCACCAACCTCACCCCAGCTGAACTATTAACGGGAAGGAGATTACACATACCCCTCGACAGGCTGCACCCTACTTACAACCCCAGGGTGCCCCTCAACTCATCCAGAAGGGTAAGGGATTTCAGACCTGGGGACCAGGTCTATTCCTGCAATTACGGGGGAATCCCCTATGGTTGCCCGGGTGGGTGGAACAGAAAACAGTCCCCAAATCTTACAGGATTAGGTTGGCCGATGGAGGAATGTGGCGTCAGCATGTAGACCAACTAAGGAGCCGTTGGAGTGCCCCTGCAGGTCCATTCCAGAGGGAAGCCAAGACCATGGACACCGAGTGGGACAACACCAAAGTCCCTCAAAGGCCAACACCCAATCAGCAGTCTCTCGCAGAGACCTTACCTGGGGAAGCCACGACATCAACGGCCAGAGTCAGTTCGCTGCCGTCCGAAGTGGTCCCGTCGATGCCTGATGTCCTGCCACAGCCATCTGAGATCACCTGGGAAGAAGAGACGACACCACCCCCAGCGGAAGGCTCCAGATCAGCAACAGGTCCTTCTCCACTGCCTCCAACTGCAGGACTGAGATGATCAGGGTGAGTGAGGCATCACCCCGCCTACCTGGGCAGTTACGCATGCGCAGTTCTAGGGGGGAGGAGTGTTGCAACCAGTAAGTCTTCACTCCGGTCCGCTGTTTAAGCAGGAGCTGGAGAAGCCGCTGATTGGCTGAGCCATTTGACAGCTCTGTATAAAAGGAGCTGTCAAATGGAATCAGCTGTCTCTCTCTCTCAGCTGCTGCTGCAAGCTGGCGGCAAGCTGCGGCTGAGATACAATTTAACTAATAAAGCCTGTTAGCTTTATTTTTGCCTCCTTCTCATTCCTCCTGCATGCCAAACTCAAAAGAGGGGACATGTGCTTGAGAGTTTTGCAACTGTGGAATCATGGAAGCATTTCATACATTAGAAGTGTTGCAGGCCTAAGCAAATTTATTTCATCTGTAGTTCATTTGAAACTGAGGCAAATCTAGTATTTCTATTTGCAATTATTTAAAATGCTGATGCTGTGGCAAAGTCATTTTTTCCATTGATTTTTCAAGCTTTTTTTTAAATCACACTTTCCTGAATAGAAGACAACTAATCTTTCCTCTACTTACAGTATATTGTTTCAGTTAAAAAACATATATGGATAACTAACCTTTTAAGGCTTAGGGATCTATTGTTAACCCCAAGCAACACCATGGTGCTTTTGCAGTGAACTGCTCTCTAACTAAAGAATGGGGAGCCAGTAGAATTCCTGCTAGTTTCATTCCTACTCACTTTGCTCACTAATGTACAGCTGAGAACATGGCTGGGATTCAAATTTTTTAACAACTGGTTCTGTGGGCATGGCTTGGTAGGTGTGGATAGGTGGTCATGTGACTGGGTGGGTCAAAAGGGAGAGATTCACTTTAACAGTGCTCTTGGAGCAGGAGGTTGGACTAGATGACCTCAGAGGTCCCTTCCAGCCCTGGATTGCTGTGCTGTTCAAAGCATCTTCTGTCTTGTGCCAGAGTTTGTGGCTCCTTCCTCCTTCTTCTTTCCATCCTTTCTTCCTTCCTTCCTTTCCTTCTTTTCTTTCTTCTTTCTTCTTTTTCCTTTTTCTTCCTTTCCTTTCCTTCTTTTTTTTTCTTTCTTTTTTTCCTCTTTCTTTTTTTTTTTCTTCCCTTCCTTTTTCCTTCCTTCCTTTTCCTTTTCCTTCCTTCCTTCCTTCCCTCCTCCTTCCTTCCTTCCTTTTTTTTTTCTTTTTCTTTCTTTCTTTCTACCGGTTCAGTGAACTGGATGTAAAATTAACATCCAGTTAACTCAAATCAGCAGAATCCCACCCCTGCCTGAGAAGTGTTGCAAAGATTTATGAACAGCCAAAATAATCAAGAACAATCCCAGTTGCATTCCTCGATTCTCCCTACCACAGCAATAAATAATCGTGACCAGTGCTATTATGAAAAGCAGTTTTAAAATGCAACTTGCTATTCTTTCAGTTTCATAGCTGACTGTAATTTTAAAATCATTATACAGAGAATGGTACCTTTGCACCCTGGTAGGTTCTCCTCATAGCAGCTGTATTTTATTGTAACTTGCCAAACAAATGTGCACATGTAATGGAAACTGGGATAAGGGGACACTAGTAATTTATTTTCTTTAGCTTATTTGTGAAGTGGGAGTAAGGGGATTTTTGTTATTCTAGCAGCTGCAGCAGCTAGCAGACTTAAGCTCTGGTTAAACTTGTTTTTCCTTCACTCTTTCTTCAACCATGGGAAACAATTACTGGTTCATAGTGTTCTTTTTTGGCATTTTGTGGTTGTCAGAAGTGAAGGTGATTAGGTATGGGTTTCATACTGTTTTTGAAGGAAGTGGGCAACAAAAGTGGTAATATTTTGAAAGTGAGTGTATTTCCTATTAGGATATAATTAGTGAGGTAGCAACTGCAGGCTAATTGCATTAATGTAGATATTTTCACAAACACAAAGCAGCAGGAATCCTTCTACATAAAGATTTTACATAGTCTGGACAATTTAACTCACTGAACTGAAGACCATTCTTCAGTTGATCAAAGAGAATTCAAGATCAAAGGTGTTTTTGGAGATCATAGTTAGTGAAGAAATAAACTTGATGGACTAACCATTAATTTACTTTGCTTCTCATCCTTATTAACACAAAGTCCTGTGCAATGGGGAAAAAGCAAGGCAGGAAATTAGCCTGTATTCATTCATTCTCTCTCTGTGTACACACACACACACACACACACACACATGAATGAGTGGGACAGAAGACAAAAGTGCTGTTAATGGACTGCAGTGATAACAATTTAAAAAGAGGAACTGTTAATAAGAAAGCATTTGGTAACTTGAATTGCTATAGTGGCAGACTTTTTAGCACTTGTTTCAGAAGTCATAGACATCACTATAATAATAAAAAGAAAAGTTGATGGTAATTCATTCTGCCAAAGGTGAAGAAAAAGGAAGATCTGAACCTCATCATTACTGAAAGTATATTCCATCATCATAACTTTAAATTACTGTAGAAGCAATCATGCATGTGATACAGAACTCTTATTAAAACATAAAGCAGAAAATAATAGGAGCTGAAAGGAGAACTAATATGCTACAACTTCAAGGACTCCCTTAAATGACTTATCCTTTTGTGTTGGGACAGTATTTTAAAGGGAAAAGCTTTTAAAGTACTTTAAGATTTTATGCTTATTAGATGCTTTATATAATATAACAAAATGCTGTGTTTCATATAATAAAACCAATAGGGCAGATTTTTTTTTGCTTATCTTAACACTTAGAAAACATTTTTAATCATTTTTTTAAAATTCCTATTTATATCCCGCCCTTCTCCGGAGACTCAGGGCGGCTTACAATTTTTGGGATACAATCCAATGCGCTCAGCAATAGCCTTCATTCCATTGTATGTGCCTGCTTATTACTAAGTGGCATTTTTACAAAGTCAGCTTATTACCCCCAACAATCTTGGGTCCTCAGTTTACCTACCCCGAGAGGATGGAAGGCTGAGTCAACCTTGAGCCTGGTGGGATTCAAGTCTGCAATAATTACAGGCAGCTGGAACTAAGTGCTAGGCTATTAACAGCCTGCACCACCAAGGCCCTTTTATTATTGAAACTTAAAATATTAATTATATGTGTCCATTGTGTATATTATATGCTATTTCAATATCACATATTTTTACATGATCCCTCTTCTTTTACATGATCCCCAATTTATTTCACAATATTGGGGTAAATTTTCAGTATTGTTTTTTACTTGTCCATCCTGGATTTTTAAATGAATATTAAAGAGCTGATTTCATAACAATATTTGATGCTAGTTTAATAAAAAAAATTGGTCTGTAACAGAAGTTTTGGAGATGTGAGGTAAATGCCCAATAAAATGAACTAGTTTGAAGTTTAAAGAAAAAAGACTTCACAAATTGATTTGGGATAATTGCTTTAATGGATACGTAAGAAAAAAAGAATCAGGTGAAAAATCTGAAGTTTTAGCCGATAATTAAAAAAGAGTGATGAATGAGTGAATCTCCGTATCTTTTAAAACCCTGCAATATCTTAAATTAATAATCTATATCCTACTCTATCCTATTCTATAATAGAATGAACCCTTAAGGAATTTTTTTCATTGCAGTATATTGTAAACAAGCATTACAAGGATAAAAAAATATAATTTTGAGCAAACTAATGAATACATCTCGTTTTTAGTCTTAAACTATATCATAAATTATACCACCTAAAAATTATTGTAAATGTTAAAAATAGAAAGATTATCAAACAATTAAAAAAATCGAATTGATTATTATTCCAGTCATAGTTATTTACCTAGATATATCTGAACCTAATTGCATTTAGTTTTGAATTAAATGATATAGACTTCACTGTAATTGTTTTGTTTCTAAACTAATTGATTTCCATATTTGAGAAACTTTAAATTGCTTTTCAAAAGAATTTAAAAGAAAGAAAATTATCTTAACTATGAGAAGAAGGATGGCTTATTCCTATCTAAGCATAGTCCCAAATATTCAATTTTCTACAGAATGAAAGAAGAATGACAAAGCAGATTGAAAGAACTCAGTCTCCCAAATGCCTCTAAGTGGATTGCATGAAAATGTAAAAACCAAAGCCTAATAATTAATTGTAAAACTTTTGAGGCATATTTCTTTTCCTTTTAATATTATTAATAATAATTTGTCTGCTTTGAATAATAATATGTATTTGTAAACTTTGAGTATTTCTCTCCAGGCAGATTTTGATAACATCAATATTTCATTATCCTTTAGAACTTCAGGTAAGGATTCATGTTGAACTGGATGACTCCAAAAGAGCAGTGACAGCACTGCAGTGAGATCAGTAGTACAATGGCAGTTTCTGGTGAGCCCAGTATCTTCAGATCGCCCACTTGCACTCCAAACAGCTGCTCCTCATGCATAAACAGCATAAACTGACATTTCTACAGTTGCTCCATGAGTTGAACATCTGTCAGGTTTCCAAGTAATATGCCCATAGAAAATAGAACTCTAAGGCAAGTAGGTTCCTCAAAGAATAGGTTTATTGGACATATCATTTTGGCACAGGCTGATGAAAACCAACTCTGAATGTTCCCACAGTTTTCACCTAATTAAAAGTAAAAAGTTTTTCCCCTTCAACAAACAATCAGTCAGAAAATCCAATCAAGGTGCATGCTGATTGGCTGGTAACTTCACTCCTCCTCTCTCCAACCACCTGTGGAAATGTCCTTGGTTCCCAGGAGAAAGTATTTTGTTTGGGCTACAAAACCCCATCTATCTCTATCCCCCACACCCTCAACTCCAATGAAACCTCAAACACTGAAGCCTTAAAATGGCCTCAGTCAGATCAGCTTCAGGGCTAACAACATCAGAGAACCAAGAGTTTTTCATAAAGTCCACCACCACAATGTAGCTTTAATGGACAGAAGTTCCTGCTGAGTCTCATTTTTTAATAGTTTTGGAAATTGCTTCTTAACTATTTTTCAACTATTAAGAACCTTTCAATCAACAAAGTATATAATTGCAGCAGGTGAGTTTCCTTTAATCCTTAGCAAAATAAGTTTTAAAGATAAGTTTATAGACATTTAAAAAAATAATGAACAGAAAAGGCATGATCAGAATGTTGATTTTGGAAGTTATAAATGTTTAAGGGTCCAGATGGATTTGAAAAAAGATTTTGAAATTAATCATAAGAATTCTTCCCTTGGGAAAAAACTGTTGTTTTGCAATCTTAAAAGATAATATGATAGGATGAAAATTTGAACATTGGATACTAGAAGACACCAGGAGCAATTAAAAATTACAATTCAAGGAAAAGAACAATTAAATCTGACTTGCAAATACAATATGGAGCCAAATATTTTAACATAGGATGTATTGAAGATATTTGTGAACATTGGATCCAGAAGTTAATCTTAAAAGTTTCTGCCATTATAGACATATGTTCTTTAAAATATATTTTAGAAGATGAACAGGTTTTATCTATCAATCTGAACCTGACTTGAAAGTGGATTTAAAAGTAACAAGCTACAATAATTTTACATCACATATACAAATGAAACCACAGGATGTCTTAATAATTACACAAGATATGCAAATGGAAAACCAAAAAAGCAATGTGGATAACTTCAAAGGGACCATTCATTGTATTTTAAGAGATATAAAGAGTAATTAAAGAGTAATTAAAATTGTTTATACTAGTTATGATGAAGAGGGAAGTCACTTCTTTATATATTTCTTTTCTTTTTCTTTGATATATTCTTATTTTTTTACTTTACTTTCTATATTTTTCTGCAGCTTCTAATTTTTATTCTTTTATTTTTGTATCTTTGTATCTTTTATATTTTTAACTGTCATATTTTATAAAATTATTATAAAAATATCCTTTCAATTTTAAATTGGAAGGAATCAGTTAATATAAAAGTAACTCGTACACTATTTTTTATTTTTATTATTGCTATTTCATTATATTGTTATTACATTCTGATATTGGAAGCAATATTTTATTGGGCTTCTTTGAAATAAATTGATAGCATTCAAACAAATTGAACACATTTTGTATACAAGACTGAATACATTACTTGCAGCTTGAATAAAATGATTCATAAGTACTTTGGGAAATTTTTTTGCAATGTTTTAAAACTCTGTGTTTTACTACTTTCCAAGAATTCCAAATTATGTTTCTTTTATAGGTCAACAATATCTATCAGTCAGATACATTTTAAAAGTAGCATAAGCTTGTCATTATTTGGTAATTACTATTGTTACAGATGGATTTTCAATATTTACAACACAATGAGAAAAGTATATGTCTATTCTGATTGTCCCACTTGTAAGATCCTAATACTGGGGTCTGACACAAAGAAGCTTTGTGTTCACACTTAGAACAGTGATTAATTAATACTATAGAGATAATTGCTTGGCTTTCTTTCTGGAGCAATTAAGTTTGTGTAAGTACAACATTCTTACTTTGTTTCTTTCACCAAGCAATTACAAGCCATCCCATGTGTTGATGCCATGTTGTGTTATTTTCTGCTAACAACAGTGAAGGTTGCCTTTGAGGCTGAGCTTTGAGCAGTTTATATATATATATATATATATATATATATATATGTATATAAATTCATATTTATATCCCGCCCTTCTCCGGAGACTCAGGGCGGCTTACAATTTTTGGGATACAACCCAATGCACTCAGCAATAGCCTTCCTTCCATTGTATATGCCTGCTTATTACTAAGCGGCATTTTTACAAAGTCAGCTTATTGCCCCCAACAATCTTGGGTCCTCAGTTTACCTACCCCGAGAGGATGGAAGGCTGAGTCAACCTTGAGCCTGGTGGGATTCGAGCCTGCAATAAATACAGGCAGCTGGAACTAAGTGCTAGGCTAATATCAGCCTGCACCACCAAGGCCCCTATATCCCATTGGCTATTTAATTAATCAACAGCTTTGGGTCTAATGTCACCACTGTGTTGATAATGCTCATTTTAATTGTGCAAACATGTTTCACATTGACTTAATAGTATTTTCTCTACTATTTTCCCATTTTTTTAAAAAAAAATCATGGGTGGCAAAGGAATATTTTTTTTAATGTTAGTGGTAACCAAAGTATTAATTACTGAACTTTATCTGGCATGAAGCCTTATCCTTAGGTTTATTTATCAATGAGTACTAGTGAATAAAATGTTAACAACAAAGTAAAATGATTACTGGACTACAACTTTCTTAGCTAAAGCACACAATGCTATCTACTGTAAATACAATACTCATTGTGAAACTATTAATACCACTTTGATTATTGATTTATTAATATAGGAAGTAGCAACATATCATATCATTCAATGTTGGTATAGTAACCTGTTAGCTAAGAATAAACTTGTATAAGTAGAATTGTAAATTAAAGCACATTTTGTTTTTTGAGTTCTATTGTTCAGGACTTTTCTTATAAAATGTAAATGACAACATAAAAAAGTCCTTCTTCTTATAGCTTTGTTCATTGGTTTGTTTATATGTATATGAGTGTGTGTGTGTGTGTGTAATCATGCATATAAAATATGGTTTTAAACATGGTCTTAATGGTACATGGTAGCATAATATTCAACAAGTAATTAATCAGATGCTTGATAGGTCTAAAATGCATTGATGAATGACTTTTATGTTGCAAGTCTATACTGAATTAAAGGACATGAAAATACTATTATATCAGTCTTTTAGATATTTCAGTAATCTTCAGATTACAACATTATCAAATTGTTCTATTGTGGAATGAATATACTTTCATGAGCAATTTAAGTTGCCAGTCAGATTTAAAATAAAGGTAATGATAAGCAATATAATACTATTTCTTTATTCTTATAATTTCTCACCAGTAGGTTATTCCTCAGGATGTCCCATTATCTTAATTCATAAGGGATGGTTGCTAAATCTGAGCCCATAAGCTAAATACTGTATGTCCTCCGGCAAATGGATTGTAATCAGAATAGAAAACCAATGGTGGTGAGAGAATATATCATTTCATTATAAATGTCACAAAAAGTATTGAAAAAAATATTTTTAATAATGTTCTGTTCCTTACAATGCTTCTTTCTGTTCATTCAGGTCTCCTCCTCTGACCGCTTGTTTATCTTATTGCAATTTGGTGGTTACTTTCCTCCCCATCTGTCCTACATAGTCACAAGGGCAATCCACATAAGGGATGTGATAGATATTAGAAATATTTGTAATACATGATTTGTCCTCATACAGTAGCTCCTGGATGGTGTGTGATGCCTACTTTCAGATCTTGGAAGCTGAATTCTACTGCTTGTGAAATGTGTTTGATGTATGGCAAGATGTGCCATATAGTTGGTCTTATACCTTTTTTTCTTCTTTTCTTTCCCTTGCATGTTGCACAAGCATCTTGAAATAAATTCTTGTGAGTACCCATTCTGTTAAATTGTTCAAGTGGATACCTATTCTCCAGTTGTTTAGCTTGCTGAGTACTATCATACTGCCATATAGTGTTCTGATGCAACTCTTGTTGTGTGACTGTGAATGGTTACTGTTAAAACTAAGAATGTGTCGAGGGTTGGTGGCTTTGTGATAAACTGTGGTTTCTAGGCTTCTATCTTTTAATTACTATAATAGTAATTAAAATAAATCATTACCCCAAACAAAGAATAAAATTGAGAGCACTCAGGTCTCAAAGTTCAATAAAGGAGAACAATGGTAACTATTTTCTTAAAGCTTAACCGATAAATGTATTGGGAAATATTCAAAAATGGGATGATTGAAGTATGGCATAGCTCAGGTTACATCAAAATAGTTTCAGTAAAATTATGTAGCACCTCTCTATACTCACTGCCAAGAGAAACCCAACAGTCCTCAGGAAGCTGGTTTTACAACTGCTTTCATTTTTGGAAAAGGAATTCAAAGCTTTTTCATTGGTAGAACATTATGAAATATATGAAATAAATAAAAGAGAATTTGAGTTTGTAATAAATACCAATCTACACTCACCAGACTGAAAGCAGGACCTTGGGGAAGCTAAAAGAAAGAGAGGATTTTCTCTCTAGTCTCTTGTCTAATAGAAGGAGAAATAGACAAAAAGCTGGAAAAGTTCATGAAAGCAAGCAGAGGATTTTTGTTCAAATCAAGTTCACTCTAAGAAATAGGCAAATGTTCTATTCAGAAGCTGCATTGTTTTAATTCCTTTGTTTGGGTGCCCTATTTAAGTCTTATTGTCTCTTGTTTTTATTTTTTACAAGTTAGATATTCTATCTGGGCTACAACCAAAAGGATTTACTTTGCTTTTTATTAACTTCTTATGAGCCAAAATCTAATTAGGAAGGAAAGATCCATCCCTAGCTTGCTCAAGAAGATAAGGTTGCCAAAAAATGGAATGTGTTTGTTTTTCTAAATCATGTTTCATCTAAAGTATATTGTGTCTCTGTATGTGTGCATGTATGTGATAATAAATAAAAAGCCTGATTTTATTTATCACTGAGAGTTTTGTTTATTTCCAAAAGGAAAAAGAAAAGGCTATGCTATCAGGCAGGCCAATATTTTTTACAATGTTTTTTTTTCTTTAATTCTTTAATCAAGACAACTACAGTTGTATCTCTTTCATAGCCCAGCATTATAGGAAAGCATCTGATAACTAAGGTGGTGACAGAAGTAAATTCTAAGCAGCTATACCAGGACAGGAGAGGCGAATATGTGTTTCCGAATATGGGTATCTGGAAAATGAGGTTTAAAACCAAATATTTATCCTATGTGTTCAGCTATCTCTTAATATATATTGCTAGTCCATGTATGATATATCATACACCAGTGGTTCTCAAACTCTTCTACATCACAGACCCCATTTAAATACTTTTTTGTGGCCATGGACTATGAAAACATAACTCAAAATTTAAATCATAATATTTCTTCAAGCCTTTGCAGATCCCCTGTGATAACATTGTGCCCCAACTCCAGGAGTCAACAAACCAGCGATTGTGAACCACATACACTAAATAATAATAGCTGCCTCACTCCACTGCTTAGCTGTATTTTTTAAAATAATTATAGACCGATTAGCCTTCTGAGTGTTATTAGTAAATTGTATGCCAAACACCTAAACTATAAACTTCAGGATTGGCTAATTTCCAGGGAGATAATCAAAGATGAGCAAGCTGATTTTAGAGGAGGAAGATCTATGGTAGATCATATCTTGGTACTTCACCATCTGGTTCAAAAATACATGAATAAAAAAAATCCTCTCTTTTTGTGGCCTTCCTTGATTTTAAGCAGGCTTTCGATTCAATATCCAGGAACATGCTCTGGGAGAAATTAAAATGCACTACCATCGATAAACTCCTCCTTTTCCTCATACAAAAATTGTATGCTAATTCCACCTTGAAAGTGAGGTATAATCCTCAAGGGACTTTAACCGGCCCAGTAAGGATACAAAAAGGGGTATGGCAGGGTTGCATCCTATCCCCCTCCCTTTTTAACTTCTACATTAACCCTCTGATCAACCTCTTACAGAACCCTGATTTACATCCGCCTAACATAGCACAACGTAAAATCCCGATTCTTCTATATGCTGACGATACTGCTATAATCTCACAAACTCCAATAGGACTGAAGAGAGCAATTACGGCAACACTTGAATTTTGTAAACGGAATAAGCTGGTCCTTAACTTTAATAAATCAAAAGTTTTAGTTTTTGCTAAAAAACTGAGACAATACTACTGGAAAATAGAAGGGCAGAGTTTAGAACAGGTTAGGACATTGAGATATCTTGGGGTGGTTTTCCACTCGCAAGGGACATGGAAGGCACACCTGGATCACACATTGCAAGCAGCCTATAGGTTCTCAAATGCAATTAAACAGTTTTTTTTTTTACACCGGTGGAGGGCAATTAGTACCTGCGGCCTTAAAACTTTTTGAGGCCAAAACTTTGGCACAAATTCTATGTGGGGCACAAACAGGAATCCTTGCAAAAAAAAAAAGACTTACTAGAACCTACACAAACCAAATTCCTGCGAGCCATCTTGGTTGCACCCAACGGAACTCCAAATGCCCAGGTAACAATTGAGAATTCATTGGCTAAAAATGCATTTCTTCCCAGAGGGACTGACCCCTCTAGTACTGACTGATAACTACCCCTCCCCCTGGAAACAGGCAATAGACCACAAGCTGGGCTCCTATGGGCTCTCACTAGTATTCTTAATGTCCCTAGGCTTTGACCAAGCAAAGCAAGTAGAAATCAATAGAATGAAGGACATGGAGTTCCAAGAAGAACTAAATAGGTTGGCTTGCCACAGCAGGGACAGAATCAAACAGGGAGTGTGGGGATCAGCATGATATCTAAATGATCTGATCTTCCCAAAACAAAGAATAGCATTCTTCAGAGCCAGATTTAATATTCTCCCATCAGCACTCTTTCAGGGCAGGTATAAAAAAACACCAATAGCAGAATGGGTATGTTCTCTGCCCACTCCCCCGGGGATATGGGATACGGAGCCCCTGGGCTGCGGCTGGTGCATTTTAATGCCAGGTCCATGGCTAATAAGGCATCCCTCCTCCGGGAAGTGATTGAGGAGGAGGCCACGGATCTGGCCTGCATCACTGAAACCTGGTTGGGGCCGGAGGCTGGAGTCCCTCTGGTTGACTTATGCTCGCCAGGTTTTCGGGTTTTGCATCAGCCTAGAGCCCAGGGAAGGGGTGGCGGGGTGGCTGTTGTTATTCGGGAGACCTTGATTCCAATGGAGGTCTCTGTTCCACAGACAGGTGGGTGTGAGACCCTCCTCCTGCGGTTGGGGCCTGGTGGTCGGTTGGCCTTCTGCTTGCATACCTTTCCCCCAGCTGTGTAGCAGCGGCCCTGCCTGGGTTTCTCGATGCCCTCTTGGGAGTGGCGGTGGAGTTCCCGGGCTTTTTGGTCTTGGGTAACTTCAACATGCCCTCCCTGGGGGGGGGTGTCAGGTTTGACCCAGGAGTTCATGGCCTCCATGGTGGCTATAGGCTTGACCCAGATAATACAGGGCCCCGCACACAAGGGGGGCAACATGCTTGACCTTGTTTTTGTCTCGGAGCAGTGGCGTAGTGATCTGGGGGTGGGCAGCACTAATGCCCAACCCGTTGCATGATCAGATCACTATCTTCTATGGCTGGTCTTCCAACAGGCCGCCCCACACTGCTGGGATGAGGAACCGCTGAGATGGTTCCGCCCCAGACAGCTGATGGACCCTGAGAGGTTCCAGGCAGAGCTGGGATCTCTGCCCATTTTCCTTGTCCACAGCTCGGCCGAGGTGCTGGCAGCTGCATGGCAACAGGCTGCCTTGGAGGCCCTCGACTGAGTTGTCCCCTTACGTCCCCTCACTCGCCGCAGATCCTGGGTGGCTCCTTGGTTTACAGAGGAGCTCCGGGAGATGAAGCAACGTAGGAGGGGTTTAGAGAGCAGATTTATTATTTATTTATTTATTAATTCGACTTATATGCCGCCCCCTCTCCAAAAAGGACTCGGGGCAGCTCACAGCTAAAAATACAACAATAAATAAGTTAATTAAAAGCATATTAAACAAGTTGAAGCCGAATTAAGATTAAAACCCATAGTTAAAATAGAACCAACCCCAGAGAATCAGCACAGCCCGGATTGTAAAAAGAGCCAGGTCTTCAAATCATGGCGGAAGGTGCGAAGATTGGGGGCCAGCTGGAGCTCCAGCAGAAGAAGATTCCACAGAGTGGGAACCGCCACAGATTAGGCCCTCCCCTGGGTCACCACCAAGTGACATTGAGTCGCAGATGGCACTCCGAGGAGACCCCATCTGTGCGCCCGTACAGGGTGGTTAGTATTTGATGTTGGGAGGAGCTGTTCTCGTAAATAACCTGGACCCATGCCATGCTGGACTTTGAATGTTAATACCAGAACCTTGAATCTCACCCAGAGGGCAACCGGAAGCCAATGCATGTCGTGCAGAAGGGGTGTAACATGGGAGTATCGGGAAGCTCCCATCAGTACCTGCGCGGCTGCATTCTGCACCAGTTGAAGGCTCCGAGTGGTATGCAAGGGCTGTCCTAGGTAGAGAGCATTACAGTAGTCGAGTCGGGAAATGACAAGCACCTGAGTGACTGTGCACAGGGCATCTCAGTCCAGGAATGGGTGTAACTGGTGAACCAGCCGGATCTGGGCAAAGGCCCCCTGGCCACGGCCCCCAGCTGCTCCCCCAATTTCAGCCGTGAGTCCAGGAGGACCCCCAGATTCCGTGCCCTGTCCACGGGGGGCAACACCTCCTCCCCCATGACCAAAGATGGAACATCCAAACTGGACCGAGATGTCGGTATGCACAGCCACTCTGTCTTGGCTGGATTGAGTCAAAGCATGTTCCTGTCCATCCAGATCCGCACCGCTTCCAGACAACAGGACATCACGGAGAGAGCATCACTGATGTGGCCTGGGGTGGAGATGTATAACTGTGTATCATCAGCATACTGATGATAACTCACCAAAGCCACGGATGATCTCACCCAGCGGCTTCATATAAATGTTGAACAGGAGGGGTGAGAGGACCGAGCCCTGGGGCACCCACAAGTGAGATACCTTGGAGTCGACCTCTGCCCCCTGCCAACACTGTTTGCGAATGTCCCGAGAGGTAGGAGGAGAACCACCGTAAAACAGTGCCTCCCTCCCAACCCCCGAGATGCTGCAACAGGATACCATGGTCGATGGTATCGAAAGCCACTGAGAGATCTAACAGGACCAGGACAGAGGAAAAACCCTGTCCCGAGCCTAGAGAGATCATCAATCAGCGACCAATGCTGTCTCCGTGCTGTACCCGGGCCGGAAGCCCGATTGGTACGGATCCAGGTAGTCCGCTTCCTCCAGGAAAAGTGGCAATTGCTGGGCCACCACACTCTCAACAACCTTCGCTAAAAAACGAAGGTTGGAAACTGGACGAAAGTTGTTCAACGTGGCTGGGTCAAGGGCAGGCCTCTTCAGAAGGAGATCTACCCGTTCTGAATCTGACCGAACCCAGTTAAGAGCCTGTATTAGGACTTACCTGGGAGCTTTGAGGGTGGCGAGGAGAGCTTACCTCTCCGCCCTCGTAGCATCCGCAGATAAATATCGCCTGGCCACCCTGTTCAGGGTCATGCACTCCCTCTTACATCGGGAGCCAGAGGTGGACCCTCTGCAGGGTAGGACTGAGGAATTTGGACAACATCTGTCGGATAAGATCGCTCGGATCCAGGAGGGGTTGAACTCTAATTTGCAGTGGTCTGAGGAGGAAGTTACAGAGAGTCTGGTCGATGTCATCTGGGCTGAGTTTGATCCTGTTTCTGAGGATGAAGTGGACAGGATCATGCGACGACTGAGTTCCACCACCTGTTTATTGGACCCGTGTCCTTCCTGGATGGTATATGCCTCCAGGGAGACCACGTGCAGCTGGCTCCAGGCAGTTGTTAATGCCTTGCTGAGGGAGGGGTCTTTTCCTGCCACCTTGAAAGAGGCGGTGGTGAGACCACTCCTGAAGAAGCCTGCTCTGGACCCAGCCATTTTAAACAACTTTCATCCAGTCTCCAACCTTCGCTTTTGGCAAGGTTGTTGAGAGTGTGGTGGCTCAGCAGTTTCTGCTTTTCCTGGAGGAAGCAGACTATCTAGATCCATATCAGTCGGGCTTCGGCCGGGTTCAGCATGGAGGGCATTGGGCACTCTGGAGATCTCTCAGCAGCTTTCGATACCATCGACCATGGTATCTTATTGCAGCCTCGGGGGTTGGGAGTGGGGGGCACTGTTCTGTAGTGGTTCTCCTCCTACCTCTCAGGGTGTTCGCAATCAGTGTTGGCAGGAGGGCAGAGGTTGGCCCCAAGGGCACTCACTTGTGGGGTTCCTCAGGGGTTGGTCCTCTCTCCCCTCCTGTTCAACATCTATATGAAGCCACTGGGTGAGATCATCCATGGTTTTGGGGTGAGGTATCATCAGTACGCTGATGATACCCAGTTGTATATCTCCACCCCAAGCCAAATCAGTGATGGCCTCTCCGTGATGACCCGATGTCTGGATGCGGTACAGATCTGGATGGGCAGGAATGGACTACAACTCAATCCGGCCAAGACTGAGTGGTTGTGCATACAGGCATCTAGGCCCAGTCAATTGATTCCATCTTTGGTCATAGGGGGAGAGGTGTTGCCCCCTGTGGACAGGGCTCGGAAACTGGGAGTCCTCCTGGATTCACGGCTCAGTTTGGAGGAGCAGGTGGGGGCCGTGACCAGGGGGGCTTTTGCCCAGATCTGACTGGTTCGCCAGTTGTGCCCATATCTGGACCGAGATGCCCTTCGCACGATCACTCATGCACTTGTGACGTCCCGACTTGACTACTGCAATGCTCTCTATCTAGGACTGCCCTTGCATACCATCCGGAAGCTTCAGCTGGTGTAGAATGCGGCTGTGCGGGTTGTGATGGGAGTTTCCCAATACTCCCATGTTACACCCCTCCTGCATGAGCTGCATTGGTTGCTGGTTGCCCTCTGGGTGAGATTCAAGGTGTTGGTGTTAACATTCAAAGTCCTTTACTATTTGGGTCTGGGGTACTTGCAGGAGCATCTCCTGCCAATATCAAACACTGATCGCCCTGTGCGCATGCACAGACAGGGACTCCTTGGGGTGCCGTCGGCTAGACAATGTCGGCTGGCAGTGCCTCGGGGAAGGGCCTATTCTGTTGCAGTCCCCGCCTTGTGGAACCAACTCCCTTTGGAGCTCTGTTTGGCTCCTGATCTTCGCTCCTTCCACCGCGATCTGAAGACCTGGTTGTTTGCACAGGCCCGGCTGGACTGACCTCCTGGGGTTTTTAAAATTATTTTAATGGTATTTATTTATTTATTTATTTATTTATTTATTTATTTATTTATTTATTGGACTTGTATGCTGCCCCATCTCTGAAGACTCGGGGCAGCTCACAACTAAAACAACCACAATAAAGAATTAAAAAGGAATTAAACTGATTACAAGCCCAAAATAGTAAATCTAAAATTTAAAATAATTTAAAAAACCATTCCCCCCCCAGGGAGGGGTCCCAGCCCAGATTGGTCGAACAGCCAGGTCTTCAAATCATGGCAGAAGGTGCGGAGGTCAGGGGCCAGGCGGAGCTCCAGGGGTAGTTGGTTCCAGAGGTCAGGGGCCATGACAGAATAGGCTCGTTGCCGGGGGACCAACCGCCGGCATTGACTTGCTGATGGGACCCCGAGTAGTCCTTGCCTGTGTGCTCGCACAGGGCGGTTGGCACTCGATATTTTAGTGGTTGGGCTTGTTAGATTTAATCTTTTTAAAAATATTTATTGTTGAATTGTGTTTGAATTGTGTTTTAATTGTGAGCCGCCCCGAGTCCTCGCAGAGAGGGGGCGGCATACAAGTCCAATTATAATAATAATAATATATGTGGTAAAGGAGAAGTTGAAGGTATCTCACATGTTTTATTGTACTGTAAGTTATACAGAGTTTATAGGTCATTGTATCTTCTCCCATTACTAAAGAGATTGCCAGGGAGGGCAGACAATTTTTATGTAGACTTTCTTCTCCAGGACTCAAACCCAGCTATTACGCGTGCAGTGGCAAAATTCTGTGTTGCTGTAATGTCTACTAGAAAAAAATTGGTTACAGAATTATAGCTGTCAATTTGTGACAATTTTTGGAGATAGAACAAACTTTGGAAAATGATATTTACACACATACTTATTGGCTTTCCACTCATATAAACCAGGGCATGCCCCTAACTGTTTGAGAACATGTATTTTCTTAATGGATGTTTTTATTCACTATTAATGTATTATAATGTGTCAGTATTTTTATATATATATATTGTAAATATTGATGTCTATTGCTGGTTTAAGACCATAATAAAGTTATATTCTATTCATTCTATTCTAATTAATGAGGTATCATATAAAAATGCATTTTGTCAAACGCTCCATTAAACAAGCTTCAATACATTTTTAACATTATCCCAATTGTTATTGCTGTTACTATTTTCCTTTGAAACCTTCCCCTACCCCCATTTTAGCTTGCATGTGGCTTTTCAAATGGCCCATCCTGACTACAATGTTAAACTACACAGTGAAACCTCAGCATTGAAAATCATTGATCACTAAATATAATATTACTTTGCATATTCCCTTTCATATTTCTATGGAAATTTACTTTCTCACCAAGTTTAAAAACTATTTCCAGATGAAATGCAAAATTTATTTGTGAACACCTTACATAGAGAAGCAACAATACTGAGCAATTATTTACATATTTTCTACTTGTATATTTACTAACCTTAAATTTAAGATTAGCTATGATTTCTAGTGTCATTTTTGTATTTTATTGCCTTTCTATCTTTCTATCTGTCAAATTTTTAAGGAAGGACAGACTTCACTTTTTACAACAGCAACAAAAATCCTTTCTTGCCACTATAGTGTTATACGTGTTCATCAATCTCAGGTCTTCTGCCAAACCTCTGGGAGTTTAAAGATTCTGCACAATGTCTTAGCTGTTCCTAGCACCATATTCTTTTGAACAGAGAGCTCTGATGTTGCTCTTGGGATCTATTGGAGCCACTTTCCAACTTAGAAGTCATAGTCCTGAATGTTCCTACCACCACTTTAGCCTTTATTTTACTTTAACTTGTATATATACATACATGATTGCAGATTCAATTAACTGAGCTTTGAATGATCCAAAATCAGTCATATGCCTTTTTAAAAAAATACCTTTTACAAAAAATAAATAAATAAAATCATTCATTACTCTAAATCATGAAAACACTGAAAATAAGAGAGAGATCATTTTGCATTTTGAACAAATTCATTGTTTCTGTCATTTGACAGATTTTATGCAATAAGCATAAATGCTGCTAAATTAAAAAAAAATCAGTTACTGGTTTGATTTCACATGGGAAATTATCTTTAGAAAGTTTTTGAAGTGCTATGTATAGATTTATGTATAGATTTTACTGATATTATAAAAATAAACCCTCTGATTTATACACTTCTTTTAAGGAATTAACTGCAGAAGACCCAGAAAACATACTGTATATAATGGTTTGCTTTTTGGCATTGAAACAAAGATATTTGTGACAAAAGTTACACCAAGAAAATTAAATTAAGTACTTCAGCATAATTAACTTCTTTAGTCAGGAAGAAAAGGCTATAATGGGATATAAAATAGTTATAAATGTACCTTTTATGAAAACTATACAGCAATTTACAGAAAAGACCATCAGTCTGTCTCAAGGAAAGACCAATCAAGAACCAGTTCTCATAGAATTTTTTCAAAACCAACTAGTAAAAAAAATGAAATGCAACTTTTTTTATGCATTTCAGAATTAATTAACAGGAGTCATTAATAAATAATATATTTTTTCAACGTTGGAAGAAATATAATTCTAACATATCTGATTAAGAACTTAAATTCTGAGATTCTCAACTCTTTAAACCACCTAAACAACAAAATGCTAATAATGTCCTGTTAAGTTTGCATGAAGAGTCAGACGCGAGGAGTTCCAGCAAAAGACTTTATTAGTGACTACAGCTCGAATGGACCCCCCCTGGCTTGGCTACGGCTGCTTCTTATAGCCTGCAGCCGTAGCTGCCAGCCAATGGGAGTGCAGAGATTCTTCCCGCACTATTTAAACCAATACCATTTGACATTTTACAAGAACAGTTCAAATAAACCAATAACATTCAAACCTACATACATAACACCCCTCCCCACTAGGTTCAGTCCATACCAAACCCCAACCTATCTAATGTATTCCTTTAAATAGGTGGGGCTCTTATGTACGTTGAGACCTTCGTGGTTCAGAAGTTTAACATTCTCACCCAGTGAGAGGAAATGTGTCTGCTGACATTTCTCTGTTGGGACTTCCTGTGAAAGGAGACCCTGTTGAATTGTTAGAATCTGGTCTCTCCTCCCAACCCATCTCCATTCCAATGTCAGCACCCAAGTCAGGTAGTGATGTGCAATCTTCCACTTCTAAGGATGGATCTTGGCTTTGTGACAGGGTTCGGGATGGTTCCTGTCGCAATGGCTCGTTACACATGGGGTTGATTCCTGTTTGCTGATTTTCCTCCTGTTCCCCCTTCCCTAGAAGAAACATCAGGTGAGGGACCTAGAGGGAGACAGGGGTGATGTTCTTGAGGACCCTGGATCTAAGTTGGTCAATGTGCCTGCTCCAGAGAAGGCCATCCTCTGTTTGTACCCTGTAAGAACGAGGGCCTGTGATGTGAGTTATTTCAGCAGGAATCCACAAGGGGTCACCTATAAGGTTCCTAGCATAGACAGAATCTCCCACACTAAAAGAACGAACTTTGGAAGTGGAATCCAGTGGTGCGTTGGGTGCGTAAGTGGGATGGAGGCGGTCAGGGAAGACCTAAGTTTCCTGCCCATCAACAACTCTGCTGGGGACAAGTTAGTTGATGGGCTAGAGTGATGTGTTGAACACTAAGAAGCTTTTCAAGCTTCTCAGTGATGTCCCCAGGACCCAGCTGCTGAAGCTTCTCTTTGGTAAAGCGCACCATGTTCAGCCCGCCATTGGCAAGGTGCCCAGGGGCAGTGAGGGCATGTCTGATGCCCTGTTGAGCTAGAAAGGATTCAAAAATGTTAGATGTGAATTGAGGGCCATTGTCAGAGACAAGGACATCTGGTAACCCATGGGTTACAAACAATTTTCTGAGCTGCTTGATAACAGCCTCAGTAGTAGTGGATGTCATTAGAATTACCTCTAGCCATTTGGAGTATGCATCTACTATCCCTAGAAAAGTGTGCCCTCTTGTAGGGCCTGCAAAATCAATGTGGATTCTAGACCATGGGCCCCTAGGACATTCCCATTCCTGTGTGGGGGCGTGAGGTGGGGTAGGTCTGACTACCTGGCAATTGGGACAAGAGGCTACCCAGTTTTCAACCATTTTGTCAATACCTGGCCACCATACATAACTCCTGGCCAAACCTTTCATCCTTACAATCCCAGGATGACCCTCATGTAACATTTCCAAAACCTCTCTTTGCAGTTTTGCAGGAACAACCACCCTGTTACCCCACAAAATACATCCTCTTAATACAGATAATTCAGTTTGCCTGGACTTAAAAGGTTGGGCAAGGTGAGGTAGATCTTGAAGAGGCCAACCTTTCTTAATCCAGCCCATAACAGGTGCCAACACAGCATCTTTGGCAGTTTCTTTGGCAATCTCAGCAGCATGGACTGGAAGCTTAGCAACGGTCTCCAGGAAAAAGGTGTGAGTTTCAAGTTCAAAGTCCTCCTTATGGCAAGGTAGTGGGCAACGACTCAGTGCATCAGCATGTCCAATGTCCTTGCCAGGCCTGTGAATCAGTTTCTAGGAATAGGCTGCAAGAAATTCAGTCCACCTCAGCATTCTTGGTGACAGGATATTAGGTGTAGGTTTGTCTCCTGCCACAATGCCTAGTAAAGGTTTGTGATCTGTAACAATGGTGAATGACCTGCCATACAGATATTCATGAAATTTCTTAACAGCTGCAACAACTGCTAAAGCCTCCTTGTCCAATTGACTATAATTCCTCTCTGCTTTGGACAGCGTGCGAGAGTAAAATGCAATTGGGGCTTCTCGTCCATTTGGAAGCCTGTGACTCAAAAACCCCCCCACTCCAAAAGGGGATGCATCACAAGTCAGAACAACAGGTAAATTCTCAGAGAATTGTATCAACACAGCATCAGACGTGATTAGTCTCTTAATACTGTTAAATGCTCACTGTTCCTTCCGCCCCCAGATCCAAACAGCATTCTTATCAAGTAAGCGATGTAAGGGCTCAGCAATAGATGCTTTGTGAGGGAAACATGTGGTAAAAGTTAATAAGTCCAAGGAAGGCCTGCAAATCTGCCTTGCATCGAGGTTTAGGGGCTTCATTGATTGCTTTAACCTTGGCATCAGTAGGATGGATGCCATGCTTGTCAATCATATACCCCAGGAACTCAACTCTGTCTGTTTTGAGTGTACATTTGTCTTCCTTGACTTTTAAACCCGCTTTTCTGAATCTGGTAAGGACTTCTCTGAGTCTTTCTTGAAACTGAGTGTCATTTTCAGCAGAGATTAATACATCATCAAAATAAGGTACTACCCTGGCAGTCCTTGCAACATTCTTCCATAAGGCTTGAAAAATGCCAGGTGCCACGCCTTACTCCAAATTGTAGTCTTTTACATTTGAAGGCACCTCTATGGGTCACAATTGTTTGTGCTCTGCAGTGGCATCATCAACTGTTAATTGTTGATAAGCCTGAGCCAAATCCAGTTTAGCAAATACTGTACCCCTGCCAAGGGAATGGAGCAGATGATGCACAACTGGTACAGGATATGTGCTCTGTTGCAGCGCATGGTTAAGTGTCCCCTTGTAGTCACCACAGATTCTCACTGACACATCAGACTTGACTGGTGTGACTATGGGTGTTTCCCAACTGAGTGGTCAGTAGGCTCTAAAACCCCTTGAGCAATGAGTTTATCTAATTGTGCATCAATTTTTCCTTTAAAGCAAATGGGACCCTCCTGGGCTTTAAACGAATTGGGGGCACCTTGGGGTCTAGGCTGAAAGCAATAGGGGTCCCCCATATACTTGCCCAGTCCTTCGCTGAAGACCTCTGGAAACTCAGACTTCAAGGACTCTTCCCAGTCAGAACTGCTCACGTGATGGATGCCAGTCACCTCAATGCCAAGTGGCTTGAACCACTCAAGTCCCAGCAAACTTGGGCGATCCTTGTCCACGATGGTCAGGGGCAAACGCTTGGTGTGGCTTTAAACTGCACGTGAAATCTCTCGCTCCAACTACTGGAATCTTGTTCCTTGGTAGTCTTTGAGAGTCAGTGCTTGCTTTGGAAATGTTTTCTGAATTTGGGGAAAGAGTCTGTGGATGGTGTCCCATGACACCATAGAAATAAGAGCCTGAGTCCACTTCCATTTGGCAAGGTCTTCCTTCAATGAACACCTTCACATGAACTTTTCTGCTTTTTAAGGGTGAAGAATGACCATAGTGATTGTTTGGTGTGTTTCACTCTTGCCATTTGCTTCTAAATTCGCCCCATTTTTCAATGAAATTGTTGGGCTTAAAGTCTCTATCAGGGAATTTCTTCCTAGCTGGTGGAGTTCTGGATGATTTGCAGACTCTGCTATGTGACCCTTCTCACAACGTAGGCAAATGGAGTCAAAGAACTTGTAATCAGTGCGGGGTGGCCCCCACAGCCTCTGCAATAGAACCCTTGCCTGTTCTTCCCAGAGTCTTTTCTTTCTTTTTCCATTCTGAGTTTAAAATCCCTCTTCTGCCTCACTGCCATCAGAATCAGAGTCTATTTGTTCAAGAATGAGTAGATGTGGATTTATCCCCATCAGAATGGCTTGAGGCCTGGCTTGAAGCCTTGTTAATCTTTTTCATGGCGCTGCTGAGGACTTGGTGGCTTCCGCTGAAACAGCTTCTTCAATGGCCTCTTTAAACGTGATCTTAGGTTTCATTAATAGTTTGCTTTGTAAAACCTTATCCTTAAGGCCTAAACAAACCGATCACGATGGCCTCTTCTAAGTTGGTAAAGTCACAAGCACCCCCAATGTCCCTTAAACTTGCCACGAAGTCATTAACATTCTCGCTATCCCCTTGATCCCGACGGTAAAATTCGTGTTCTTAATGAGGCACGATACTTGTAAGGCGAATGGGCTCTCAAAAGTCTTTCTAAGTCGGGCCATTCCATTACCTTCAGCTCTGCTGCCCGCCAACGCCTCGCATTTTGAAGACTGCCGGACCGCAGTGCGTGAGAAAGACCGCCTCTTCCTGTCTCGGGATGCCGGCGAGATCGTTCTCCAGGAACATGTGGAAACGATCCGCATACAATTCCCAGTCTTCCGTCACGGATCGACGGTGTGGGGGTGTTCAGCGCAGCCATCTCGCAGTTGGCGCGTCTTTCTTCAGGGCAATCCCACCTTCATCGCCAGTGTTAAGTTTGCATGAAGAGTCAGACGCGAGGAGTTCCAGCAAAAGACTTTATTAGTGACTACAGCTCGAATGGACCCCCCCCTGGCTTGGCTACGGCTGCTTCTTATAGCCTGCAGCCGTAGCTGCCAGCCAATGGGAGTGCAGGGATTCTTCCCGCACTATTTAAACCAATACCATTTGACATTTTACAAGAACAGTTCAAATAAACCAATAACATTCAAACCTACATACATAACATGTCCAATTAATATTATATCACTGTATTGAAACAATATAAGGTATGAAGATCTAAAACAATATAATAAAAAGGAAGAAGTTTCTTTAGGCAAGAAAACAATCTGGAACCAGTTTTCTTTGACTCCTGTGACATGTTCCAAACAGAGACCAATTTGCCAGATTTAATACATAGCACATTTAGTTACCTTTGTGTTGTCTGTGAAATTATAAGTACACTTCAAAGGAACATGCTCAGCTTCTGAAGATACCAGCCACAGATACTGTAGAAAAGTCAGAACACCAGAAAATTAGACCAAGACTATTCAACCTAAGAGGTCAGAATTATTCAATTCATTCTCGCTGTGAAAATCTACACTAGTGTAAAGCATGGGCTTGGCTTTTTATTGTTATGATTCATCACATAGGCAGCCAGATGTTTAGACTGGATTTGGCATTTTCTTCTACTATTGAATCTTACTAAGAATAACCCAAGGCAAATATTGCTTTTTGATGCTGTTAAAATTATTGTTACAGGATGTGAGCTGTTCCAAGTAAAGCTACCTTTTGCAATTGACTCGTAGTGATTTTGTCAGTGTGGATGGTATAGTCAGGTGGTCCTCCAGGTGTTTTGGGTTTGCAGCCAAAGGTTCTATTACAATTGATACTATCTTTGCTTTTTTTTGCTTATTTTGTTCTTTGTCAGGGTTCTGAAAGATGCCCTAATTAAATCATGAGCCTTAAGCCAAGCTTCAAAAGAAATCCAGTTATTTATTAGGAGATTCATGCCAGCACGGACCAGGTGGAGCCAACTCTGACCTCAGTTAATTCATGCTTTGCCTCTGACCCTGTTTCCCCCTCCCCCCAATATGTGCCATCAGTCATATTTCCCAATGAAACAATTTTGTGGGTTGTAAAAGTCACTCCCTCCGGTCACTGTGGGTTTCTGGGGAGACGACCATGGCATATCAGTTGGAATGTGCCTTGTTTTGACTGAGATACCAGTTCCTTGATGCCCCAGCGAAATTCGCTCTCCAATGCCCCTTGCCCATGGCAACTCGAGAGCAGTTCAGGGATGCTTTGCTAGTTGACATTTTATCTGCAGGACTTCTTATTTTTTGACTTTCTCTGATTGTTTCTTTTCTATTTTGCTGTTTCTGGGTACTCTCATGTTCATTAGACATAATTTTGAATTGTACAGGACTTTTATTTCATCAACTTAGGACATTCAAAATAAAAAGATGGCTGAATTATTACAGGTTTTTAAAGGGTCAGAAGATCTTTATTCTCTTATCCTCATTTAAAATATATACTTGTACTGATTATGGATTTCCATGGCATGATAATGCTGCCTCCGGACTTTCTATTTTTTGTGCACTAGGAAATAGAATAGATCAATCTGGTCATAAATAAGAAGTAGTAGACATTTTTTACTACATTGCATAGCCATCTTTGTTGATAAATTTTCCTTATCTTTGTTGATAAATTGTATCCATCATTTCCAGATACATTCATTTCCATTTTCCTTTAGTTTAAAAATTACCAAAGTAACTGGTCTGTTACCAATCAGTGTATATAAAACTCTTCTATTATATTTTATTCTCGCTATTATGCATTGGAAAATCATTTAATTATTTTATTATGATGGAAGCAATTCTTAGGAACTGTTCAAAAGTTGCATATATAAAATTATATTAATAAAAATGTAATTAATGTTGTAGTATAACTGTAAGCACTCCAGTACAAATATTTTTCCTACAATTAAATGCATTCTGCTTTTTGTTCTGTTATAACACAGATTGAAAAATTCATTTTCTTTCTATATTGTAACATCAAAAAAATCTATGTTTCTCTAGCAGCTGTTCACATTTGGGTTTTTAAAGGATTGTTAGCACAAAAAGGCCTATCTTTACCCTCACTCTTTCTGATGAAAACACTCTATGAATTGAATTTTCTCAATTCACCCAATTAGTGTTTGGCTCTGTTGGATAAAAGTTATTTAAATTGCCTGTGAATGCTGTTGCAGTCTATAATAGCTATGAACCAAATATCCATTAAAGTATTTTATACAGCTTCCATGAATGGGGATTTTCATTTATTTTTAAAATAACTAATTCATCATTATAAAGTTGCCAAGATTAACAAGCTCACCAAAACTTCAGCATGTTTATTTTAAATATAAAGCTTAGAAACTGCTCCTTAACTTCTTATTTCTTCATATAGCTTAGAAAATATTGATATTCACTCGGTAATATATTTTCTGGTTTAAAGCAAAATCAAAGTTCTGACAGTTACTTATTATGTTAAGGCAAGCTGTGAATTAGCATAATAGTGTTCAAGAGGATGCTTTCAGGAAGTATTTGAAATTCTGAAGACTTGTCAAGATGTTTGTAAAAGATGAACAGAGCTACCAATTTTAATTTTATTTAATTTTTTACTTTTCATTTTGTTTTGTTTCTTTTTCTTGAATTTTGTTTCTTTCATTTTGATAACCATTTATAATTATAAGTTTAAAAGGAAACTGCACAAAAATTGTCTACTGTTCAATAGCACTAAGTCAGAATGCCTCAATTACGCAGGATCAAATCCCACCAGGCTCAGAGTTGAATCAGGACTTCCATCTCTCGAGGTAGGTAAAATTGAGGACCCAAGATTGTTTGGGGGCAATAACGACTTGGTAAAATGCGCCTTAGTAATAAGCAGGGCATATACAATGGAATGAGGCTATTGATGAGCGCATTGGGTTGTACCCAAAAAATGATAAGCAATCCTGAGTATCATATAAGGGTTCATATAAATTTAATATATATATGTAGGTCTTGGTGTATTCGGGTCTTGTCCGTGTAAGATTGAGAATACCTTGGCAACGTTTCGACGAAATCTCATCCGTCATCTTCAGGCTGGTGTCTTCAGCTTCGTTCTCCTGGGAGAAGTGTGTGATCGTGGCTGTTTTCCCTTTTAAACTCTAGAGTTGGATGTGTTGTTACTTTTGATTGGTTTGTGGAGTTGATGTATGCAGATTGGATGGCTTTTTCCTGAGACCCTGTGTGGCTGAGGTGCTGGCTGTGTGTCTCTCAGCCTTTTGTGTTGTAACGACCTGGGTAATGGGCTGTGTGATGACCTTCTGAGTTCTATTGTTGTGATGTCCTGGGTGTGGTGCTGTAATCTCCTGGGTCGTTGTCTGTGCTGCAACCTCCTGATGTTTTGTGTTGTGATCTCCTGAGTTCTGTGATGTAGTATCCTGGGTGGAAGGCTGTGATGTGGCATTCTGGGCCTTGGTTTGGCTCCGAGTTTGAGGTCTGGCTATGTGTTTATAGCGTGTGTCAGTTTGCTTAGTTTGGGGTTGGAGGGGGGTGTAGCAGCTGGTGTTGCAGCCATGGTCTGGTTTCTGGATGGTGGTTGCCTTTCATCTGTGGCGTGGGCTTGGGTTTGAGTCTGGTGAAGGAGATTGGTGGTGGCATCATGTGTTATTTTGGGTCCGGTGTTGGTTTTTGTGGCTGGGACTCGTTTGTTGATTAGGGCTAGTTTCCAGATGTCTGGTAGGCGGGAAGTATCATCCCGTTTATTCATGTTATGGGGGTGTTTCTCTATTTCGATGGCTTCCCTAATTATTCTCTTGTTGAAGTGTTCAGTATTGGAGATAAGTTTGGATCCCTCAAAATCAATTTCATGTCCTGTGGCTTTAAGGTGCTGGAAAAGGGAGGAAGTTTTTCTTCTTTTCTGACTGCGTTCTTGTGTTCTGCGATGCGTGCATTTATTCTCCTGTTGGTTTGTCCAATGTATGTGGCTGGGCAAATTTTGCATGGTATTTTATAAACTCCTTGGTTTTCTAGCTGGATCTTGTCTTTGGGGTTTCTTAAGATGTTGGCTATTTTTGATCAGTGCCAAAGGCTGTCCTGATATTGTGTTTGTGGAGAATTTTGCTGATTTTATCTGTGGTGCCTTTGATGTAAGGGAGGAGGGCGATGCCATTGTCCTGTTCTGTGTCTTGGTTTTTGGGGGAGTCTCCCTTCGGATTAGGTTGGTGATTGTGCTTCTTTGGAATCCATTGGACATTAATACGTTAGTGAGGGTGTGTAATTCTGTTCTCAAGTGGTCTTTGTCAGCTAGGCGTTTGGTCTGGAGATGAGGGTCTTGGCTACGGAGTTGATCTGTGCAGGGTGGTGATGGGATTGTGCATTTAAGTAGCGGTTAGTGTGTGTCTTTTCTGGTAGATGGTGTGTCCTAGGGAGCCGTTGGGTTTTTTGTAAATTAGGACGTCCAGGAACGGAAGTTGATTGTTGGTTTCTGTTTCCATGGTAAATTGTATTTTGGGGTGTAGGCTGTTGAGATGTGTGAGGAAGTTGTCCAGTTTTTCTTTCCGTGTGGCCAAATTACGAAAGTGTCATCTACATATCTAAGCCAGAGTTTGGGTTTGTATTCGGATTTGTCTAGAGCATTGGTTTCAAAATGTTCCATGTATAGGTTAGCTATGACGGGTGAGAGGGGTGATCCCATAGGTGCTCCTTCTATCTGTTTATATCTTTGTCCATTGTGGATGAAGTACGTGTTGGAAAGGCAATGGTTGGTCAGATCTAGGATGTGCTTAGGGGGTTGTATTTGTTTTGGATAGCTGTCAAGGCTTCTTTAATAGGTACTTGAGTGAAGAGGGATATGACATCGAAGCTCACAAGTAGGTCACTGGGTTGTAGGTTTTGTTTCTTTATTGTTTCTATGAAGTGGAAAGAATTTTGTACGTGTGAGGTGATGGATTCTGTGTAGGGCTGGAGTTGTTTGGCGAGAAATTTGGCAAGGTTCTGTAGAGGTGAGCCTATGGAGCTGACTATGGGTCTGAGTGGTGTCCTTCTTTGTGTATCTTGGGGAGGCCATAGAGCTTAGGGCATCTAGATGATTTTTCTCTGGGGATGATTCTTTGTTGGATCTCTTCACTGATGGGCGAGGCTTTTATTTTGGATTTGGTGGTTTTCTCTAGATAGGTGGTGGGGTCTGTGTTTAGAGGTTTGTAAGCGGGGTCTTGGAGTAGGTTGGATAGTTTGGATTGGTAGTCAGATGTGTTCATCACGACTGTGGCGTTGCCTTTGTCTGCTGGGAGGATGATTATGTTGTTGTCTTTCCTCAAGTTGCTGAGTGCTTTTTGTTCTTCTTTGTGTAAGTTGCTTCTGGGTGGACTGCTGGAGCAGAGGACGTTGGTGACTTCAAGTCTGATTTTATTGGCTGTGTCTGGGTTAATTTTGGCTAGGCTAGCTTCAACTCCACATATGATGTTTTCAGTGGGGATGCGTTTGGGGGCGACAGCAAAGTTGAATCCTTTGGAAAGGACATTGGTTTCTGCCATGGTGAGGGTTCTGTCTGATATGTTGTGTACTGTTTGTTTCATGCATTGTTGTGGGGGGGGTTTGGGCTTCTGGCGTTTCTCTAGTCTGTGGAGTTTGTTGGTGTGTGTGTCTGTCTTGTGAAAGGTTTCTGTTTCAGCTCTCCAGAGGGCTAGTTGTTTGGATTTGTCCCAGAGTGCTGGGTGGATTTTGTTACTGAGTTTGAGGTGGAGGGTGAGTAGGTCCCTGTTGGTTTGGTCTAGTAGGAATCTTTTCCTGTGGAGTTCGTTTCTGATTAGAGCTAATGCAGTTCTTTTCAGGATCCTTTCAGTGGCTGAGGTTTTAGTGTGGAATTTGAGTTGGAAGCATGTGGGGATCACGTTTTTGTCTCGGCAATTGCGTAGGAATGTGAGGTCACATAAGATGGTGGCTCTTCGCACTTCGAGTTTCTCATAGATCCGGGTCAGCTGGAAGGTTTCCTCCCCGTAGAGGTAGGATATTTGTTTTCGTAGATTTTCACGGGTAAAGGTATGTAGGTCTTGGTGTATTCGGGTCTTGTCCCGTGTAAGATTGAGAATACCTTGGCAACGTTTCGACGAAATCTCATCCGTCATCTTCAGGCTGGTGTCTTCAGCTTCGTTCTCCTGGGAGAAGTGTGTGATCGTGGCTGTTTTTCCCTTTTAAACTCTAGAGTTGGATGTGTTGTTACTTTTTGATTGGTTTGTGGAGTTGATGTATGCAGATTGGATGGCTTTTTCCTGAGACCCTGTGTGGCTGAGGTGCTGGCTGTGTGTCTCTCAGCCTTTTGTGTTGTAACGACCTGGGTAATGGGCTGTGTGATGACCTTCTGAGTTCTATTGTTGTGATGTCCTGGGTGTGGTGCTGTAATCTCCTGGGTCGTTGTCTGTGCTGCAACCTCCTGATGTTTTGTGTTGTGATCTCCTGAGTTCTGTGATGTAGTATCCTGGGTGGAAGGCTGTGATGTGGCATTCTGGGCCTTGGTTTGGCTCCGAGTTTGAGGTCTGGCTATGTGTTTATAGCGTGTGTCAGTTTGCTTAGTTTGGGGTTGGAGGGGGGTGTAGCAGCTGGTGTTGCAGCCATGGTCTGGTTTCTGGATGGTGGTTGCCTTTCATCTGTGGCGTGGGCTTGGGTTTGAGTCTGGTGAAGGAGATTGGTGGTGGCATCATGTGTTATTTTGGGTCCGGTGTTGGTTTTTGTGGCTGGGACTCGTTTGTTGATTAGGGCTAGTTTCCAGATGTCTGGTAGGCGGGAAGTATCATCCCGTTTATTCATGTTATGGGGGTGTTTCTCTATTTCGATGGCTTCCCTAATTATTCTCTTGTTGAAGTGTTCAGTATTGGAGATAAGTTTGGATCCCTCAAAATCAATTTCATGTCCTGTGGCTTTAAGGTGCTGGAAAAGGGAGGAAGTTTTTTTTTCTTTTCTGACTGCGTTCTTGTGTTCTGCGATGCGTGCATTTATTCTCCTGTTGGTTTGTCCAATGTATGTGGCTGGGCAAATTTTGCATGGTATTTTATAAACTCCTTGGTTTTCTAGCTGGATCTTGTCTTTGGGGTTTCTTAAGATGTTGGCTATTTTTTGATCAGTGCCAAAGGCTGTCCTGATATTGTGTTTGTGGAGAATTTTGCTGATTTTATCTGTGGTGCCTTTGATGTAAGGGAGGAGGGCGATGCCATTGTCCTGTTCTGTGTCTTGGTTTTGGGGGGAGTCTCCCTTCGGATTAGGTTGGTGATTGTGCTTCTTTGGAATCCATTGGACATTAATACGTTAGTGAGGGTGTGTAATTCTGTTCTCAAGTGGTCTTTGTCAGCTAGGCGTTTGTTCTGGAGATGAGGGTCTTGGCTACGGAGTTGATCTGTGCAGGGTGGTGATGGGATTGTGCATTTAAGTAGCGGTTAGTGTGTGTCTTTTTCTGGTAGATGGTGTGTCCTAGGGAGCCGTTGTTTTTGTAAATTAGGACGTCCAGGAACGGAAGTTGATTGTTGGTTTCTGTTTCCATGGTAAATTGTATTTTGGGGTGTAGGCTGTTGAGATGTGTGAGGAAGTTGTCCAGTTTTTCTTCCCGTGTGGCCAAATTACGAAAGTGTCATCTACATATCTAAGCCAGAGTTTGGGTTTGTATTCGGATTTGTCTAGAGCATTGGTTTCAAAATGTTCCATGTATAGGTTAGCTATGACGGGTGAGAGGGGTGATCCCATAGGTGCTCCTTCTATCTGTTTATATCTTTGTCCATTGTGGATGAAGTACGTGTTGGAAAGGCAATGGTTGGTCAGATCTAGGATGTGCTTAGGGGGGTTGTATTTGTTTTGGATAGCTGTCAAGGCTTCTTTAATAGGTACTTGAGTGAAGAGGGATATGACATCGAAGCTCACAAGTAGGTCACTGGGTTGTAGGTTTTGTTTCTTTATTGTTTCTATGAAGTGGAAAGAATTTTGTACGTGGTGAGGTGATGGATTCTGTGTAGGGCTGGAGTTGTTTGGCGAGAAATTTGGCAAGGTTCTGTAGAGGTGAGCCTATGGAGCTGACTATGGGTCTGAGTGGTGTTCCTTCTTGTGTATCTTGGGGAGGCCATAGAGCTTAGGGCATCTAGATGATTTTTCTCTGGGGATGATTCTTTGTTGGATCTCTTCACTGATGGGCGAGGCTTTTATTTTGGATTTGGTGGTTTTCTCTAGATAGGTGGGGTCTGTGTTTAGAGGTTTGTAAGCGGGGTCTTGGAGTAGGTTGGATAGTTTGGATTGGTAGTCAGATGTGTTCATCACGACTGTGGCGTTGCCTTGTCTGCTGGGAGGATGATTATGTTGTTGTCTTTCCTCAAGTTGCTGAGTGCTTTTTGTTCTTCTTTGTGTAAGTTGCTTCTGGGTGGACTGCTGGAGCAGAGGACGTTGGTGACTTCAAGTCTGATTTTATTGGCTGTGTCTGGGTTAATTTTGGCTAGGCTAGCTTCAACTCCACATATGATGTTTTCAGTGGGGATGCGTTTGGGGGCGACAGCAAAGTTGAATCCTTTGGAAAGGACATTGGTTTCTGCCATGGTGAGGGTTCTGTCTGATATGTTGTGTACTGTTTGTTTCATGCATTGTTGTGGGGGGGTTGGGCTTCTGGCGTTTCTCTAGTCTGTGGAGTTTGTTGGTGTGTGTGTCTGTCTTGTGAAAGGTTTCTGTTTCAGCTCTCCAGAGGGCTAGTTGTTTGGATTTGTCCCAGAGTGCTGGGGGATTTTGTTACTGAGTTTGAGGTGGAGGGTGAGTAGGTCCCTGTTGGTTTGGTCTAGTAGGAATCTTTTCCTGTGGAGTTCGTTTCTGATTAGAGCTAATGCAGTTCTTTTCAGGATCCTTTCAGTGGCTGAGGTTTTAGTGTGGAATTTGAGTTGGAAGCATGTGGGGATCACGTTTTTGTCTCGGCAATTGCGTAGGAATGTGAGGTCACATAAGATGGTGGCTCTTCGCACTTCGAGTTTCTCATAGATCCGGGTCAGCTGGAAGGTTTCCTCCCCGTAGAGGTAGGATATTTGTTTTCGTAGATTTTCACGGTAAAGGTATGTAGGTCTTGGGGT
>CM019151.1:37439804-37453043 GCA_009733165.1 Naja naja
TACTAAATAAATATTTGGTTTTTTCCTAATTAAGGTGGTGAATGCACACACTCATACACACATACACACATACACACATACACATGACAATACTATATTGAAATAATTGAAGTTGGAGACAGAATCAAAAGTAGTTTATCTGAGATCAAGTCTAAAAAGTAAAGGCCAACAATAGTATGATCAAATTTGCCTAAAATAATTCAGGTTGAGATATAAAATGCTGTATTTATACATCCAAGTGCTTTGAAAAAGTTTTGGAAGTTTAGCATGAAAACCTCAAGATCTTTTTTACATCTCTGACTGCAGATAGGAACCATAATGCGGATAGGAATAATAGCATTCCAGAATATTGTGCTTTGTTTTTATACTTTGAGCAAGGCAACAGGCAAAATGTCACAATCTACGTATTTTATTTATTTATTTAATTTTGTCAAGTGATTATTAGATAACAGGTATAAGTATAAACATGGTAATGAATACATGAAATGGATACGAATAAGAAAAAAAAGAAACAATAAGTCAGGGACGGTAGGCACATTGGTGCGCTTATGCATGCCCCCTACAGACCTCTTAGGAAAGGGGTGAGGTCAATAGTAGACAGTCTAAGGTTAAAGTTTTTGGGGTTTGGGGAAGAAACCACAGAGTCAGGTAGAGTATTCCAGACATTGACCACTCTGTTGCTGAAGTCATATTTCCTGCAATCAAGTTTGGTGTGGTTTACCTTCAGTTTGTATCTATTGTGTGCTCTTGTATTTTTGTAGTTGAAGCTGAAGTATTCATTGACAGGTAACACATTGCAATATATAATTTTATGTACTACACTTAGATTGAACCGAAGGTGGTATAGTTCTAGGTTGTTTAGGTCTAGAATTTCAAGCCTGGTAGCATAAGGTATTCTGCTACGAGTAGAGGAGTGGAGAACTCTTCTTGTGAAGTATTTCTGGACTTTCTCAATTGTATTAATATCAGATATATAATGAGGGTTCCAGACTGATGAGCTGTATTCAAGTATTGGTCCAGCAAATGTTTTGTATGCTCTTGTTAGTAGAGTGATATTACCAGAGAAAAAGCTACGTAGGATTAGGTTTACAACTCTTAATGCCTTTCTGGCTATGTAGTTACAGTGGGCTCTAGCACTTAGATCATTAGAGATGAGTACTCCAAGGTCCTTGACAAAGTTTGGGTCATCAACAAGGTCTTGACTATTCAGCTTGTATTTTATTTTCTGATTGTTTTTGCCAATATGTAAGACAGAGCATTTATTTGTTGAGATTTGAAGTTGCCATTTGCTTGACCATTCTGACACATAGTCGAAGTCTTTTTGAAGGGTAGCAGTATTGTCGGTGGTGTTGAATAGCTTTACCTCATCAGCAAAAAGAACGTAGTTGCTCTTAATATGGTCACACAGATCATTTATATGTATAAAGAGAGTTGGTCCTAGAACACTGTCTTGGGGGACACCACTGTTGACAGGTACAGGATTTGATAGGACGCTCCCAATTTTGACCATTTGTTGCCTGTTTGACAGGAATGCTTCTATCCAGTTATGCAGGTGTCCAGCGATACCATAAGATTTTAATTCTAGGAGTAGTTTGTTGTGTACCACTGAATCAAAGGCTTTACAGAAGAGTATGTAAATTGCATCAATTGCTTTGCCCTGATCAAGTTGTGTAGTCCATATGTTTTTGCAGTGTAAGACTTGCAGATTACAGGATAGTTTTTCTTCTGAAACCAAATTGTTTGTTAGAGAGTAGGTTGTCTCTAAGTGGAGGATAATGGATTGGTTAATAATTGATTCCATGACTTTACAGGTGACGCAGCATAAGAAGATTGGTCTGTAATTTTCAACTAGGCTGGGGTCCCCCTTTTTGAAGATGGGGATGATCATGGCTAGTGACCATAGGTTTGGCAAGGAGCTGGTTCTGAAAGATTTTTCAAAGATTATGCTTAAAGGTTTGGCTATGGCAGTGGATAGGTTTTTTAAGAAGTAGGCACATATTCCATCTGGTCCAATAGATAGAGATGGTTTTAGATTGTGTAGTGCTTTTTCAACATTGTCTTCTGTAAAATCAATATGCATTAGATCATTGTAGATGTTTGTGGTTTGACTAGGAAATATTGGGCATGATCCATTGCTGTTTTCAAATACTGAGCCAAAGAATGTGTTAAAGAGGTTGGCTTTAATGGTGTCATCATTGCAGACTTTTCCATTAGGTCCTTTCAGGGGTGGGATGGACCTTGAGTCTTTTAGTTTGTTGTTTACAAAATTGTAGGAAGCGTGGGCAGAATTGGTGCATAGAAGGTTTTCCTCTTGTTTAATGTAATAATTGGTGCACTCAGTCTTTATGTGGTGGCATAAATTTTTGTATCAGATTTAAAGTTTGCAACATGACCAGATTTGTTTTTCCACCAAAGGGATTTCTTTTTGGATTGGAGCTTCCTTATTGTTATGGGTAATTTGTTTTTCCTGGTTTTGGGAGTTGTTATTGTTTGATGACTCTTTTGACTTCAAGTAAAAATATGTTGTAATGGTCTTCAACAGTATTGCATCCAGTGAATAGAATTTGCCAATCAAGAGATGAGAGATTGTTGTCTATAAGATCATAGTTGCCTTTTTTGAAGTTATAATTGGGGATCCTGTTGTTATGGTGATTTTTGTGAGGATGTATGTTGAGACAAAAGTCAATCATGCTGTGGTCACTGTTGAAAAATGGTTCATTAATTTGTATTCTGTAAATTGAATTCAAACTGTTGCAGAAGATGAAATCGAGGCAGTTGTTAAGTCTAGTGTTGTTGGTTACTAGTTGTTCCAGTCCCAGATTTGTTACAGCATTGTAGAAGTTTGAATGGTTGCATTTGTTTGGGTTCAGTTGTATTTATTTATTTATTTATATGAGGCCTCAGATTGAAGTCACCGAGAAAGATAAAGATAAAAGCATGTGGGCAGGATGTTGCCCATGTTAGTAGTGAATTTAACTTGTTTACATGTTCGATGTCATAATCAGGGGCTCTGTAACATAGTAAGAAATGTGATATTTAAGGACAATTCACAGATGATGGTCTCTGGAAGAGCAAGCCCCTGGGTAATTTGAATGTTTTTTAGATGTAGAGACTTTTTATAGAAGATAGCAACACCACCTCCTCTATGGATTTCACAATCTGATCAGTAAACATGATAGTTTCTTACTGTGGTAATGGAGTCAGGGAGGGATCTATTGAGCCATGTTTCACAGAAAAATATGATGTCAAATTTAGCCCTATTTAGTAAGAGGAGAAATTCAGGTATTTTATTTACAAGGCTTCTTACATTGAGTAGTTTGCATTTAAGGGCAGTTGTAGTTGGGATTGAGGTAGTTAGGGGCGTGCGTGCCTAGTTTTGGGTAATGGTGGATTGGATGAAGTATGGTTGGATGTTGAGTTGTGGGTTGTGTGACTTACTTTTGATACAATCAGCATGGTAGTCAATGTATAGGTCCTTCTCTCCATTGTCCAGATGTTTTTTGAGTTCTGTGCAGCGTTCACGGGAGCGGATCCTTTACAGTATGGATAAGTCTGGTCATGAGCAAAGTTTGTTACAGGTGGTATTGGTTTTAGCAATGGGGTTTATTGTATGAATGAATATCCATTTGCTGGACTTATTTTTGCAAACAACTCTACAAAAACTTGGGGCCAACAAGCCATCATTGTATTTGAACTCAGGGCCATTTCTGGTTATTTCAATGAAGATGGAGAGATGTTCGATGTATTGGAGTTGCTTATGATGTTGCAAACTTTGGTGATATCATCTGATTCATTGGTGTCTTCAAGACCAAATAAAATGGCATTTGGACATTTCTGATCACATTCCATGATGTTTCTGATGAGTAAGGGGATATCTTTTGTGGTATTATTTGATGGGATAGTGATTATTTGTGGCTGTGATTTGGTGGTTATTTTTGGTTGTAGTTGTGATTGTAGTTGAGGTAGTAGTTGTGGTAGTGGTTGTTGAGTTGGGATTTGATTTTGAGCTGATAGGTATTCACTTATCTGTGTTGTATTTTTTTTTCAACAGAGATTAGGCTTGCTTGTATAGTTGTTTCAAAACGTGTTAATAAGTATTCTTCTATTGAGTGCATGAATGATTTAATGTTTTCAACTCAGTCAGGGTCCTTAGTTTGTTTAGCTTAGGTAAACATGATGGACATAGACAAGGAAATGTATCTGATGTTTTTAGGAGATCAGCTAGGGTTTTGGTTAAGTTTAAGCAGGTGAGGTGGGCTTGGTTGTCACACAGGTGGCATTTAATGTTGTTTTCGCTTTCATTGATGATTTCAAAACATTTGAGTCATTGGTAGAGATATTATTCTTTTACTGATGTTTAGTGGAGGGTTTGGAGTTTTGGCTGGCATGGTCAATGACAATAGTACACTAAACAATTACAATAGCTAAATTAATATGACAGGTATACAGTTACTTAATGAATGTTGGTAATTAATATATGTTAATTGATGACTTAGAGAGCAAATCAAAAGTAAGATTACTTATTACTAAAAAAATCAATCAATCAAATAGATAATCTCTGGGGAATGAGGCGGGAATGCCGATTCCCAGGGTGATCGGACTTGGCAGGGGATGGAGAGGAGGGAGGCCATATTACATAGAGGGAGCGCGCCACTGCTGTCTTCAAGCTGTGGTGTGCTCTGACCCCCATGCCTCTTCCCACTCCTCCGGGGATATGGGACTCGGAGGCCCTGGGCTTAGGTTGGTGTATTTTAATGCCAGGTCGTGGTCATAGGCACCCCTCCTTGGTGAGTTAATCGAGGAGGAGGCCACGGACCTGGCTTGCATCACTGAGACCTGGTTGGGGCCAGAGGGTGGAGTCCCTCTGGTTGATCTATGCCCCCCAGGTTTTCAGATTTTACACTGTCCATAAGCTCAAGGGACAGGTGGGGGGTTGCTGTTGTTATTCGGGAGACCTTGATTCCAAGGGAGGTCACCGTTCCTCAGATAGGTGGGTGTGAAGCTCTCCTTTTGAGGTTGGGACCTGGTGGTTGGTTGGGCTTGTTGCTTATATACCTATCCCCCAACTATGTGGCAACGGCCCTGCCTGGGCTGCTCGATGCCCTCTCGGGAGTGGCGGTGGAGTTCCTGGGCCTTTTGGTCTTGCGTGACTTCAACCTGCCCTCCCTGGGGGGGATGTCGGGATTGGCCCAGGAGTTCATGGCTTCCATGGCAGCTATGGACCTGACCCAAATAATACAGGCCCCCACACATGAGGGGGGCAACACACTCGACCTTGTTTTTGTCTCAGAATGTTGGGGTAGTGATCTGGGGTTGGGCACCATGAGTGTCCAACCCATAGCATGGTCAGATCACTATCTCCTGTGGCTGGTGTTCCAACAAGCGGCCCCACACCATTGGGATGAGGAGCAACTGAGACAGTGCTGCCCCAGACGTCTGATGGACCCTGAAAGGTTCCAGATGGAACTGGGGTTTTTGCCCACCTCCCTTATCCACAACTCGGCCGAGGTACTGGCGGCCACCTGGCAACAAGCTGCTACTGAGGCTCTCGAACGAGTTGTCCCCTTGCGTCCCCTCACTCGCCGCAGATCCCAGACGGCTCCTTGGTTCACAGAGGAGCTTAGGGAGATGGAGCAGTGTAGGAGTGGGTTAGAGAGCAGGTGGAGGTTGACCCACTCCGAATCCGACCAAGCTCAGCTAAGAGCCTATATTAGGACTTATCTGGTAGCTTTGGGGGCGGCGAAGAGGTCATACCTCTCCACTCTCATAGTGTCCGCAGACGACCGCCCAGCTGCCCTGTTTAGGGTCACCTGCTCCATTTTACATTGGGGGACAGGGTTGGATCCTATGCAGGGTAGGGCTGAGGAATTTGGTCAGTATCTGTTGGATAAGATCGCTCGGATTCGGGAGGGGCTGGACTCTAATTTGCAGTGGTCTGAGGAGGGAGGGGCAAGAAGTCCGGCCGATATAATCTGGGCTGAGTTTGATCCTGTTTCCGAGGATGAAGTGGACAGGATTATGCGATGTTTGAGTTCCACCACATGTTTGTTGGACCCGTGCCTTTCCTGGATGGTGTATGTCGCCAGGGAGGTCACATGTGGCTGGCTCCAGGCAGTAGTCAATGCTTCGTTAAGGGAGGGCTCTTTCCCTGCCACCTTGAAAGAGGCGGTGGTGAGACCCCTCCTGAATAAGCCTGCCCTGGACTCTGCCGTATTGAACAACTTTCGTCCAGTTCCAACCTTCGTTTTTTAGCAAAGGTTGTTGAGAGTGTGGTGGCTCAACAGTTTCCGCTTTTCCTGGATGAAGCGTACTATCTAGATCCCTATCAATCGGGCTTCCAGCCCAGGTTCAGTACAGAGACATCATTGGTTGCACTGGCGGATGATCTCTGGAGGGTACGGGACAGAGGTTTTTCCTCTGTCCTGGTCCTATTAGATCTCTCGGTGGCTTTCAATACCATTGACCATGGTATCTTATTGTGGCGCCTTGAGGGGTTGGGAGTGGGAGGCACTGTTCTGCAGTGGTTCACCTCCTACCTCTCGGGGCATTCACAATCGGTGTTGGCAGGGGGGCAGAGGTTGGCCCCAAGGGCTGTCACATGTGGGGTCCCACAGGGGTCGGTCCTCTCGCCCCTCCTGTTCAACATCTATATGAAGCCACTGGGCTTCATCTGGGGTTTTGGGGTGAGGTATCATCAGTATGCTGATGATACCCAGTTATACATCTCCACCCCAAACCAAATCAGTGATGCCCTCTCTGTGATGTCCCATTGTTTGGATGTTGTACAGATCTGGATGGGCAGGAACAAACTACAGCTGAATCTGGCCAAGACTGAGTGGCTGTGCGTACAGGCATCTTGCTCGAGTGAGTATATTCCACCTTTGGCCATAGGGGGAGGGTTACCCCCTGTGGATAGGGCACAGAACCTGGGGGTTCTCCTGGATTCACGGCTCAGTTTGGAGGAGCAGGTGGGAGCCGTGGCCAGGGGGGCCTTTGCCCAGGTTCGGCTGGTTCACCAGCTCTTCCCTTATCTGGATCGAGATGCCCTTCGCACGGTCACTCATGCACTTGTTATGTCCCAACTTGACTACTGCAACGCTCTCTATGTAGGACTGCCCTTGCATACCATCCGGGGCTCAGCTGGTGCAGAATGCGGCCGCGCGGGTTGTGATGGGAGTTTCCCGATACTCCCATGTTATGCCACTCCTACACGAGCTGCATTGGTTTCCAGTTGCCCTCGGGTGCGATTAAAGGTTTTGTCATTAGCATTCAAAGTCCTTCATGGCATGGGTCAGGGGTACTTGCGGGAGCGTCTCCTGCCGATATCAAATACTGGTTGCCCTGTGCGAGCACACAGGTTGGGACACCTTGGGTTGCCGTCTGCACGACAATGTCAGCTGGCGGTGACCCAGGGAAGGGCCTATTCTGTATCGGGCCCCGCCTTATGGAATCAGCTACCCGTTGAGCTCCTGCTGGCTCCAGATCTCTCCTCTTTCGGGCGTGATCTAAGAACCTGGTTGTTTTTACAGGCTGGGATGGTCTGATCTCCTGGGGGGGGGGTTAAATTTGATTTTAATTCAGTTTTATAGTTGTATTTTGGCTTGTCTAGTTTAATTTCTTTTTAAATAATTTATCGTTCTATGTTTTTATCTGTGAGCCACCCCAAGTCCTTTTCGGAGAGTGGCGGCATACAAGTCAAAACAAATAAATAAATAAATAAATAATCAATTATACAGTATTAAATCACTATCAATCAATAAATCAGTAATTAGTGGTCATTTAACAATTAATTATTATACTATTAAATGATAAGTCAATTATTTCAGACAAAGCATTATTTATCAATAATAGGTCTTGAAGTAATGAAATAGTGGAGGTAGTGAAGTTTTGGAGGTTGGTAGTGAAAACTTCCTTGGTTTTTCCTTAAAGCCACATTGTTTGGTTTTTGTGTTTTGTTTTGTTTTATAAAGTGGAAGTGTTGCTTGAAGGAGCTTTGTTAGTGTTCTGTGGAAGACGCTTTAATCAGTTACGTTTCATTAGATCATGGAGATGTTCCAATCAGCTGCTTGAGAGATTTGAATGGGAAAGATTTGAATGAACTCTCGAATCATCTACTTGGGGGTTTTGAATGGATGCGATTTGGGTGGTGATTTAAATGAAGCTTGTCCAATCAGCTGAGTGGGGATTTAAATGTCTAATCAGCTGGGTAATTTAAATGGAGGAATGAAAGTTAAAGTTTTGCAAACCAGTAGAATACCACCACTGGTTTAATGACATCTAAGTGATTGTTTCTTGGTGAGGTAGAGGTTATTTAATGGTGTCTAATTGATTGTTTCCTGGTGAGGTAGAGCCTAGTTTTGTTCTGTCTCTCAGGTCTTCCGGCCAGCTCAGAATCTCCACTTAGTTCAGTGTCTCTGTTTATAATTCTCTCAGGACTTTCCACTAGTTTTGTCCTTCTCCTCAAGTCTTGGTCTCTCTCTCCTCCCTAGTTCTTTCTCCCTGCCAGCTATCCACTGTGGTTCCAGGGAAACTGTGTGGGGGATTTGAATGGAGACACATTGTCTGGCGTGGAAGGTATTCCAATCAGCTGTGTGGGGGATTTAAAGGAAGGTGTGTTGTTTCCACTCCGCTGGCTCCAAGTGATCCTGTTCAAGAGCTCCGGCTAGCTTGAGCTCTGCCGGTGTGGTTAATAGGGCTCAAGGGAAGGAGCTCTGCTTCTCGGGGAAAGGAGAGGAGGGCGCCAGAATTCAGTGTTTTTTTGGGGCTCTGGTTCATGTTTTTGGGAAGGCTCTCTGAAGAAGGCCGATAATGGTCCAATCACTCCAGCTAGCAGGAGCTCCGTCAGCATGATTAGGGCTCCAGGCTTCAGAATCCAGCATTTTTTGGGCTCCAGTTTACTCACGGTTTCTGGCACAGGCAGCAGCTTTAAAGGTGATTTTTGGTGCAGCCGGTGACTTTATAGGGTGGTAGTGCTCCAGGAGCGAGAGCCTCACCTTCCTAGTTTGGTGCCACCATCTTCTTTCTTTGAAGTCAATTTTCAAAATATGAATCTACTATAATTTTTTTTCTAAAATAAGTTGGCTGATTATTCAAAAGCACTACCACATTTACGACATATTTGTTTTTACAGATTACACCAGATGGTGTTTTGAAGAAAAGGTATGCTAAAATACTATAAACATATAGCTGCTGAAATATTGTTTGGTGACAGATGTTGTGGTGGCTTATGAGTTTTTAATTTTACTTTATGACACAGTCCTATATTATAGAGTTTTAAATAGTTTGAAACAAATTTGTACCTGTTTCACCTAAAACTGTTTCTGTTTGTTTTGGCTCATTTTTTTTCTTACAGATAAAATTTTACAGACTTATCAAGAACTGCAGTATACTACTCAGTATAATTTTAGTAGAGGATAAACTGAAACCATTCCACAGTATTTGGAATAGATTATAGAAGTTGAATCCAGGACTCTGTTTTTCTATCTGAATGGTAATAACAACTTTGATGTTTACATCTGAACTAAAATACTTCTGTTGATGATTGCAGAATGTAACAAAAATATTTCACTGGCTGTTTTATGTATAACAGAGATCTACATTAAATTGTGGAATCTATACTGACTAAAATTATGCATATATTTGTTAATATGGCAGTCCAAGCCTAAAATATAAGGCACAAATATGTCAAACCCAGAAATAAAAATCAGTTTTAAGACAATTTAGAACTTATGGGTTGCTAGAAGAACTGCAACTTAGTGGCTCTTCTAAAGGTCAAAAAGGTGGAGACCAATCTTGGGAAAAATGAAAGAGAACATCTCTGGAAATTCTCATACAAGTCATATTTGTCTCAAAGGTGCTTTTTCAAAAGGCAACTGGGCTGGTTTTTTGTTTATTTGTTTATTTTGTTTGTTTGTTTTTAGGAAGAGGAAGAAGATTTTTCGCTTCTCATCCAAGAAGCTTCATCAGTTGCGATGGTGGGGAAATGGAAGGATAGTATGTATCCTTCCATACCTTCACCATTGCAACTGATGAAGTTGCTTGGATGGGAAGCAAAAGGTTTTCCTCTTTTTTCTCAAAAAAAGAAAAATAGTCAGTTTCCTTTTGAAAAAGCACTTTTGAGACAAAAGAATACCTTCTCTTATTCTGTCTTACGGTGTAGACATAAACACATTGCCTTGTTCTACCTTTGTCAAAACAGGCCAGCAACCATAGAGAAAAACAAATTGGATACATTATTAAAATTTACCCTTAGATGTAGTTAAAAACACCACCACAAACAACCCAGAGGTGGGGTGGGGAGCAGAAATTAGCTAGCTTGGAGGAAAAAAATAATAATTAAAAAATAATGTTTTTGAATCAGGAAAATTCTACATGTTAGGCAAAGATGGCACTCACTCAGTAATTTCAAAACTGTTATTAAAGGGCTCTCTTAAATATGTTGAAATGTAATAGGGTTACCAGAAAATAATTTGTTTTAAGGGTGATTGTGCCTGCATATATGTTTACTTCTCTATATAAATTTATTTTGTATGTATCTGAGGATGAGTATGTATGTATGTATGTATGTATGTATGTATGTATTATATATATATATATATATATATATATATATATATATATATATATATATATATTTCATAGATTTTCACGAGTAAAGGTATGTAGGTCTTGGTGTATTGGTCTTGTCCGAAATACCTTGGCAGCGTTTAGGCAATCTCATCCGTCATCTTCAGGCTGGTGTCTTCAGCCCGTTCTCCTGGGAGAAGTGTGTGATCGTGGCTGTTTTCCCTTTTAAACTCTAGAGTTGGCTGTGTTACTTCTTGATTGGTTTGTGGAGTTGATGTATGCAGATTGGATGGCTCCTGAGACCCCTGTGTGGCTGAGGTGCTGGCTGTGTGTCTCTCAGCCTTTTGTGTTGTAACGACCTGGGTAATGGGCTGTGTGATGACCTTCTGAGTTCTATTGTTGTGATGTCCTGGGTGTGGTGCTGTAATCTCCTGGAGTGGTGTCTGTGCTGCAACACCAGCTGCACCACCCCCTCAACCCCCAAACTAAGCAAACTGACTGCGCTATAAACACACATGGCAGACCTCAAACTGGAGCCAAACCAAGGCCCAGAATGCCACATCACCTTCCACCCAGGATACTATCCAGAACTCAGGAGATCACAACACAAAACATCAGGAGGTTGCAGCACAGACAAGCGCCCAGGAGATTACAGCACCACACCCAGGACATCACAACAATAGAACTCAGAAGGTCATCACAGGCCCATTACCCAGGTGTTACAACACAAAGGCTGAGAGACACACAGCCAGCACTCAGCCACACAGGGTCTCAGGAAAAAGCCATCCAATCTGCATACATCAACTCCACAAACCAATCAAAAGTAACAACACATCCAACTCTAGAGTTTAAAAGGAAAAACAGCCACGATCACACTTCTCCCAGGAGCGAAGCTGAAGACACCAGCCTGAAGATGACGGATGAGATTTCCAAAAGCGTTGCCAAGGTATTCTCAATCTTACACGGGACAAGACCGAATACACCAAGACCTACATACCTTTACCGTGAAATCTCGAAAACAAATATCTACCTCTCACGGGAGGAAACCTTCCAGCTGACCGGATCTATGAGAAACTTCGAAGTGCACGAAGAGCCACCATCTTATGTGACCTCATTCCTCGCCATTGCCGAGACAAAACGTGATCCCCACATGCTTCCAACTCAAATTCCACACTAAAACCTCAGCCACTGAAAGGATCTGAAAAGAACTGCATTAGCTCTAATCAAAACGAACTCCACAGGAAAAGATTCCTACTAGACCAAACCAACAGGGACCTACTCACCCTCCACCTCAAACTCAGTAACAAAATCCATCCAGCACTCTGGGACAAATCCAAACAACTAGCCCTCTGGAGAGAAACAGAAACCTTTCACAAGACAGACACACACACCAACAAACTCCACAGACTAGAGAAAGCGCCAGAAGCCCAAACCCCACAACAATGCATGAAACAAACAGTACACAACATATCAGACAGAACCCTCACCTTGGCAGAAACCAATGTCCTTTCCAAAGTTCAACTTTGCTGTAAGCCCCAAGCACGCATCCCCACTGAAAACATCATATGTGGAGTTGAAGCTAGCCTAGCAAAATTAACCCAGACACAGCCAATAAAATCAGACTTGAAGTCACCAACGTCCTCTGCTCCAGCAGTCCACCCAGAAGCAACTTACACAAGAAGAACAAAAAGCACTCAGCAACTTGAGGAAAGACAACAACATAATCATCCTCCCAGCAGACAAAGGCAACAGCAGCACAGTGATGAACACATCTGACTACCAATCCAAACTATCCAGCCTACTCCAAGACCCGGCTTACAAACCTCTAAACACAGACCCCACCACCTATCTAGAAAACCACCAAATCCAAAATAAAAGCCTCGCCCATCAGTGAAGAGATCCAACAAAGAATCATCCCAGAGAAAATCATCTAGATGCCCTAAGCTCTATGGCCTCCCAAAGATACACAAAGAAGGAACACCACTCCAGACCCATAGTCAGCTCCATAGGCTCACCTCCTACAGAACCTTGCCAAATTTCTGTAAACAACTCCAGCCCTACACAGAATCCATCACCTCCTGCATTACAAAATTCTTTCCACTTCATAGAAACAATAAAAACAAAACCTACAACCCAGTGACCTACTTGTGAGCTTGATGTCATATCCTCTTCACTCAAGTACCTATAAAGAAGCCTTGACAGCTATCCAAAACAAATACAACCCCTAAGCATCCTGGATCTGACAACCATTGCCTTTCCAACACAGTACTTCATCCACAATGGACAAAGATATAAACAGATAGGAGCACCTATGGATCACCCCTCTCCGTCATAGCTAACCTATACATGGAACATTTTGAAACCAATGCTCTAGACAAATCCGAATACAAACTCTGGCTTAGATATGTAGATGACACTTTCCATTAATTTGGCCACGGAAAAGAAAAACTGGACAACTTCCTCACACACATCTCAACAGCCTACACCCCCAAATACAATTTACCATGGAAACAAAACCAACAATCAACTTCCGTTCCTGGGCGTCCTAATTTACAAAAACCCAGCGGCTCCTAGGACACACCATCTGAAAAAGACACACACTAACCATGCCAAATGCAATCCCATCACCACCCTACAGGATCAACTCCGTGGCCAAGACCCTCATCTCAGAAC
>CM019151.1:37461253-37775672 GCA_009733165.1 Naja naja
ATGGATATTTAGATGTCTTCTTTGGACTGCTCTTCAAAATAAAACTGATTAAGTAACAGGAAACACAAATGAAATGGAGAGAGGAGGAAAAAGAATTAAAATTGAAAGCAAGAATGGAAAGAAGCATTTTATATTCAAGAATTGCAGGAAGATCTTTTTCATGTATATGCTGTTTCTAAATATCTCCATATCGATAGCAAAAACAAACAAAATAAAAAAAGCCCATGCCTCCAAGATAGGATATCGTATCTGAATACTGTATCTTTGCAGCTTTATAGAACCTGGAAACCTGCAGTTAGTATTAAATGGATAAATATGCATACAGATTGTATTTGGCTAGGCAAGATACAGAAGGCTGGCAAACAATGTCTTGGTGACACAACACAGTGAGCATTTTGCATCTTGTTGGATTAAGGACTAGATTTGTGTTTTAGCCAATAAAATGTCATGTTGAGTTATGTAAATCCCATCACAGAAATGCAAACACAATGCAGCAGCAGTATTCTTTGGCTCTGATTCCTTAGCTATTTCATTGAACCAATTTGATGTCTTGCCACAGATTGGTTTCCCCTTGCGGCTCAGCTATACTCTTCATAAAATGTGGCTGTTTTTTATCATTAGGCTTTATGATAGAATGAACATATTTAATAACTGGCACTTTTAACTGTATCTGGTTAAGAGAAAAATAAATAAATGTGTTACTCTGATAAAGCACAAGAATAACATTGCACCATATAATATGTCAGTAATTCTTATTTAGCTAAAAAAAATGTGTCACATTTAAAGTGCAACACACAAGCTTTTAGCTCATAATTTTACCAACCTTGTTCAGATGGTACTTTATAAATTATCTGTTCTTTTTAGAGGCCAAATATATTAACATCTGTACATGTTCCAGACACCACCTCTGTTTAATTCAGTGTTTTCAAATTTGTCAAACTGGTTTTCACAAAGCCATTTTTTTTAAATGCAGCTGTAGAAAAATCAGGTTAAAGTGTGATATTTTTGGCAACTGTGGAGGCCTTTTTATTTGCAATATGGCATGAAGGAACTTGTTTTTTCCCCAATAATATAACAAAGAAAGGATTAAAACAAGTAGCATTTTGGGCTCAAGTAAATCAAGGAAATTGATGTTTTTTTAAATTTTAAAAGAAGTTTGATTGGAATTGGCTCAAGATAGTTTGCTATATTACATTAAGGAGAAGATGGTCTTCTATAACCCCTATTGAAAACCTGTTCATACCCTGTTTTTCTGGGACAAGAGACTTATTTCAATACATGAGTCAAAATAGGGATGTCAGCCCTTCAAAGATTTCAATCTTGAAAACTTGTCAGAATTTATCTCTTCCCATATTATACCAAATAAAATCTAGGTGAGTTGACCTTAACATCTTTTTCTCATATTTCCCACTTCTCACTGCTGATTTGTCATATTTTCTCCTTATTAACATTTCATTTTCTTTTCCCTTTCTAAGGTGTACTAATTTCACACTCTTTCTCTGTCAGAATCAGTTCCATTCCTGTATAGGAAATTTGCCCAGGCAAATAGTAATAAATGCATAATCACTTTCCTTCTTTTGTGTGAGGATGGATCCAGCAGTTTCTCAAAGCAACATTAGGCAGGTCTGATGTAGCAGATCTAGATGACATTGAAAGATGACTTCTTTTTTATGGCAATAACAACCGGAGAGTCTGAGGTAATTGGAATGAAAGAATCTCCTTCAATATAGATGTCAAAGCAGGGGTAGGATGCTGCCAATATAACAACCAATTCGGTGATCACACACTTCACACATGCAGGCTTTGTGTATGCACGCACCTGAAACATGCTGTGCGCACGTGAACAGTGATACAAAAATCCTTACCTTCTATGTTATTTTGGGGAAATACCAGAGCTGAGGAGTGGCAATCTGCTCTTCCACGCTGATCAGCTGAGATGATAAAGGTTAGAACAGCACAGGGGCGGGTGGGCAGGCCCACATATTGTCAGAGTGAACTGGTTCACCCCCAGCTGATCTTCGGAGCTAGGGGTTCACCCGAACTGGTCCGAACCATCAGAATCCCACCCCTGTGTCAAAGTGTGTTGATTCTAAAGGCAGTTAAAAATGGGTTTATGCATAATTTCAGATATATCTTGATGTGTTGTAATATGTGGACATATTTGCATCCATTTGGGATAGCCTTTCCAATAGATTCTACTCTAAGCAGCCCCACCTGCATCTAGAATCCATTCTATTTCATATTCCTTCACCTGATTCACCTTGATGTGGAAGGAAGTAGAACAGGTGCAGAATACAAGGAAAAAGATTGCTTATATTGAGCCTGAAATAACCATTGAAATACCAAATCAATCTTCACTGGAGTAGGCAAATAGAGGCAAAAGGTCCCCGGGCTAATCTGTTGTGTAACAGCAGACAATCGTACAAACTTTGTATTCAGCTTTTTTTGATGGGTAAGGAAAGCAAAACTGCATAGAAAGCCAGAACAAATCCTCCACTAGAATTTTGGTGTTGCCTTACACATGTGTACACCCCATTAGTCAAATCTAACAGGGAGCCAGTTTGATCTAGTGGTTAAGACCCCAGGTGAGAGTGGGAGATCATGAGTTCAAGTCCTGACTCAGCCATGAATGTCAATTGGGTAACTTCGGGCCAGTTATTCTTTGTGACACCAGCCCATCTCACCGGATTGTTGTTGTGGGGAAAAATATAAGGAGAAAGGTCTGTTGGATATATTCACCATTTTGAGTTATTTGTATAAATTATAAAGATAGGATAAAAATAATAAACTATTGAACTATAAAAATAGTTCAATAAAAATTGAACTATGCATTGAAAATTTGTTATACAACCTGAGTCTCCTGGAAAAAATCAGAGGCTTGAAGAATAGTAGAGGTAGGACTTTAGGAGGAGAGAGTGTGGAAATTGAAATTTCAGGCTATTTGAAGGAAAATGTGATAGAGGAATGGAGACAGGTGATGTGGACAAATTCTGAAAGACACAATAACTCTGCCTAATTTTTCTGTTGATAAAAAACATACTCTTCAAGTAATGCATTAATCTTCTCTATATTTTTTATCTATCTATCTATCTATCTATCTATCTATCTATCTATCTATCTATCTATCTATCATGAAATACCACTCACACATCATCACAAAATCTCCAGAACCGTAAAGCCTACAAACTTGAAATTTGGCACATACATTCCTCTTGGCTTCTAGGTGGTCACTAAGAAAGGATTTTTCAAAGTGAACATCAGAGCATTAGTATTTCATATATTATTATTAACACACTCTGATGCTAAGGAGTTCTACTCCCCCTCCCCACCTGAAAAGAAATCTGTTCCAAATGCAAAACACAAGCAGAGGAGAGGAGTTTCAGTTTAAGTTTCACAGCACCAAGCAGCTTTAGTACAGAACAGTTGAGCTAAGCCACACCCAGGCTTCTTGCTGTCTCCTTCATCCTCACACAGCAAATACTGTTTCAGTTTCCAAACAGCCATCAACTCTCTCACACACTGACAGGATGCTAGCCAGATGAATACTGATGGATACTGGTAGGCAGAGGCACATTTCCCCTCCCTTATTTTCTTCCCCAAAAACTAAGCCCAACCACATAGTTTCATAGCAAAGCACGGGTATCAAGCTAGTCATTAAATAAATATAAAGTGGACTTCCAAAACCTGGATGCAAGCTGAGAGCTCTGATCTGAGTTGATTGACTAAGTCTCTGTACAAAAAAAAGAGTCATCCATTAAAATTGGTGCAGTCTTCTGAACCAACTGTAATCTCTTGTAAGGAATAAAATTAAGTATGTTAGTAAACAAATCAACTATCTTCAAAATGGCTATGTAACCTTGTACAGGTGGAAATTCAGTAATAAAGCACTGTAAAACTATATTTTATGATCCAGGAGGTCAGTGGAGAAAACTAGCCAGCTTCACAGTGACACCCAGAAACAGTTATAACAGAATAACATATAATCTGTGACATTCATTGTCACCTTTGGCCACCAAAACTCTCAGAGCATAAGATGCAACATTTTGAACTTTCTTCTCTCTATCAGTTGCATTGTTATGGCATGGATGTAATACCTCTGCCTGTAAAACAAATGTCCCTCAGTCACAGAAAAAGCAGAATCAGTCTGTAGGTCTCTGTGGAAGTCATCGATCTGTGTTCTGTTGTTGCAAGTCCTGTTTTTATTGCAAGTAAATCTAATACAACAGATCTACTGTTTGCCTCCCAGTGCTTATCTTCTTTGGAGTGTCTCTTTGACAGAGAAGGGTATAATTGTTTTGCTTCAAGACAATGGTTGGCCCTAAGAGTGCAGCTGGCAGCTTATTTTGTGAACTAGGAATATAGGTGATATAGACAATAATATAGTAGAAAAAAAATGTTTCCACCTGATCAGATTTATGTCTGATGCTTCAACTCATGTTTCATTTAATGTATGTACACAGTATGCTGTAACTCACAATAAAAACCTCCATTGTTGAAACATTGCTTTTATGAACAGTAATTTTTTTTAAAACACCATAGTATCTGTTATGTATGCAGGTTTGAATGTCATTAGTTAAGTTTGAACTGTTCTTGTAAAATGTCAGAAATGATTGGTTTAAAAAGTGCGGGAAAATCCTGCACTCTGATTGGCTGACAACTGCGGCTGCTGGCTATAAGTAGCAGCCGCAGCCCAGCCAAATCGGGTCCGTTATGAGCTGTAGTCACTAATAAACTCTTCACTGAAGCACTCCGTGTCTGATTCTTCATGCAAACTTAACACTGGCGACGAAGGTGTGATCCTTCCTGAAGAGAAGACGACGCGGAAAACAAGCTGAGACAGATGGCTGTGCTGAACACCTCCCCAGCCCCGTTCGATCCGATGGCAGAAGACTGGGACTCGTATGCAGATCATTTCCAAATGTATTTGGAGGGAAACGATCTCGCCGACATTTCCGAGAAGCGGAAGAGGGCGGTCTTTCTTACGCACTGCGGTACGGCAGTTTTCAAGATGGCAAAGGCATTGGCGGGAGCTGCAGACATGAAGGTAATGGACTGGCCCGACTTAGAAAAGCTGTTAAGAGCCCATTACGCGCCACAAGTATCGTGCCTCATTAAGAGACACGAGTTTTACCGTCGCGATCAAGGGAAAGGCGAAAACGTAAATGACTTTGTGGCAAGTTTAAGGGGCATTGGGGGTGCATGTGAATTTAACAACTTAGAAGAGGCCATGCGTGATCGATTTGTTCTAGGCCTTAAAGACAAGGTACCACAGAGCAAGTTATTAATGAGACCTAAGATCACGCTGAAGGAAGCAATAGAAGAGGCCTCTTCAGCAGAAGCCACCAAGTCCTCAGCAGCAGCCATGAAGAAAATTAACAAGGCCTCAAGCCATCCTGATGTGGAAAAGTCCACAACAACTCATTGCGAGCAAATAGATTCTGAGTCAGACTGTAGTGAGGTGGAGGAAGGAATTTATAGACTCAGAATGGAGAGGAAAAAGAAAGACCCAGGAAGAAAGAGGCAAGATTTTTACTGCAGAGGTTGTGGGGGAAGCCACCCCCACACTGAATGCATGTTTCTTGATACCATCTGCCTCCGTTGTGAAAAAAGAGGTCACCTAGCAAGAGGCTGCAAATCATCCAGAACTCCACCCCACAGAAGAAAGTTTCCTGATAAAGAATTCAAGCCTAATAACTTCAGTGAGAAAATGGGGAGAAGCACAGAAGCAAATGGGAAGAATGAAACTCATCAAACAGTCACCATTGGTCATTCTTCACCCTTAAGAAGCAGAAAAGTACATGTGAAGGTACTAATTGAAGGAAGGCCTTGCCAAATGGAAGTGGACTCAGGCTCCTATTTATCTATGGTGTCATGGGACACTATTCACAGACTACTCCCAAACATTCAGAAGAAACATTTCCAGAAGCAAGCACTGACTCTTAAAGACTACCAAGGGAACAAGATTCCAGTAGTTGGAACAAGAGAATTCAACGTGAAGTTCAAAGGCCACACCAAACATTTGCCCCTGACCATCATGGACAAGGATCGCCCAAGCTTGCTGGGACTTGAGTGGTTCAATCGATTAGGCATCGAGGTGACTGGCATCAATCACATGAGCAACACTGAATGGGAGGAGGCCTTGAAGTCTGAGTTTCCAGAGGTCTTCAGCGACTGATTGGGCAAGTATATGGGGACCCCTGTCACTTTCAACCTAGACCCCAAGGTGCCCCCAATTCCTTTAAAGCTCAGAAGGGTCCCATTTGCTTTAAAGGAAAAAATTGATGCACAATTAGATAAACTAATAGCTCAAGGAGTTTTAGAGCCCACTGACCACTCCAGATGGGAGACACCCATAGTCACACCAGTCAAGACTGATGGGTCAGTAAGAATCTGTGGAGACTATAAGGGGACATTGAACCATGCGCTTCAACAGAGCGCATATCCAGTTCCAGTGGTGCATCATTTATTACATTCACTTGGCAGGGGTACAGTCTTTGCCAAATTGCATCTGGCCCAGGCATATCAACAACTAACAGTTGATGATGCCACTGCAGAGGCCCAAACCATTGTGACTCATAGAGGTGCCTTCAAATGTAAAAGGTTACAGTTTGGAGTAAGCATGGCACCAGGCATCTTCCAAAGCCTTATGGAAAGGATGCTCCAAGGACTGCCAGGGGAAGTGCCTTACTTTGATGATGTGTTAATCTCTGCTGAAAATGACACTCAATTACAAGAGAGGCTCAGAGAAGTCCTTACCAGATTCAAGAAAGCGGGGTTAAAAGTCAAGGAAGAAAAATGCACTCTTAGAACTGACAAGGTTGAGTTCTTGGGCTATATGATTGACAAGCATGGCATCCACCCTACAGATGCCAAGGTTCAAGCAATCAAAGAAGCCCCTAGACCAAAATGCAAAACAGATTTGCAAGCCTTCCTTGGACTTATTAACTTTTATCACATGTTCCTACCTCAGAAGGCAACCATTGCAGAACCATTACACAGATTACTGGACAAAAAATCTGCTTGGGTATCTGTCAACCACAATGCAAGATCTCATACCATCCTATTGCTGAAGCCTAAAAAACAGCCCAGGAAGTAGAGTTCAAGGCATTACTTTGTACAAGAAAGGTGTGACTAGAATTCAGATCTCTGAGTAGTAATTGACATGAAAATGACTCTGCCTTGCATAATAAACTATTTAAATGTGTGCCTTTTGTCACACTTTTAAATAAGCAGCCCCAAGCATTCTGCAAAATAATGGTAACTCTTCTATAAAAATGGATAGAATTCCTCCAGTTAAACATATTTCACATTTGAGAATTATTGCACCTTAGGTTGATCCATCTATAATCCTTCTTCAGAGATCCAATAATTTAAATAGCACAATTGGGGAAGATCAAATATAAAATTTTCCAACAGTAAAAAAGCTTGTTTGTGAAAGCACTCTAGGACATTTCTTGCGCATCTTCTAAAACAAAAACAAGATGTCATACAGTATAAATCTGTCTAAAATATCAGGAAATATTTTCATGTATGTATCTAGAGAAGAGCGGAGTGTAACTAATCAACCCAAACAGCATTACTGCAATATTCAAATTTATAATAGTGTCAAGATCAAAAACTAGTAAACATTCATGGTCCTGATTGATTCAAATCAAATTGTAAGAACCGTCAAGGGAAATTTACTGAAAATGCTTTCTGAAGGAGATCCAGGAGGTCTGGGTAATGATTCCAAAAGCCTTATAAATAAATTTCCAGAAATTATCTTTCTTCTTCACAAAAAAATGTAGATAGAAATGCTGGAGATATAGAAAGGTAAATAATTTTTTTTATTTCTTTTAGATTGTTGTCCAAAAAGCTTCTAACTCTAGACTAGATTTGGTATAGTGTCTTTTAAGCTGAAATCTGGGCTTCAGATTTTAATTTGTTGGTAAAGTTACATGATTGTTAATGGAGCAAGGCAAATAACAAATAACAACATCTGTGTATTCTTCATCAAAAAAGGTATTGACAGAAAGAAGAGAAAAGAATTGGATCCTACAAATGATGCTGTTGATATTTTTAAAAAGTTAAAAAAAATGTCCTTTTTCCCAGAATATAAATCGGTAATGAAACATCCAGGAGCCAAGTAGCAAGTTCAGAGGACAAATCTCTGCCTAGATCATTATTTTTTGTTTTAAGTCCTTCTTATATTTGTGAAGGGTAAACAACTTTCCTTGCAGCTACTGACCTTAGTTGCTTAGCTTAATTGTCACCAGATGTCCAAGGAATCCAATCTATGACCATGTACCGTGTTTCCCCGAAAATAAGACCTACCCCGAAAGTAAGACCTAGCACTATTTTCTAAACCTGCCCTAATATAAGACCTACCCTGAAAATAAGACCTAGTGTAAATCTCCAGTTCCAGGAAGACTTTTCAGGGAGCAACCGTGCACCCATGAAACACCCCCCCCTACACACTCACACCCACTATTTGGCACCATAAATATATAAGACCTACCCCGAAAATAAGACCTAGTGTGTTTTTGGGAGCCAAAAAAAATATAAGACAGTGTCTTATTTTCGGGGAAACACGGTAGTATATAAATTGAATTTCACCAATATTTTTTTGAGAATGACACTCTTGATCTGGCTTCGCTGATGAGTCCAATGTGATGTCTCCTGTGGATGGCAACTCCTCTACTTCTTTCTCAGAGGCCTTAAGGAATAATGAGAATCTTTCCTAGCACGTCAGGAATTACTGACCCTGAACTGCCAGTAGAACAGGCCTCAGCTGGGGAGAGCTTGCAGGCCAGTGAAAAAGAGGGGGAGATGCTGACGGCCATAGTGAATGCCAGAGTATGCAGGGAAGAGAGGTGGAGGTCTGCTAGATTGCTGAGGAAAAGGCTCTGCCCCTCTTGATATTTAACATGGCAGGCAGAGGGAGGCATTGCTGGAAGCAACATGCATGGGTCATGGCCAGATGTCCACCTGTGAGACACTGCAGTAGATTTAAGTTTAAGTTACCAGGAGACTCTGTGTTTGTGTTTTGTACCCTGTTTGAACAGCTGGTTATCTGATTGATGGACTAATTGGCCATTGCCTGGAAGTTTAATGTGGGGCTTGTTCGTGCTTGGCTTCACTTGGAAATGACCATCTGAACTCCTGTTCTGGGCTGTTCCTGTGAATTCTACTTGTAAATCCTGAAACTCTGACCATCGGACTGGCTGACAAATCCTAATGGGAGGCTCCAAACCTCAGATTGGATTTTGGCTTCTCTTTTGAAACTACCCAGGCAAAGCCTGTATTTCCGAGACTGTTTTGAGTTTTTCATGTATTTTCATGTCTTTGTTATCTACCTGGTCTCGAGACAAATTGCTGTTCCAATCTAGCAGCTGTGAGAGAGCTGACACCTGAAACAGAACTGCTGGGTGGGGGACACACACACAAAATAAAGCTCTCTCTAAACCAGCACAGATGTGTGGGTGAGTGGGGCATCATATTCAGTAGGATTGAACTTCTGGCATAGTTCTGATCCTCTTCAGAGTGTGTAAGCCCCCAGAATCGCATCAATGTAAATCCTTCTTGGAGCCCAACTATTGCTTCACTGAGAATCAAGGTAATGATTACTAGAAGCCAAAGTAATGTATCACTGGTAATCAAGGTATGCATCACTAAGAGCCAAGGAAATGCCTTGCTCAGGTAAATCTATCACTGTATTGTAGGATGATGATGATTGATGACAATGACAATGATGGTGATGATACCATCTACAGGACTTCACAAAACTAGGGTCTGATGTCTTTCTATGGAGACACTACTGAAGCTCTAAAATTACCAGAATAGTCCAAGAGAGTTTGTTAAAATGAAATGAAGAAGAATGAGAAAATGATTCTCCATATTTCATGTTTGCAATCTGATTAAAGTGAACTGGATTAAACTAAACCTATTTCAGTATTTGCACTGGAACATAATCATATAGGAGACAAGATGCTACTTTTAAAAAAGCTGGATGTCAGTCCATTAAGCTCAACTAGGTTATGAAACAGTTGCTTCAGGGATTCCAGGATTACTTTATTCTCGCATAGTGAATTTCCTCCTTTAATGTGTTATTGATCCTTTCCCTCTTCCCAATGTGAGATCTATATTCTTCTTACACACTACCATAAAGTGTGAACATATAGAATTATCCTCTACAGAATAGAGAATAAGCAGTATTCAAGAGAAAAAAATAAATAGATGGTCACTTCCTTCCTCATCCCATTTGCCTCTGTTACTGAAAGGGAATAGCTTCATTCTGCATAACAGTAAAATCACCTCTTGATGCTACTTGAATAAACATATTTTGCATTCACAATCTTGTTCTGAATATGTCAGTGCATCACATATATAACCTAACACAGAGATGCAAGTAATTTTATATTAGCTTACAAAATAGTCTTTAGGTTAAATATTTTGTTTTACATGCCATAAAATAGTATAATCATGTTTGAAGTAAAAATAGGATTTGGTTTTGTTTGTGAGATACAGTCTAAAATGTGCCAAAACATGCAGGTACTGTATCCTTTCCATTTAATTAAGCAGAAATGCAGTTTGTTATTTATGTTAGTCTAAAGCCTGACCTTAGGCTCATGGTAGTACATATTTTGCTGCATTGCTTTGGGATGCTATTGAGCATTTTGTTTTGATATACCTTTTCATTATGAAAACAACAGAGAAAATCTAACCATTGTTATAAGGTGTAGTGATGACACCAATACTTATAGTCCATAAATTGTTTCCTTTATTGTGTGGCCATATAGAGATGCAGGATCAAAACTTGAATCCAAAGGGGTCAGAGAAGATGAACTAACCCAAGAGCACAGAGCCATGGGCATTTCTCCTTCATTCTTCAACATAGTTTGAAGAAGGAATGTTGATGGGCAAAATGTATGTGTGTGTACATGTATCCTGAGAAGCTTAATTATTTTCAGCAAGTAGTAATGAGGAGTATGAATCTCAAAAAATAATTAATCAAAGACAAAAGTGTTGTATTTAATAGGGAAAAATAATTACCAATATAAATTACATATATATTATAAAATAATAATAAAGCTATGTGATGAATTTGTTTATATTAGAAGACTCTTTATTAAAGAGGGAAAATAGATGGATAAATTTTAAAAAATTATAAAAAAGTTAATAGGTTAATAGGTTATACTTGACTGGAATAATGTTTTTAAAGAAATATTGGTAAAAGTGTTTTTCTTTTTACAGTGTTAGATGGAGGTGAGAGTTAGCTACATCAAAAGAAATATAAAAGTTGGTTGATTGCAGTGATAATTATTTAATAAATGTCTACAATAAAAAATAAAGAGATAACTTCCATAATTAAAAGGAGATTAATGAATGTGCATTGAATACTAAAGTGAGTGATTAGGGAAGTTTAATCATACATAAAGAATGAAGGAAGATTGGAGAATAAGAAATATGTGAAGAAAAGGTTAAAGTCTTGAGCAGAAGGGTAAGAACTTCCTATTTACCTTACAAGCAGGACGTGGCTTGGTGGTCATGCTATTGGCTGGGCATGGCCAACTCAATATCACTCACATCGAGGCACACATCTCCTCGCCTGGCCTCTCATGACTGTGGGGATGCTGCAACAGTCGTAAGTGTGAAAAATGGTCATAAGTCACTTTTTTCAGTGCCATTGTATCTTTGAATGGTCACTCCACACAAGCAAAGTACCAGCAAAGGAGGGGAAAAAAACTCCACAGAAGTTCCTGAGACACAAAGTCTTGTCCTGCCAAGAATGTAATAAGGTTTAACGGAGAGGCAGTTTCTGTAAGCAACACCAGAATGTTTCCTTCCTGCTTTCCTTACAGGATTAGGCCAGTAATTTCTTCTAACAACCGGTTCTCCAAACTGCTTAGAATGTTAACAACCGGTTTTACCGAATAGGTGCGAACTGATAGAATCCCACCCCTGGTTATAATTAAAACCTCATATATATATTAAAAAATAGAGCACATTAAGGTGCTGTCCAACTAGATTCTAAAGAATATAAAATTTACACTGATCTAGATCTTTATATGCAGAATCAAATTACTTCCAACCCAGAGAAAGAGAGAGAAGAAGAGAGAGACAGAGAAACAAAGACACCCACAGAGAGAGAAACAGACAGAAAGAGAGAGAAAAAGAGACAGAGAGAGACAGATATTTCTCCAGAAAATTACATATTAATGATTGCCTCACTAACTTCCACATATCTAATCTGGATTTAATGTAATCAATAAAATATTTTATTCATTTACTTTGCTTTGTTTATATTGTGTATTTACTACAGTCACTGACCAGACTTCATTCTATTTGTGTATATGCATACAAACAAATAACTACAATGTTTCTTTGTAAATGAAAAGTAATATTTTTCCAGCGCTTCTTCAACTTCTACTTCATTTATCAATTTCTATTTCATCATTGAACAATCCTAGAGCTGGAAGAATTTTTTATATATCAATAAATCATGACTGGCTAAAAGCATACCAAAATTTTTCAAGATAAAAATGGTCTTTCAATCTTATTAATTTTAAAAAGTAAACTTTTTTTCTTCAAACTGAGACTTTTTTTCCTAATGAAGGATGTTTAGATTTTATTCTCACCCACTTAAGTATCTCCTATATCAGTGATGGCGAATCTTTTTGGCACCGAGTGCCCAAACTGGAATGCATGTGCAAGTGGCAGAGCACTGGAAACCAAAGACCAGCTGGCTGATGCACATGCGTGCACCGGCCAGCTGGTCTTTAGGTTTCTGGTGCTCTGGCGCATGAAACCAGCTGGCTGGCATGTACACGAGCATGCTGGAAACCAGAAGAGAAGCTGGTGATGGCATGCATGCCCAGAGAAAGAGCTTTGTGTGTCACCTCTGGCACGTGTGCCCTAAGTTTACCATCACAGCTATAGATCCACAATGAATCTGCTAAAGAAAATAACTACATTTTATCACAGTTGGATCTATAGAATACCTCTTAATCCAAATTCTGATATTTCTCTATTTTTTGTTATTCAGAAGTTTCAACACAAACAAACAACCAAGCTAGCCACAGAAAGTGTTGATTTTCAGCAACAAGAAGCAAATGTTGTTATTGCTCCAGTGTCTTCTGCTTCCACACTATCTTTTTCAAACAAAAGAGAATAGTGACCAAATGGAGCAGTGGTCATATCCAAGAAGATGAATAAATATCATAATATTAATTATAAATATTATAGTATAATAATTCTATATTTTAAATATATGAATAAATAATGTTACTATTTCAGGAAGGGTCAAGTGAGGAAATTTGCAAACTATTTTCTGGAAAGGGCAGATAATTATGTTTTTTATCACCCTTTTGATGATAGTAAAATACTTTTTGATTGGGAGCCTCCCAGAGTTGGTTAGAAGATAAGACAGCTATATAAATGTAACAAACAGAGAGTTTAGGTTCAACATTGCCACTGATTTCTCAGATGGCATCAGTAGTATTCATTGTCTTTGATCACAAATTTTTGACAAGTTAGCCACAAGCATTCTTAGAAAAAGATGGTCAAGCCATAGTTATGTAGATTACTGTTATTTCCAATGTGGAATACTGTAATATTGTATATGTATGTGTATGTGTATATATGTGTATATACACACAAACACAAATAGTATGTTGAGCTTTCCTTTATACAGCTAAAATCATAGCAACATGTGACCTATAAAGCAAAACTTACTCAGTTTTTTAATCAGGTTGAAAGGAGAAAGAGAGGGAGGGAGGGAGGGAGAGAGAGACAGAGGAACAGAGGAGGAAAAAAGGAAGAAAGAAGGAAGGAAGGAAGGAAGGAAGAAAGAAAGAAAGAAAGAAAGAAAGAAAGAAAGAAAGAAAGAAAGAAAAGGAAGGATACAGATGCTTTATTATTTTAACAATATTGATTTTATGGGAGTTGGAAGGCATATTCATGTAATTTATTTTCATGGTTAATCACCCATTCAACCAATGGTTTAGACTACATTTGGCCTTTGTTTGATGGTGATAGAGGTATCACTGCAGGATGGAAGCCAAGTAAAGCTGCCTTTTGTAATTGACTGATGGTGATTTGGCAGTGCCAATAGTGTGCAAGTGATGTTCCAGATGTATTGGGATTATACCCAAGGCATCTATTACTATTAGTACAGCTTTGTCTTGTTTTGTCACAGTTGTTCTATTTGCAGGTCTTTGTATTTATCCAATTCTTTCTCTTCAATTCTTCTGTCTCAAGGTACTGCTACACCATTATACAAACGTTTTTGCCTTTCTTAACAACAATTGTGAAGTCTGAGATTGTGTGCTACTACTATTATTCCCATTATCATTAAGATAAGATCTTTCAGGTAAGATTGATACATCTATTTGTTTTTTTGTTTTCCTGGTACAATACTCTCCTTTTCTCTGCTTCAAAGAATTCTTTTTAAAGTATGTTTCATATAGTATGTTTTATATAACAAACTTTTGGAATTATATCAAAATGGTTAGAAAGTAAATTCAATAGGCTATTACTTAATATCTAATAATAGGTTAGATATTATTAATAGTTAATATCTTAATAACCACAACTATGCATGGAGACCTTATACCCTGGAACAGTAAGTGAGGAAGTCCAAACTGATTTTTTCAGCTTACACTGGAAGTCTGTATGAGACTTTCATGTCCAGTTAAATGCTACTTTCTATGAGTCTTATGAGGTTACCCCCTTAAAAAAAGATTATTTTACAGGATAGGAGAAAGGAGAAAACAGTGTTTGAGACTGTTTCAATAAATAATTTTGAAAGCAGCAACAGAATTAATCACTGCATTATTCTATGCAAATAAAAGGCAGGTGGTGAGCAGCTGGTCTAATTAATTTTAACCATGCATACTTGGAATTTCATTCATTCAAATTTGAAAAGAACTTCCAAGTGGTCACTTGGCTCATAATTAACCTGACATTACAAGCTGTGTAATTCATGTCTCCTACAAGGTGCCTAATTCATACATCACACAAGGTCACTACAAATTTTGGTGGTACTATCATCATTCCACGTTCACCTTTTAGAAGAACATTTATAATTGTGTTAATCCAACAGGGTTTAACCTTAATGGAGTATTCCAAACTTTTAGCAAACCTCATTATGTGTATAATCCATTTCCTGTTTGGTTCTAAAGTGACTTCAATAAAATTTCATCTTCAGCCCTTGTAATGTGCTTGAGCTGGTTTATACTAATGACAAGGAATCAAGATCACCATAAAATCTTCTTATACATATATTTATTAACTATAAACATATTTTTCACCAAGACAAAAATATGATTAAAATAGCCTACCACATCAGAAACATTATCTTACTGGATTTCATTTTCTTGTGTTTTGCACTTTTTCTTCAATATATTTTATCATAATACCTGAAGATGACATATAATCACATGAGCCTACTACAGATGACTTCATCTTCAATGTTCTTAGAAAATTAAATAGGGTTTTTCTTGACTAATATTTGGATGATGAGGGACTACTAGGAAATCTCTTTGATGGTTAGGCAAAACATCCTGAGTGGAACAAAATCTATCTCTTCAAATCTGTGCTTGAGTGAATAAAGGGAACAGGAGGGGAGAAAGACACAATCTTTATTTCAGTAGCATCAAGCAGGATGACTTACTGCCTACAATTACATGAGCAATGCTACTGTAAAAAGGAATCACATGCTATTTTCTTGCTAAAGACGTTGCATTGCAACATTTATATGAATTATTTGCCATATCAAAACAGGCCATTCCCATGGGCAAAATGGTATTTTTGGACATGTTGATAACCTGAAAAATCATTGTGAGCTGTTTAATTTTCAGTTATACAACAAAACTACAATCTTGGGTCTGAAAACTTCACCATTGTGAGAAGTCCATCATGCAGTTCTCTGGTATGCATGCTTTCAGTTTGGATGGTGATTTGCAGGTCCCAACATAATATAATCATAACTCAATATAAGTTGATTTACACAATACAGCTGATAAAGTTCATAAATTGGGTTTGTTGCTATGTACTCCAGCTCTGCTGTATAATTGTGGCAATGGTTTCTCTTTTCTAGTTTCTCTATAAAGCACTTCAAATGAATGGGGAAACTATATCTGTGAGATAAAACGCACCGCAGGAATATGTATTTCATATGGCCTCCAAATATTGTTTACTCTGTAGAAGTAAACTGGACAGTTCATCTATATCTGTACAATTGTTTGAACTTTTAAATTGTATTTTGTATTTGTGTCCTCTAAAGAATAAAGTTCAACACTGGATTCCAGCAGTTGCTGAGCAAAAATAATAATAATAATAATAATAATAATAATAATAATAATTATTATTATTATTATTATTATTATTATTATTATTTGGAACAAAGATTAACAATAGTGGCTGTTGATTGATAGATCTTCAAGAAAAGTAACTATAGTCACAGTGTGTATGTGTGTGTGTATGTGTGTGCACACGCGTGTACATGCACACATGCACATATGTGTATTCATACATTATTTTTCTATGTTTATTAGCATATACAAAATCTATCAGGTTTTTTTCTGTCATGATGTCACATAACCATATTAAATGTTTATGGTGTGTATGATTCTCTGTGTGTTTTGGATCCTTTCCTTGATTGAATCCTGTAGGGCAAGGAGCATCTATAGTTGGCAAGCCTTGTTACAAATTGGACTGAAATGTGATTTTATACATTCTCATAACATACCAAAGGAGGCAGTTTGGTCCCTGGGGGACCCATGGATCACTATCCCTGTAGGAAGGAGGAAGAGGCGGAGAAAAAAGAACAGGAAGAAGTTTTGAAGAAAGGCAAGATGCAGCTGTTGAGCTGGAAGGCTACATAGCTCACCGGCAGAACAGGAGTAGAGATTCTGGCAAGATCAAAAGGTTAGGTTTAAGCCTTTATGTGAACAAAAGCTGGTGTATCAATACAAAGACTGTAGACAGCTACTGGTCCATGGATCTGGAGTATATGACTCTTAAATGTAGACCCATATATCTTCTGTGGGAATTCAGCATGGTTTTGATTACTGCAGTCTATGTACCACCTGATGCCAATACTACCGTAGCTTTGGGATTCTTGTATAACATTGTTAGTAATCAGCAGGATAAGTATCCTGATGCTGTGCATATCATAGCGGGGGACTTTAGTCAAGCTGATTTAAAAGAAGTGCTCCCTAAATTCTATCAGCATGTTAAGTGTGCTACTAGAGGACCAAACATATTGGACAAAGTATATACCAACATCAAACATGGCTATAAGGTTATACAATTACCACATTTGGGACAATCAGACCATACGTCACTGCTTTTAGCACCAGTGTACATCCCTCTTAGGAGACGGGCTCTGCCTATAATAAAGACAGTGAAATCTTGGCCAGATGATGCTTCCCAACAACTTCAGGATTGTTTTGAGAACACAAATTGGGACATCTTTTACCACCATGACCTAGAGGTGCACACTGCAACTGTTCTGTGCTATATCAAACACTGCACAGATACTATCACTGTGGATAAACGTATTAGGACCTATCCCAATCAGAAACCCTGGATGACTTCTTGCGTGACAGGACCAAGGCTTTTAGGTCTGGTGATGGGACAAGATACAGTGCTGCCAGAGCTAATCTAAAGAAAGGTATTCAGAAGGCCAAGACTGAATATAAGAGGAAGATTGAGGATAATTTTTATAGCAATAACATGAGGCAGGTGTGGTGAGAGATTCAACAAATTACAAACCATCAACTGACCAATGTCATCCCTGCTGAGGAGGGATGCTTCATTGGCAGAGGAACTGAATCATTTCTTTGCTCTCTTTGAAGTGGAGATATCAGAGATAGATAAAACACAACTACCAGCCAATTGTAGCCCCCACCTCATTATGGAGGAACAGGAGGTGAGGAGCATTCTGAGGGCTGTGGACCCTAGAAAGGCTGCTGGTCCTGATGGTATCTCTGGCTGAGTGCTTAAAGACTGTGGTGATCAGTTGGCTGGAGCCTTTACCAGAATCTTCAATCGGTCTTTATCCCAGTCCATTATTCCATCTTGTTTGAAGGCTTCCACCATTGTTCCACTGCCAAAGAAGTTCCCTATCAATAACCTCAATGATTACAGACCAGTGGCACTCACTCCTATCATCATGAAGTGCTTTGAGAAATTGGTCTGCCGGCACATCATTTCTGGTCTTCTGCATACATTTGATAAACACCAGTTTGTATACAGAAAAAAATAGATCTACAGAGGACGCTATAGCCATCACTTCTCACACTGCTCTAACTCATCTAGAACAGCAGGGTGGCTATGTGAGGATGCTTTTTGTGGATTTTAGTTCTGCATTTAACACAATTCTTCCACATAGACTAAACTTCTGGACCTTGGGCTTCCTAATTCGATCTGCCTTTGGATTATGCATTTCCTGTCTGGATACTCACAGAGGGTCAGATTAGGTAATCATACCTCTTCAGCCATTATTCTTAACACTGGTACACCACAGGGTTGCGTGTTGAGTCCCTTACTCTATACTCTTTATGTGCATGACTGCATTCCCACTTACACTAGTAATACTATTGCTAAATTTGCAGATGATACAACAGTGGTGGGACTTATCTCCGGGGGGATAAGTCTGCCTACTGAGATGAGGTGGACCGGTTCCTTTTGTGGTGTGGAGACAATAACGTGGTCCTCAACACCAATAAGACCAAGGAGCTTATAATGGATTATAGAAGGAACAGATCAGACATCCAGCCCTTGCTTATCAATAGAGACCGAGTGGAGCAAGTGATCAGTTTTAAGTTTCTGGGTGTTACCTAAAAGAGGACCTGACCTGGGGTATCCACATTGCAGCCCTGGTTAAAAGGGCCCAGCAGAGATTATACTACCTGAGACTTTTCAGAAAACAACAACTGAATGAAAAACTGCTGGTGACCTTCTACCGCTGCACCATAGAGAACATTTTAACATACTCCACCTCTGTATGGTTTGCCAATTGCACAGTGGCAGATAGGAAAGCACTCCAAAGGGTTAATGGCATTGCCCAGAAGATTATTGGTTGCCCTCTCCCCTCTTTGGAACAGCTTTATAGCTTCCGCTGCCTTAAGAAAGTTCAAAACATTCTCAAAGTTCCATCTCATCCTGGGAACCCCCTTTTTTTTTGAACTATTACCATGTGACAGACAGTACAGAATAATCAAAACAAGGACAAATAGGCTGAAAAACAGCTTCTATCCCAGAACAGTAGCTCTTTTGAATTCTGCTGTATAGTGCAGTGTTGGTGTGGTGTCGGGGGTTTCCAGTTCAATGTGTGAAGGGTGAAGGATGTGTGTTTGTGTTTATTTTTATGGTCATGGTCATGATGTGCACTGAAGATGGTGTTTGATTTCATTGTACGAGGTGCAATGACAATAAACTAAACTAAACTAAACTAAAATGCTACATTATGAGGCATGTATTGAAAGACTAGGATTAAAGACCTCATATTTGTTTCAATGCACTCAAAATCCATAGTCTACCAATCTTTCCAAGGCTGCCTTGAGATTTTACGGATGTACCTCATCTTTGTGTCCATATGGAATGATGTTATCTAATTAACATGGGGTTCTGTAAAGCCACATACACTTGGTACACATTTTTCCTCTCTCTGAAAGTGCTGGTACAACTGCTACTACAAACCAAACCTGTTATAATACAACCCTTTGTATGTATTTGTTGTAAGAAAACCTTTGGAATCTTCCTCCATTTCCTTCTGTAAATAAGCCTCTTCTTAGACATATTTTGATGAAATGCTGTCCCCCAGAGGATCAGTAAAAGTATCCTCTGTTTTAGGCAAGGTATATTTCTGAAACTATAGTAGCCTATTAATTGCACCTTCAAAATCCCCACAGATATTCACGATTCTGTTCTTTTCAGCTGCTGAAACTGAGGTGTAGCTCATGGGCTTCAATTAACTTTTAAAAAAAAACCTTGGCTTCCATTTCATCTCTAGACAGCAGATGAGAATAAGCTGCTACAGATGTTATTTATTACTGCATCTAGGAATGCTGGAGAATTTAGGCTGATCAAATAATTGTTTTCACTAGAACATGATTCACTTTAGAATATGCGTAGTAATCAAAATTAAATGCTTTTTAAAAAATAAACAATAACTAGATGTGGCAGTACAAATCAAGACTCGTGTTTCATTCATTAAGTATAGCGCTCTAGGTGTTTCTAGGAGATATTGCAAATATACTGTGTATTGCTTCAGGCACACTGCAAGGAAGAGATGTTGTGAATGGTTTTCATTGCAAATCACCAGACACTGTTGTTTCCAGTGATATTTACAATCCTGTTTTCTGTGCAGAAATTATTCAGTGTAGTCCAAAGTCACCCAGTTATTTCCATGGTTAAAGATAGATTTAAGCATGGTTGTCTTTCCAGTCAACATCTTATCTATTATACCACCTTGTATCTTAAGACATTTAAATGTCTATGTATGTGTGTCTTTGTGTCTCTGTGTGTGTGTGTTGTTTAAACAAATGTAAATGTATTTTTACTGGGTAAATATTGCAAATTGCTTTTTGCTATTTGAACAATTTTGTTTCTCAAGCCTATGGAACAGTTTTGTGCTTTCATGTAGCATAACACCATGGTTTATTTCTTATTTTATATTGACGTAGTGGTATATTTAATCTTGCTGATATCCACAGAATTGATTTTGTTACAATTTCATGTCTCAAATAGCTGCAATTACTCAGTACTGACCTGTAAAAGAGTTTAATGCATGAGGCATATTGCTATTCTGGACATTTAAAACCAGCCTAAGGCAATTTTCAGCAAGAGTGTTAGTCTTTGCCTAAGGTTTTAATAGTAAAAGAACATTCATGTGTCACTTTAGTTCCAAAAGCAGATAAGGCACTTGACTACATTCTTTAATGCAAATCCTTCTAAAACCTTATACACCGTTAGAAGTCCTCTAGTTATTTGATGAAAGAGAAAATTAACTTTTCAAAGAGCAGGGTAAAATAGTGACTGTGTCTATTACACCAACCAATCCAATATTCTGCATGATGTGCAGTGTTTCTTTTTACTCATTATGCTTAGCAAAAGCAATCAATGAAAGCTTGAAATAATAATTGTGGAGAAACAAGTTCTGATTAAAAGTAGAGATCTGCAGGTACTAATAGAAATAGGACATTTCAGAAATGGAAGAAAATGTAGCCCAGTGCAAGTCTTGTGTATGGCAATTAGTCCTTATCCCTTAGTCATATTAACTATTCAGTCCCTTGTTAGCTTATGATCAAAGCCTATCTAAAAGGATAGACATGATTATATATGGAATATATATGTGAAATAAATAATATTTAAATAAAGGAGAGAATAAAGGAGAAGAAAATGTATTAGAGACTATGCTATTAGTTAATTAGTAACATTTAAAAAATAATAATTACTAATAAATTTTAAGATTTACTGTTCCTTCTAAAAAAGAAAGAAAATAAAAAACTATGTGGCTGCCTTTCAAAATCTGTTATTGTACACTCATATAATTTATATAATTATTTAATTTGGTTTAAATGTCATCACTTGTGTCCAGGATATATAATGATATTTATTCAGCAATAAAAATATTATTAAAAATAATAAACCTCACAGCACTGATAAATATCACTAAAAATCAGCAACAGATGCACTTCCTGAGGGGGACAATTCCACAGTGATAGCAGGGGTTAGAAGATAAATTTGGTTAATTTTTTGATAGGACAAATTGGAAAAGTATTTACAACTGTATAAAATTAGAACTAGATATCTATGGAGATGTCACAATCTAATTTAAAGCATTGTTTAATTTTATTTATTTGTTATTTGGAAAATAAATATGCTAGACAAAGGCTACATGATTCTGTCTAACTTAAAAGAGACAATATCTCTAAAACAACATAAAAGACTTTACATAAAAGACTTCAGAATAAGCAGTGGAAGTCTTGACTCAATGTTGGTAGGCTGTACAGCACTAGATGAAGTAAAACAGGCTAAATCTCTTTTTAGATGGAGTTCCTGTTGATATAGAAGCCTTCTGGTTCTATATATGTGTCATTTCTTTTCTTGATGGGATATCATGAAAGAAATAGATATACAGTCTGGCAGTTATCTTGGATTCACAGCTCCTGCTATGATAGCAGATGGAGGTTATGGCCAGGATGGATTGTAACTTTTCCAGGAATAGATGGCACTGAAAGTGTGGCTTTTGCCTTTGCCATCCACATATTAGACTATTACAAGATACCCAAAAGCTTAGAATGGCATAGAATACAGCTGTCTTCCTGTTGATTTGCACTAATTGGTTCAACATAATAGCTGTTTTGAAGGATCTGTACTGGTTATCAGTATTAAAGATCCTGCTGTTTTATTGTTTTAAGACTTGGGTTCTTTTTTACACCTGGGATGTTTGCTTTAGGTGGAATCTGATCAGCCAATATGGCTTCCTGGGAAGGGATAAGAGGTAAACAACAGAATAATTTAAAGTATTATACTAAATGTTACTTAGTGATTTTAATAAAAGGTTATTCAGAATAGTAAGGGTAATAAAACTGGACTGTCTGACAGAAGTCATCATTACAACAAGAAAGCTAATAAACAAACAACAAGGTATTTATAATAAGTCTGATTGCAGAGTAGTTCAGCCACAATCAAAATCAACAAATGCAACCAACAACAGTTAACATAATCCAAAATGATATGGGCACATAGATAGATGATAGATGATAGATGATGAAAGATGATAGATGGATGGATAGATAGATAGACAGAAAGACAGACAGACAGACATAGATATACTGTATATACTGTACTGTTGATATATAGATATAGATGTTTGTTTTTGTAGATTTTCATGGGTAAAGGTATGTAGGTCTTGGTGTATTCGGGTCTTGTCCCGTGTAAGATTGAGAATACCTTGGCAACGTTTCGACGAGATCCCACTCGCCATCTTCAGGCTCGTGTCTTCGGCTTTGTGCTTGTGCTAGCAAAGCGTGATCTGAGCTGCCTTCTCTCTATAAATACTGGAGGGGAGGTGTGGTGTGCTGGTTCTGCTGTAAGCGGGTTGTTGGCTGTGTTGTTGGCTGTGTTGTCGCTTCTTGATTGGTTGATGGAATTGGTGTTTGCTGATTGGTTGGCTGTGTTGTTGGCTGTGTTGTTGCTTCTTGATTGGTTGATGGAGTTGATGTTTGCTGATTGGTTGGCTTTTTTGTAAGAGCCTGTGTGGCTGAGGTAGTGGCTGTGTGTCCTTCAGTCTTTTGTGTTGTAGCTACCTGGGTAGTGGGCTGTGTGATGACCTTCTGAGTTTTATTGTTGTGACATCCTGGGTCTTGTGCTGTTATCTCCTGGGTCGTTGTCTGTGTTGCAACCTCCTGAGGTTTTGTGTTGTAATCTCCTGAGTTCCATGATGTAGTATCCTGGGTGGAAGGCTGTGATGTGACATTCTGGGCCTTGGTTTGGCTCCGAGTTTGAGGTCTGGCTATGTGTTTATAGCGTGTGTCAGTTTGCTTAGTTTGGGGGTCAGAGGGGGGTGTAGCAGCTGGAGTTGCAGCCATGGTCTGGTTTCTGGATGGTGGTTGCCTTTCATCTGTGGCGTGGGCTTGGGTTTGAGTCTGGTGAGGGATATTGGTGGTGGCATCATGTGTTATTTTGGGTCCAGTGTTGGTTTTCGTGGCTGGGACTGTTGATTAGGGCTAGTTTCCAGATGTCTGGTAGGTGGGAAGTATCATCCCGTTTTTTTCATGTTATGGGGGTGTTTCGCTATTTCGATGGCCTCCCTAATTATTCTCTTGTTGAAGTGTTCAGTGTTGGAGATAAGTTTGGATCCCTCAAAATCAATTTCATGTCCTGTGGCTTTAAGGTGCTGGAAAAGGGAGGAAGTTTTTTCTTCTTTTCTGACTGCGTTCTTGTGTTCTGCGATGCGAGCATTTATTCTCCTGTTGGTTTGTCCAATGTATGTGGCTGGGCAAATTTTGCATGGTATTTCATAAACTCCTTGGTTTTCTAGCTGGATCTTGTCTTTGGGGTTTCTTAAGATGTTGGCTATTTTTTGGTCAGTGCCAAAGGCTGTCCTGATATTGTGTTTGTGGAGAATTTTGCTGATTTTATCTGTGGTGCCTTTGATGTAAGGGAGGAGGGCAATGCCCTTGTCCTGTTGTGTGTCTTGGTTTTTTGGGGGAGTCTCCCTTAGGATTAGGTTGGGTGATTGTGCTTCTTTGCAATCCATTGGATGTTAATACGTTAGTGAGGGTGTGTAATTCTGTTCTCAAGTGGTCTTTGTCAGCTAGGCGTTTGGTTCTGGAGATGAGGGTCTTGGCTACAGAGTTGATCTGTGCAGGGTGGTGATGGGATTGTGCATTTAAGTAGCGGTTGGTGTGTGTCTTCTTCTGGTAGATGGTGTGTCCTAGGGAGCCATTGGATTTTTTGTAAATTAGGACATCCAGGAATGGAAGTTGGTTGTTGGTTTCCATGGTAAATTGTATTTTGGGGTGTAGGCTGTTGAGATGTGTGAGGAAGTTGTCCAGTTTTTCTTTCCCGTGTGGCCAAATTACGAAAGTGTCATCTACATATCTAAGCCAGAGTTTGGGTTTGTATTCGGATTTGTCTAGAGCATTGGTTTCAAAATGTTCCATGTATAGGTTAGCGATGACGGTGAGAGGGTGATCCCATAGGTGCTCCTTCTATCTGTTTATATCTTTGTCCATTGTGGATGAAGTATGTGTTGGAAAGGCAATGGTTGGTCAGATCTAGTATGTGCTTAGGGAGGTTGTATTTGTTTTGGATAGCTGTCAAGGCTTCTTTAATAGGTACTTGGGTGAAGAGGGATATGACATCAAAGCTCACAAGTAGGTCACTGGGTTGTAGGTTTTGTTTCTTTATTGTTTCTATGAAGTGGAAAGAGTTTTGTATGTGTGAGGTGATGGATTCTGTGTAGGGCTGGAGTTGTTTGACGAGAAATTTGGCAAGGTTTCTGTTTCGGCTCTCCAGAGGGCTAGTTGTTTGGATTTGTCCCAGAGTGCTGGGTGGATTTTGTTACTGAGTTTGAGGTGGAGGGTGAGAAGGTCCATGTTGGTTTGGTCTAGTAGGAATCTTTTCCTGTGGAGTTCGTTTCTGATTAGAGCTAATTCAGTTCTTTTCAGGATCCTTTCAGTGGCTGAGGTTTTAGTGAGGAATTTGAGTTGGAAGCATGTGGGGATCACGTTTTTGTCTCGGCAATTGCGTTGGAATGTGAGGTCACATAAGATGGTGGCTCTTCGGACTTCGAGTTTCTCATAGATCCGGGTCAGCTGATAGGTTTCCTCCCCGTAGAGGTAAGATATTTGTTTTCGTAGATTTTCACGGGTAAAGGTATGTAGGTCTTGGTGTATTTGGGTCTTGTCCCATGTAAGATTGAGATAGAGATAGATATATTGATATATTTGTAGTCATAATAAAAAGTCTGCAGTATAAAATTCTAAATATACAAGCCTGAATACCTACTAATCTTGCTATTGACATTTACAGCAATACATCTAACTTTATTAGTTTTCTATATTTTCACAAGTCAGTATGAGTTAGTAAATAAATTCTTAATTTTTCTTTTAGGCATCCACTGATGTGTAAAACTGGGAAGGGTAGGGTGAGGAAAATGAATTATTTTAGCATTACTGCATGCTTATTTTAGAGGCTACCCAGTTGCAGTAAGGTACAGCTTCAAAAAGTATTGTATTACTTTCTTTTTATCTTTCCTTTGTCCCTGAATTCTATAAATCATGTGTTTTTCTGAAAGTCTTCAGCCCAGTCTAACATCATGGGACCAGATAGATTGGTAGACCCTCACAGTGCAAGTCTCATTTCCACAACTATGCTATACATACCTATTACACATTTTCTCTCCACCCATACATCTTTCAAATCCTAATTTTTGTAATGAGAATTGTATTACAAGTTTTGAATAAAACAAGAAAAGGTAGTACAAATCCTAACTCTAAAAAAGTAAAAATAATGCAGGAATGTTTGTGTATGTTTGTGTACACATACATGTGTCGGAGTTTGTTGCAGAAAATCAAATCCAGAAAGCACACACATATAACTGATTCAGTAGGATTCATTAACTTCTTTATAAACATAATAATACATGAAGTAAATTTACAATACCAACAGCAGATTCTTCCAATGTGGTGGAGAGGACAGATTGTAAGTAAGTTCAGCAGACAGACAGTTTCAGTTCAGCAGACAGACAAGATTAGACTAGTTTCATTTTAGAGCTGAGCACAGAGCTAAGCCATGCCCAGACTCCTTCCTTAAGTTTCTGTTTTCAAAACAGCCCTTGTTGGCTGACCCAATTACCATGCCTATTCATTGGCTGACCTTGTTACCATGCCTCTGCCAGTTAAATGAATATTCTGACAACATCAGAGGTGGTATTCAGCAGGTTCTGACCAGTTCTGGAGAACCGGTAGCAGAAATTTTGAGTAGTTCAGAGAACCGGCAAATACCACCTCTGACTGGAGATTTTACAGTATTCTTCCCCTGCCATACCCACCAAGCCGTGCCCACAGAACCGGTAATAAAAAAAATTGAATCCCACCACTGTACAACATGTATGCACTAATATACTGGAATCTCTCCAAACTGTCATTTTTCCCTCTGGAAAGACAGATGTGGACCTAATGCTTTGACCTCAAAAGCTTTCCCTTCCCCCACATAGTTTAAGCTGGAATGCCTTTTAACTCTTCTTATTGTGGCCTCCTTCCCTTTACCCATTGGTTTCCCCATATTATTTTATTTATTTATTTATTTATTTATTTATTTATTTATTTATTTATTTATTTATTTTTGTCAAAAGCTTATTATACAATAGAAATAAGAATAAACATACATTTAAATATAAGAAATAGGAACTAATAATTGGGAACAATAGGACAGGGACAGTAGGCACAATTGTGCACTTATGCATGCCCCTTACAGACCTCTTAGGAATGGGGTGAGGTCAATAGAGGTTTATGTGTACACATATATACACATACATACATATGTAGGTCTTGGTGTATTTGGGTCTTGTCCCGTGTAAGATTGATCTTACACGGGACAAGACCTGAATACACCAAGACCTACATACCTTTACCTGTGAAAATCTACGAAAACAAATACATACATATATACATACACACCTTTAAAAAGTGACTTCTCACCCTCATCATGACAAATATAAACAATTTCATAAGCTTTTCATCTCTTATTTAAATCTATTTATATAAATCTGGCTATTTCTGTTTATTTTATTTACTTACTAATTAAATTTAGATGCCACCTGACCACAGGATAACTATGGGTGGTTTATGCTAAAAATAGAAAACAATTAACAATATCTGTGTTTAGACATGCTACATGTTTCACACAAAAAATGCAACTGACAGAGGTTCCATATTTACCCTAGTAAGGCCTGAGAGAACAGTTTTTCAAGATTTCTGGAATAACAAGGGGACATGCTACTATACTGATATTTACCCTCTGCTCTCAATAATGAACCTCTGCTCTCAATAAGTTTCCACATCAACTTTAGAACTGCTGCTGTTATTGCTGCTGATGTTGCTGCTAAAATTCTTCTGTCCTGTCGTTGCTAGTCTTTTTGTTTCTTTGCTATTCTACATTAGATCTTAGCAATAAAACCATAGAAATGTTTTTTTAAACACACACCCATCCAAACCTAGGTGCCATAGGTTTTTTTTTTTTAATTACATTTATATGCCGCCCTTCTCCGGAGACTCGGCGGCTTACAATTTTTGGGATACAACCCAGTGTGCTCAGCAATAGCCTTCATTCCATTGTATATGCCTGCTTATTACTAAGCGGCATTTTTACAAGGTCAGCTAATTGCCCCCAACAATCTTGGGTCCTCAATTTACCTACCCCGAGAGGATGGAAGGCTGAGTCAACCTTGAGCCTGGTGGGATTCGAGCCTACAGCAATTGTAGGCAGCTGGAACTTAAGTGCAGGCAATTAACATTAACCATATCATTAACCAGACTAACTTTTATTCACTGCAGGATTGATGTAAATTTTTAAGGATTTTAAAAAATATATATTTAAAGTCACAGAACATGGAAAAAGCAGTGCATTGTTTTTCTCCATTTTTCTTCATCCTTTTCATTTGCAAACAATGAAGATGAAGATGACTATATTATGTTTTGTTTGTATGTTTGTCTTAAAAATAAAAACTTTTTTTTCAAAAAAAAGATGACTATATTTCAGAAATTAAACTGAAAGGATCAAGGCTAACATTTTAAGACCCAGTGAGTGATTATCCCTGCTATTATTTTGTCTATGAATCTAGCAGAAACTGCTTTTGCAATAACTGAAATATTTGCAAGTGAGAGAATGGAGTGGTAACATAAATCCTTCAATTCAGTGGTGCTGAAAATGTTCCAGTGGGTGTCTTCATTATTTCCATGAACCTGCTCTATATTCAACAAAGACAAATTGAAAAAGCAAAGGTATAGTAAGAGTTGAAGCAATTCATCCTGCGGTGACAAGGTCCTAAGCTACTGACTGAACAAAATGAAATGCTGTGAATTTCATCAGTAGCAAGTTTTAATAGATTAAAAAGAAAGCATTGAGGCAAATTTTCCTAGTAGATGGCAAAATTAGAAAATCAAGAACTGTGATGTGATAAGGGGTCATTTAAAGTATCTTATATTTTCTATTAATATTATGTTCATTAGAAGCACTCCTAGTGGTGAATATTATATTGCACAATGTTCCATGGGGCAATATAGTTTCAATAGCGCTAGTTAAATAACTAACCTTTGATTATGGTAAACGTACTGTTCAAAAGCTAAATGACATCTATAATGGAATTATGAATAATTTTGGGGAATAAGAGGACGAGATGCTATCTAGAAAACAATCAGACAAGGGAGGAAGGAGCCTGCCTTAACAAACAGAAAAAAATTAGGAAAGACCTGCCCTAAATAATCTAGTAAAAGGTTAAGATAGGAAGTTCAGATTTGAAAGATTCTGTTAATGTAGCCTTATAATAAAGTAGAAATAGCTCATCCTGTCATATTTGCTGTCTGGTTTAAATGGAAGGGCTGATAACAGCTAAAACACTCTAGCAAAAAAAAATCACTGTATTGCTATTAATGTAGATTCTGATGGTAAAAAGGAATATTGCAATATGATTAAGCTTCTATAAACCATAAGATTCTTAAATAGATGAGTGGATAATAGCAGCAGTTTTTACAGCTTTTAATCTAAACTTTCTCTGTTAAAATATCTAAAAGAGGTACTTTAAATTGATACCTGTAAAGGCTACTGCTATTATCCACTCATCTATTTATGAATCTTATTTAATTGTAAATAAAACATTTGATATTAAGAATTTTTCTTAAACTGCATATATAGTTCAATGGTTCTTGATAAATTAGAAAAATTGTAATGGGAAAACATTCTGATAATTATTCAAAGCTGTGAAAGATGGAGAAAGTCTCTGTCTAAATATATTCATCTTAAGACTGGATGCTATTTCTCCTCACTCTTTACTTTTCCATTGTCCTCCTTTGTACTTATATATTCTTCTTACTTTACTTTCTCTCATTTTAGTTTTTATTATTTTGATTGCTATAATTAAAATCTTACTTAGTGTACACAATATATGTAATGGATATTATAGAAAATATGATGTGCAACACAAGGACATTCCATCATTAACTATGGGGGGAGAGGTGTTGCCCCCCATAGATAGGGCTTGCAACTTGGGTGTCCTCCTGGATGCACGGCTCAGTTTAGAGGAGCAGGCGGGAGCTGTGGCCAGGGGGGCATTTGCCCAGGTTCGCCTGGTGCACCAGTTGCGACCCTTCCTGGACCGAAATGCACTACGTACGGTCACTCATGCATTTGTCATCTCCCGTCTGGACTACTGCAATGCTCTCTACATGGGGCTGTCCTTGAGGACCACCCGGAGGCTTCAACTTGTCCAGAATGCAGCGGCACGGGTTGTGATGGGAAGATCCCAATACTCCAATGTTACACCCCTCCTGCATGAGCTGCACTGGTTACCGGTTGCCCTCTGGGTGAGATTCAAGGTGCTGGTGTTGACCTATAAAGCCCTTCATGGCATTGGACCGGGGTACTTGCAGGAAACCCTGCTGCCAATAACAACTTCCCGATGCCCAGTGCGCTCCCACAGGCAGGGCCTCCTTGGGGTGCCATCAGCTAGGCAATGTTGGCTGGTGACCCCCAGGGGGTGCCCAGGGGGTGCCCACCCTTTGGAACCAGCTGCCCCTGGAGCTCTGGGTGACCCCTGACTTCCAATCCTTCCACCGTGGCCTAAAAACCTGGCTATTTCAACTGGCCTACCTGGACTGATGGGGAGGGGGGAGGGCTTTTAACAGGTGTTAAATTTTAGATTTTCACAATTATGAGATTTTGGGGGTTTAATTTATTTTTAATATTTATATTTCATGGTTTTTTAGCATTGTAAGCCGCCCTGAGTCCTTGGGGAGATAGGGCGGCACATAAATCTCATAATAAAATAAATAAATAAATAAATAAATAAATAAATAAATAAATAAATAAATATTCAAAAATTAATTTTGTTTATTGCAGTGTCAAAATCTGTGCTCCAATTTCATGGAAGTTGCTTTAAATTGCAAGAAAATAAACCATTGTTTTTGTTCATTTATTTGTCATAGTAAGCCGGTTTGGTGTATTAATTAAATAATAAGGTAGACCTTGTTTAAGAGAACCTTTTTGGTATAAGGCATCAGACTAGAAACCAGAAGACCTATGAGTTCTAGTCCTTAGGCACAAAGCCAGATGTGTAATCCAGGTAGGCCAGTCACTTTCTCTCAGCCCTAGGAAGAAGGTAGTGGCAAACCACTCCTGAAATCCTGCCACAAAAAAACCCTTAGGAACATATTCAAACATATGTCAAGACTCAAGAACTCCTCAAAGATTTCCTTCTCCTCCCTCCAAACAAAAATCATAAAGTATCATAGAGTTTTAAATTTGTTTCTGATTTGTTTTGAAATCTTGAACTTATTTTATATCTCATTTGATATCTTGAATTTATTTATAGTTGTGAGAAGAATACATAGACACATAGATAGACAATTGATTTTTGAGAGAAATGGGGCCATCCATGCCATTACAACTGCTGTAAATAGCAGCTGTAAAAAATTTGAGAAATCTTCCTTTCTTTTGATTTTGTTCTGTTTTAAACTGAAGGATAGTGAATAAAGCTACTTGGGAGAGAGTAGAATCATAGCCTTTTCTTCCTGTGATCCATGATGAATCATTGTCGCATTAATTATAAACTGTTATTCTTTTATGGAGGGACATATATCTCTTCCCAGCATGATTCTTCAACTTTTCCCCATTCTTGTAACATTTGTCTTACAAGTAACTTATTAAAAATCACCACCACCACCACCACCACCACTACCACCACCCCTGTTATTCAATGGTATGAATACTATGAATCAAATAGCTTCAAAATTATATATCACAGACTCCATGTCAAATAGAGTCAAGCATTATTCTCTTTGGAAAATTGCCACATTGGCAATCAAAACATTAAAGACATTTAGAAATCTACTTATGACAGGCAGGTCTCATTAAGACAAAGGAAGAATTTCTTGAACTTGATAAGATGTAAAGATGCATTCAGATTTTGCCTGGTTCAGATGATATAATTAGGTGTGCATGCAAAACACTGCAGAACAATATGAGGAGCATTGAAGAGGAAAAGACCCTGTAGCAAACTCCTTGATCTTCCATAATTCTCATTTTAACCTAAACATTTAAAAGTGTGGCATGATACAAAGATAAAAGGACAAATATCTATACTACTTGATGTAATCATGAAAAATGCCAAATTTAAGGGAAATCTATTTCTAAAATATTTAAAATTTTTATGCTATTGAATATCAAGATCAGGGGTGTCAAACTCACATTGTCATGGTAGCATCATATGACGTATCGGGACTTTTGCCCTCTTCGCTAAACCAGGAGTGGGCATGGGCAGTGCATGATGCATCCAGCCCATGGGCCTGGAGTTTGACAACTCTGGTCAAGATTAAAAAATATTGTTTGCATCACTTAACACATCAAAAGCTTAAAAAGATAGAAAAGAAACAGACTCTTAATTCTAATTAATAGAATTGATTCTTAGTGAAAGCAGTGATATTCATAGTTTGTTTTCTTGTTTCCCACTATATAGTTTTAATAATGCACAAGTGAGAATGCTGCTAAGAAGAAAGCTGAGAAAAGTCATTTTTAACATTTTTGCTTCTGTTAACAAAAGCTGAAAAAAGTTAACCTCTTGGAGACAGACAGATCTTTTGAAAGAAATATAAAGATACTTAAGGCATGCATATAAAAATAAGGTAGAATTAATCCCTATAGGTTTTAGCTTTGACTTATCTAGAATCAAAGGGAAATCATTTGTACAACAAATATAAAAGAAGAGTGTACCTCAGAATATCAGATAAAAATGCAGGATCAAAATAGTCTGGTAACTCAAATCACTTTTTTTTATTTTTGTAAAGTGGATGGAAACCTAGGTTTTTCTGTGAAGAAGTCTTGTTTTACCTGGTATTCAGAGCATCTTCCAATCTAAAGAAAAGTCAGAAATGAGTTCCTAATGTTACATTATCATAATAATGGTACAATTTATCTTGGAAACTAGGAACTTATTCCAAATTTCATAATGCAGAGCTTCCTATACCCTTTCCAAATTCTATAAACATCCACAATTCCAGTACTTAAGAAACATTAAATTTTCTTTAATGTTTCCAAAAAATACCAGTCAGATTTTCTGGCAGCTAAAACAGAAAATTTTCTATAAAATTATATGAAATATACCATTAAATTCTGCATGTTTTAAACAATTATTCATATGCTGTATTTAATTGAGGCTTTGAAAAGAGTAATCCAGCAACTGTGAGCAAAAAGTTGTTGAAAAAGCCACTAGTATTTTTTTAAAATCAGAACGTAAGGATAAACATAAATGCATGTTTAGAAAATTACCTAATGAGTAAGTGAAAATGAGTAAGTTGATTGCTATCAGTTGCTGATGAATTTTATTTCGTTTTAGCTCAAATCCAACAGGAAGGAAATTTCTTCTTCTTCCATCACTTGAGCATAGTATTAACAGCTATTATTTGACCATCAGGTACAGGCCATAGTTAAGCTGAGGTTTGGCACATTGATCCAATGATCCATCCTTGACCAAATTGCCAGTTGTGGGCCTTCTTAGACTAGGAAGTTTTTTTTAATTATAATTTAGACTATCTATATCTTGTATTTAAATTACTGCAATATTTGAAAGGACTATGAAAGTTTTAACTGGTTTAAAATGCAGAGGCTCCATTTCCATCAGAGAGGTTGAATAACCTAATTTCAGTTATAGAGTTGCTGAATTGATTGCCAATAGGTTTAGATAGCAAAGCTTCCTTTTCATGGAGTAGCTAAGTTCACTTCATTTCAAAGAACTGGGGCATACAATAGACCTGGGTACCAGAGCAGAGCACAAGCCAGAGAGAAGAACCAAATAAACCAGAAACAACTTAGGACAAAATGTTTTTTTTAATTCTAAAAAATGTACATCAGTAACTTCTGTAGTGTTTGTCCCATATTATGCAATTCTATTTTTGCCTTCACCATGGATGGCAGATAACCGATGTCCCCTTATGAACCAGGACTTTAATAAAATAAGTTAAAAGTTAGCTGCATGCAGCTATCAGTTTAATTTAAAAATCCTTTCCTATCCTTATTTAATTTGGGCTCAGCCTCAATATAATACTTGCTTCATCCCCATACATTTTGTATCCACCAATAAAATATGATATTCACAAAAAAAAAACCCCAACAATACAATTTAAATACAAGATGTGGATAGTCTATCAGAATAGAGCCGGAAGGGATCTTAAAAACCTCCAATGATGAAGCACCTACAACTTCTGAAGGCAAGCCCTTTTACTGGTTAATTGTTCTCACTGTTAGGAAGCTTCTTCTTAATTCCAGGTTGCTTCTCTTTTGCTACCAACCTGCCTTCCACTGAGGACCTATATTAGTGATGGGATTCAAATCTTTTTAATACCAGATCTGTGGGCGTGGCTTATTTGGTTGGCGTGGCTTGGTGGTCATGTGATTGGATGGGTGTGGCTTGGCAATCATGTGACTGGGTGGGCGTGGTTGGTCATGTGACTGGGTGGGGCATGCTTGGTGGTCATGTGACTGGGTGGGCTTGGTGGTCATGTGACTGGGTGGGCGTGACCAACTTGAGATTACTCACATCAAGGGGTGCCTTGCCTAGCCTCAAAGAGATACAATTTCCCTCTCTATTTATTTACTATTACTGAACATCCAAAATACACTATTAATCCTATGTATATATGCCATATGTGTACATACATATTACATAGCATAGTGTGGTAAAGTCACACAAAAAGATACATTATCTACTATATATACTGTATGTGTATGTAGACACACACACACACACACAGAGCTTTTCTAAAACTATACACATTCAACCTCACAAAAACATACCCATACTCCACTTTCTGCCACACATTTAACTATAACTTCTGTACATTAGAACTTTGCACATACCTTCAGATTTACTTGCCTAGCCTGCACATGACCGTTAGAATCAGGAGATATCATGGATTGAGTAAAAGTTGGTGAAACTCACTTAACAACACTCTTGCTTAGCAACCAACATTTTGGGCTCAATTGTAGTCATAAGTGAAGGACTATCTCTGCCTTCCTCTGCATGGCAGCCTTGTCCTAGTAAACTCCTCTGCCAATTTTCCTCTCTGTTAGAGGCACCAAAATAATCCAGATTCCAGATGATATAAGGTCTCCTGCTGGACAGGGGGTTGGACTAGATGGCCTCCAAGTTTCCTTCTAACTCTGCTATTCTATGATTATGTAAGGATCTCCTGCTGGAGCAGGGGGTTGGACTTGATGGCCTCCAAGGTTACTTCTAACTCTGCTATTCTATGATTCTGTAAGGATCTCCTGCTGGAGCAGGAGGTTGGACTAGAACAGGGATCTTCAAACTTGACAGCTTTAAGGCTTGTGGACTTCAACCCCCAGAATTCCTCCTCCAGTCATGTTAGCTCAGGAATTCTGGAAGTCCACAAGTCTTAAACAAGTTTGAAGACCCTTGGACTAGAAGATGACCTCCAAGATCCCTTCCAGCCCTAGATTGCTGTGCTGAAGCCAGGGTTTGTGTCCTTCCTTCCTCTCCTTTTTTCTTTCCCTCCCTCCCTCCTTCCATGTATCTATCTATCCATTCATTCATATATATCATTCACTTTCTCCTCTCCCTCCCTCTTTCTTTCTTTCTCTCACTTCCTTCCATCCCGTTTTTCTTTGTCTATCCCTTTTCTTCCTTTCTCTCTCTCTCTCTATTTCTTTCCCTTTTCTCTTTTCTTTCTTCTCTCTTCTCTCTCTCTCTTTCTCTTCCTCTCTCTCTCATTCTCTCTTTTTCTCTCTCCCTCTCTTTCCCTCTTTCTCTCTCTTTTTCCCTCCCTCTCTCTCTTTTTCCTCTCTTTCTATCCCTTCCCTTCCTCCTTGCCTTTCTCCTAAAGCTAGGAGAGGAGACCCACCTGAAACATACACAGGGTTCCAAGCACCCACCTGAAACAAACACACATACACAGAATCACAAATGCTTCCAACACCCGGAAGCATCGCTCATTGAAAGGGTTCTTCCCGACAGTCTCCAGGCAGGCAAGGCTTCTGGGTCCAACAAAGGGACAGTGGGTGAGACTTCCTCCACTCCCTCCTGCTTTTGGGGAAAGTTAAGTGCTGGGACAATAAAGCTAGGAGAGGAGACCCACCTGAAATAAACACACACACACACACACTTCTAAGTGCCTGGCAGCGTCGCTTGTTACAAGGGTTCTTCCTGGCCAGTCTCCAGTCCTGTGTTGCCTGAAAAAGCTGGCAGGCAAGGCTTCTGGGTCTAACAAAGGGGCTGCGGGCAGGACTTCCTCCCCTCCCACTTTGGGGTTGGGAAATTCAAGCAAGGCGTGTGTTGCAGCCTTGTCCCCCACCCTGTCGGCAGCTCTGGTTAGGCAGCTTTCCCGACTGCCTGAAACCTTACTTTCCTTCCTCCTGCACCAAAAACACCATGCAACAGCTATAAGCTTCTTGCAGCAGCTTTGCTGTGTTTCTCCAACATGCTGCCACTGCCGTGTTCTAGGCACTGGCCATGCAGGTCCACCCTATTGAGCCTGCTGCACCGAAGGGACTTGCCCAAGCAAGTCTGAGCACAGTGGTGCAGCACTCCAAAAGAGGCAGCTGGAGACATTTATTTCTGTCTCCAGCCACCACTTTTTCTGCATAACAAGATGGCTGCTCTCCTCCTCCTCGGTCATACAGAACAAATAGGCAGAAAAGGAGGAGAGCAGACATCCAGTTGGGGGAAGCTTCTTGTGCTGAAAAAGGGGTGGCTGAACATGTGGCCACCTACTGGCTGGCCGGGCTGGGCTAGGCCGGGCTGGAAGAGGCACGTCCACCAGGAAAAGGAAGAAAGCATGCTCCGTGAAGGCGGGCAAGTGGGCGGATGTCCCAGGGCTGCTGCACATGTGCACTGCATGTGTAGTAGCTGCACACACAGTGTGAATGTACAACAGCTGCGGGACATCTGCCCAAGCTGCGCTATGGCCACCACGTGGTAGGGAAAGCTAGGAGAGAGACCAGGACAAGTGAGCGACTGGGTGACTGGGTGACCGGATCAGGGGCATGGCCAGCCAGTGGTCGCCAATGGTTCGGCGACCCACACCAAATCACCATTATCAGTTCGCCCGAGCCAGTGCAAACCGGTTGAATACCACCTCTGACCTATATACTGCATGAGTCAAAAAGAGGGCTGTGAAAATATCTACAGACCCACATCCTGGACATAAATTGTTTCAACGTCTACCCTCAAAATGATACTATAGAGCACTGCACACCAGAACAACTAGATGTAAGGACAGTGTGTTCACTGAATGCCATCACTCTGCTAAACAACTAACTCCCACAACACTGTCAAACTACTTAGTAAGACTGTATTACTATTATTCTACTCATCCTTCCTATTACCTATCTCTTCCTACTTATGACTATAACTGTGTTGCTTGTATCTTTACAATTTATATTGTTTTATTTGTTTCCTAGTATGATTTGATTGCTTATTAGTAACCTATGACTATCATTATGTGTTGTATCTTATGATTCTTGATGAATGTACTTAATTTTTTTCTTTATGTACACTGAGAGCATATGCACCAAAGACAAATTCCTTGTGTGTCCAATCACACTTGGCCAATAAAGAATTCTGTTCTGTTCTGTTCTGTTCTGTTCTGTTCTGTTCTGTTCTATTCTATTCTATTCTATTCTATTCTATTCTATTCCATTCTATTCTATTCTGATTAGTTTCTTGTTTTGCCTTCTGGTGCTTTGGAAAATAATCTGACTCCCTCTTCTTTGTGGCAACTCCTCAAATATTGGAATTCTGCTATCATATCACCCGTAGTCCTTCTTTTTTCTAGACTAGCCATATTCAGTTCCTGCAAATATTCTTCATATGTTTTAGTTTTCAGGCCTTTAATCATCATAGTTGCTCTTCTCTGCACTTTTTCCAACTATCTTTTTTGTAATATGATGACCAAAACTGGATGCAACATTCCATGTGTGGAAATATACTAGTTGTATATATTATTTTATTATATAATTATATTATAAATATTATATTATAAAATGATATTATAAAATGATATTATAAATGTATATTATGTTACATAATATTCCAGGTATGGAATTATAAAATGCTATCCACTCTTAATGTTACCTATAACAGAACTACAAACTTAAAATTTGGGGGCTATAAAAGACTTTTCATTTACACTAAAAGTACATAGATGCATAAAAGAAATTCCAACCTATATGGCTTATACTAGTCTTTCAAGTGTGTACGTGTATATATAGTATATCTATAGTGCAATAAACATGTGATAGTACTATAGGCTAATTGATCATGGAATGTATAATTAGTTCCAAGATATTGGGACATAGAAACAATGTCACATTAACTTAGAGGCCAATGAAATCTAACAGTTCAGTGAAGTTAGATGTAGCAGGCATTTAAAACCTCTAATGATCTGCTAACTTTCTTCATTTGTGTTGCATTTCCACATTTACTTCCGATACCTTCTATGTTCCATCTGTTTTAATTTTGGTTCTTCATTATTAGTGGCCATTAAAGTGCTGTTTAACTGCATCAATGCAGGCCGATATTTCCCCAAATGAAATGAGGTAAATCAATGTATTTTATTTGATGTTTATGATACAATCAAAATGTTCAGAAGAAGTTCACATAGAGTTCTAAAAGCATTCCCTATGAAAGAATAATGTAAATCAGTGTATATAATTTTAGGCCCAATTGATTCGTTCCTGGAACTTGCCGGAATCAGCAATTGCTAATGCATTTCCTCAGCCAATTTGAGTCTGTTTAGGTTATCGAATCCTATGTTCATTACTTGTAACAACCTAATTCTTATACTTTATGTTACACAGTATGATTTATACAATTTACATTTATTCGGTACTAAATTGATTACTGTGGTACATGGCAAGAACATTTTACATTGCAATTGTAACTCAAGCACCATGTGACTGGACTCAATTTTTACAATTGTTATAAAGTGAGTCACATGGTCATTAAGCAAATCATATGGTTATTAAACAAATATTTTCTTCTGAAGTGGTATTTTTGACTGAAAAGCAGGGGGAAAGTCACAAATTACAGTCATGTGACTGCAGGATGCTGCTACTGGTCATGAATACAAGCTCGTTGCCAACAACTTGAAATGCCATCACATGATTGGGGTGGGGAGAGAAGCAATTGTAACTCTGTGGATATGCAGTAAATAGTTTTTTTTAATCCATTGTAATGTTGAATTGTCATTAAAGGATTGGTTGCAAGTTGAAGAGTACATGTACTGTAACTTAAATATCATAACTAAACATTAGAACATATGCCTTGGATAATATTCAGGAACAAATGGATAATGACAGATTCCTTATACTATCATTGCAGAGGTTGGAAGAAATATCCATCTGGAAATAAAATGGAGGCTGGAGGCTGATTGGAAAGAAAGATTAGCTTTATTGTTGAAGCAGAATCACCAACCATTACATGTGATTCTGGGCAGCTGACAAAATGGATTTAAGAGTGGTGGTGGGGGTTATACCTTCTTTGGGCTTTGTATTTGAGCTTCCTGTTCCCGTGCAAGAACATGTCCTTTAATATTCTTTTGGCAGTTGTCAGATTCCTATGGGAATCATGTGGGGGTTATATAGGGGTTATAGCTGGCTATATAGGCAAAAGAGGAAATGCAAATCCTAGGTGTTGTCTAATCCAAGATGTCTGAGCCAATCTGGTTTATTGTTTATCAGTTCCAAGGTTTTTGTGACTTTGAAGTTTGGACTGCTTTGAGATGGTGCAATGAAGGGGCTTGTGTTCTGAAAAGGAGTTGGGCAATTCCTATTGTGTCTAATGGCTTTCATCCTGTGTTGGATCTTGAGTGAGGAACTGCTTCTAATCCTATCATTCTGTCTTTTGTTATCTGTCAGACTTTGCTGCAAGCAGTTTTGAAATATCCTGTCTGGAATGGTATTTGCTTTGCCATCTAGAGAGCCATCTAGATAGTTGGTTTCTTCTTTCAATAAGCTCATTATCTCTTAAGTACTATTATCTGCTGTTGGATATTAAGAAAGACTTGGGGGCTGCTTTCTGCTCTAAAAAATATGTTTTTCCATTTCTCATGCAGGGAAATATAATATACTGCCTTTTTAATATTTCCTAAAATATTTTATTCTTCGGGGCAGAGGGCTTTCCACACAGATTATTAAATTTCTTTTGGTCAATATGCATCATTCATGTCATTTTATTACAATGCATGAATATAGAACAAATAAATTATTGTACAATAATTATGTAATACAGTACATAATGGAAATGCAGTAGCTTGATTTATTGGGAAACCACCTGAATCAAATCCAGCAATTTGAAAATAACCACTTTTCTTCTAACCTCTGTTTTATGATAGCAAAGATGGATATATTGTAATTCAAAAACAACTGTGTTGCCAGCTGTATTGCAGCTTCCTGATCCTTCAAGATCTTCCAATGTCCTATTCAATTTAAACAATATTTAATGACCAAAATGCCTGTAAAATGATTTTCTACCTGATTTTAGGGACATGTGTATTAATCATTTGCATGATTGTATATGGGTGATTCCCCATGAATAAAAGACACTGCATATCTTGCTGTCCTGCAATTCCTACCCTCTAAGGCAGGGGTTGCCAACCTTTTGGACCTCAGGGACCACCAAACTCATAATTTTAAATCCTACGGACCACTAATATGAATTTTGACTGACGGTGGCTTGCTGACGTTGGTGGGAAAGTCGGTCCCATATTCCAGAGCTGCAATAGTCACAGGACTGGCCCTTTGGTCGTCCCGGATCAGGTATTCCTCCACCTGGATGCACCGGCCTGCCAGGGACTGGAGGAGCTGCTTCAGGATGACCAAAGGGCCAGTCCTGTGACGACTGCAGCTCTGGAGTATGGGACTGACTTTCCCACCAAAGTCAGCAAGCCACCCCGGGGCAGATTTTCCTCCCCTGCTATGGTCTTACCTTCCAGTTCCAGCTTATGTGGCTCTACTCAAGGTAAGGTTTGCGCTCAGTCAAAGGGTGGGGGCCGGCAGGTGGGTGGGCCGTGTTAAGTTTGCATGAAGAGGCAGACGCGGAGTGCTTCAGCTCTAAAGTTTATTAGTGACTTCAGCTCAGAACGGACCCGACTGGCTTTGCTGCGGCTGCTACTTATGCTGACAGCCAATCAGAGTGCAGGGTTTTCCCGCACTTTTTAAACCAATCATTTCCAACACTTTACAAGAACAATTCAAACTAAACCAATGATTTCAAACCTGCATACATAACACCCCTCCCCACTAGGTTCAGTCCATACTCAAACCCCATCTATCTAATGTATTCTTTTAAATAGGTGGGGCTCTTACATGCAAGTTGAGACCTACGTGGTTCAGATGTTTTAAGGTTCTCACCTTGTGAGAGAGGAAATGTGTCTGCTGACATTTCCTTACTTGGATTTCTATTAATGGTAGAACCTGTTTGGTTACTATAACCTGGTCTCTCCTCCCAATCCATCTCCAACCCAATGTCAGCACCTAAGTCAGGTAGTGGTGTGCAATCTTCCATTTGTAAAAATGGTTGTTGGCACTGTGACAGGTTTTGGGGTGATTCCTGTCATGTTGTTCGTTACACATTGGGTTGATTCTTGTTTGCTGATTATCCTCATTATTCCTCCCCTTCCCCCCTAGAAGAGGCAGTAGGTATGGGAACCAGGGAGGAGCAATGGCGATGCTCCTGAGGTAGTCTGGATCTTAGCTGATCAATGTGCCTGCTCCAGAGGACACCGTCCTCCGTTTGTACCCTGTAAGACCTGGGGCCCGTGATTTGTGTTATTTCAGCAGGAATCCATAATGGTTCACCCATAACGTTCTTAGCATAAACAGAATCACCCACAGTGAAAGTGCGAATTTTGCTAGTGGAATCTAGTGGTGCGTTGGGTGCATAAGTGGGATGAAGGCGGTCAAGGGGGGATCTGAGTTTCCTATCCATCAACAATTCAGCTGGGGTTAAGTTAGTTGAGGGGTTGGGAGTGATATACTGGACACTGAGTAGTTTTTCAACTTTCTCAGTGATGTCCCCTGGACCCAATTGCTGAAGTTTTTCCTTGGTAAATCGTACCATCAGCCGTTCAAGGATGCCCAGGGGCTGTCAGGGCATGTCTGATACCCTGCTGTTCTAGATATGATTCAAAAAGGTTGGATGTAAATTGAGGACCATTGTCAGAAACAAGCACATCAGGTAACCCATGAGTTACAAAAAGCTTTTTAAGCTGTTTGATGACAGCTTTAGTTGTGGTGGATGCCATAGGGATAACCTCTAGCCATTTGGAATATGCATCTACTATAATAAGGAAAGTGTACCCTCTGGTAGGGCCAGCAAAATCAATGTGAATCCTGGACCATGGGCCCCTAGGACATTCCCATTCCTGTTTGGGGGCGAGAGGTGGGGCAGGCCTGACTACCTGACTACCAGTGTCTTTGGCAGTCTCTCTGGCAATTTGAGCAGCATGTACTGGAAGTTTGGCAACAGTTTCTAGAAAAAAGGTGTGAGTCTCAGGAACAGAGTCCTCAATGTGTGAAGGAAGTGGGCAGCGACTCAAAGCATCTGCGTGCCCAATGTCTTTACCAGGTCTGTGGATCAGTTTGTATGAATAAGCAGCAAGAAATTCGGTCCATCTCAGCATTCTTGGTGACAGGATCGTGGGCGTTGGTTTGTCCCCTGCCACAATGCCTAAAAGAGGTTTGTGATCTGTGACAACAGTAAATGTTCTCCCATATAGATACTCATGGAATTTCTTGACAGCTGCAACAATTGCCAAGGCTTCCTTGTCCAGTTGGCTGTAGTTTCTCTCTGCTTTAGTCAAGGTGCGAGAGTAAAATGCAATAGGGGCTTCCCTTCCACTGGGAAGCATGTGGCTCAACACCACCACCACCCCTCCAACAGGGGAGACATCACAAGTCAGAACAACAGGTAAGTTCTCAGAGAAGTGTATCAGTACAGAATCAGACGTGATTTGTCTCTTGATATTGTTAAATGCAGCTTGTTCCTTCCTGCCCCAGACCCATGCAGATTTTTTGTCCAGCAACCTATGTAGGGGTTCTGCAATGGTTGCCTTCTGAGGTAGAAACATATGATAGAAGTTAATGAGTCCCAAAAATGCTTGCAGATCTGTTTTGCATTTTGGCCTGGGAGCTTCTTTGATTGCCTGAACTTTGGCCTCTGTGGGGTGGATGCCATGTTTATCGATCATGTAACCTAAGAATTCCACTTTATCTGTTCTAAGTGTGCATTTTTCTTCTTTGACTTTTAACCCCGCTTTTGTGAATCTGATTAAGACTTCTCTGAGTCTCTCGTGTAACTGAGTGTCATTTTCAGCAGATATTAAAACGTCATCAAAATAGGGCACCACCTGGCAACCCTTGTAACATTCTTTCCATAAGGCTTTGGAAGATGCCTGGTGCTACACTTACTCCAAATTGCAACCTTTTGCATTTGAAAGCACCTCTATGGGTCACAATGGTTTGGGCTTCTGCAATGGCATCATCAACTGTTAACTGTTGATATGCCTGTGCCAGGTCCAATTTGGCAAAAACTGTGCCCCCTCCAAGAGAATGTAATAAATGATGCACTACTGGAACTGGATATGAGCTCTGTTGTAGCGCATGGTTCAATGTCCCCTTATAGTCTCTGCAGATTCTTACTGACCCATCAGCCTTTACTGGTGTGACTATGGGTGTCTCCCACCTGGAGTGGTCAGTGGGCTCTAAAACCCCTTGGGCTATTAGTTTATTTAATTGTGCATCAATTTTTTCCTTTAAGGCAAATGGAACCCTTCTGGGTTTTAAACGGATTGGTTGTACCTTGGGATCTAGGTTAAAGGAGATAGGGGTCCCCAAGTACTTGCCTAATCCATCACTGAAGACCTCTGGAAACTCAGACTTCAAGGCCTCTTCCCATTCAGTGTTGCTCACGTGATTGATGCCAGTCACCTCGATGTCCAGTGGGTTGAACCATTCAAGGCCAAGCAGACTTGGGCGATCCTTGTCCACGATGGTCAGTGGTAGGCGCTTGGTGTGGCCCTGGAATTTCACGTTGGATTCTCTTGTTCCAACTACTGGAATCTTGTTCCCTTGGTAGTCTTTAAGAGTCAATGCTTGCTTCTTGAAGTGATTCTTCTGGATGTTAGGAAGTAGTCTGTGAATAGTGTCCCATGACACCATAGATAGGTAAGAGCCTGAGTGCACTTCCATTTGGCAAGGCCTTCCTTCAATAAGTACCTTGACATGCACTTTTCTGTTTTTTAAAAGTGATGAATGACCAATAGTTACTGTTTGATAAGTTTCATTCTTCCCATTTGCTTCTGTGCTGCGCCCCGTTTTCTCACTGAGGTTGTTAGGCTTGAATTCTTTGTCTTTGCTTGCAGCAAACTTCCTTCTGTTGGGTGGAGTTCTGGATGATTTGTAGACTCTTGCTAGGTGACCTCTTTTATCACAACAGAGGCAAATGGTGTCTAAAAACTTGCATTCAGTTCAGGGGTGGCAGTCAAAATCTTGCCTCTTTCTTCCCAGGTCTTTCTTTTTCTGCTCCATTCTGAGTCTGTAAATTCCTTCCTCCACCTCACTACAATCTGACTCAGAATCTATCACAATGATTTGTGGTGGCAGAATGGCTCTGGCTGAGGGCTTGGTAGCTTCTGCTGAAGAGGCTTCTTCTATTGCTTCTTTCAGCGTGATCTTAGGTTTAATTAACAACTTGCTCTGTAGCACCTTGTCTTTAAGGCCCAAAACGAAATGATCGTGCATGGCCTCCTCTAAACTGTTGAATTCACATGCACCCCCAATGTCTCTTAAACTTGCCACGAAGTTGTTTATGCTTTCGTTTCCCCCCTGATCACGACGGTAAAACTCGTGTCTCTTAATGAGGCACGATACTTGTGGCACGTAATGGGCTCTTAACAGCCTTTCCAGATCAGGCCAAGCCATTACCTTCATGTCTGCTCCTCCTGCGAGTGCCTTCGCCATCTTGAAAACTGCCAGACCGCAGTACGTAAGGAAAACCGCCCTCTTCCGCTGCTCGGAAATGGCGGCAAGATTGTTTCCCTCCAGATACATTTGGAAACGATCTGCATACGACTTCCAGTCTTCTGCCATCGGATAGAACGGGGCTGGGGGTGTGTTCAGCACAGCCATCTTGCTCTTCTTCTGTTCCGCATTGCCTTCTTCTTCAGGGGAATCCCACCTTCATCGCCAGTGTTAAGTTTGCATGAAGAGGCAGACGCGGAGTGCTTCAGCTCTAAAGCTTATTAGTGACTTCAGCTCAGAACGGACCCAACTGGCTTTGCTGTGGCTGCTACTTATAGCTGGCAGTCGCAGCTGACAGCCAATCAGAGTGCAGGGTTTTCCCGCACTTTTTAAACCAATCATTTCCAACACTTTACAAGAACAATTCAAACTAAACCAATGATTTCAAACCTGCATACATAACAGGCCATGTGGGCAGCACAGCCTTGTGTTCCTGCGCAGCCTGGATTAATTGCTTTTGGGGGAGTGCTTTGGGGGTGACATTTCTCTGCGGACCATCAAAATTTTCTCGCAGACCACCAGTAGTCCCTGACCCACTGGTTGGTGACCACTGCTGTAAGGAATATGGCTGTGCCCTTGCAGAAATACCACTTAGTTTATATGTTTTCTTCTCATTGGTTCTTGTGAGTTATTGCTTTAACAAATAGTAAATATTTTAAAAGTATCCTTAATGAAAACAGCCTTTATTAAAACTGAATAGAAATCTAAAACTCAAATTGCTTAAGTAGGATCTTTCTATACAATTAGCTGCCCCAAAAAGTTTGCAAACACATACTTTATTCTTTTAATTATGTTCTCATTTCTTTTATGATGACCATAAAAACTGCCTTTAGCAAACACAAAATATTTTACTTACAGTTTTCTAATTCATTTCTTACTTTTGTGCTGATTTAACACAGGAAAAAAAATACAGAGAGATGTTTTTTGGCAGATGAAAGAATTCAAATTTTTGTAAGTAGAAATTCTGTCAAGATTTTAGGAAATAAAATCTCATGGGGAAAGTGTACATCTCATGGTTTGCTTCCCATACATTTTATCATTTGTTTAATGTTTAATTGCTAATTTATTTTTTCTATAAGAAGCTCCAATTTAAGAAGTCCACAGGTATTTAAAAGCTATTATAATCTATATAATTATGATTCCATTGTTAATATTACTTGTTAGTAATATGTGGAACCCAAGCTAGTAGCTACAGAACATGAACAAAAGTCTTTTTTATATATGTACAATTAGATCAGTAAAATACAAAGAACACTCCTGGAATATAGAAAATTATTTGATATGTCAGTATGAGTTTACATTATTGAGAAAGAAGATCTTAGAATGAGAAATTCAATTTATCGTTGTCTACTTAAGTCTTTCGGTAATTTTATTACTAGTGTTCTTTAAATCTTTGGTCAATTTGTTAAACAAGATGATCTGAAGATTAATATATTAATAATTAATTTTGTGCCATCAAGTTGATGTTGCCACTAAGCAACCACCCAGATCGCCTCCAATATGATTTGTTCCAAACTTAGCTTTTCAGGTCTTCCAGTAGTACTGTAATTGAGTCTGTTTGTTGCTAGTTGTCCTGTTCTTTACCTTCCCTCCACTTTTATCAATACTATAAAGAACTAGAACTTTGTTTTTTCAATAGTATTTCAAACATACCTCTTCAAAAGTCCAACTTTCACTTCCATAAAATCTCACAGGAAAACTATTTCCTACATGTTTGTGATGTTTGTATATATAGGCACATCACAACATCTGAATATCTTTTCCAAGACTTTCATTGCTACCCTAGCAAGTACTAATCTGTGTCATATTTCTTGATTGATGATCCATTCCTTTACTGTTCATAATCAAAACTAAAAGGCAGAAACTACTCATCACTTCAATATTTTCACTGTTACTTCTAAAACTGTTGTTATGAATTTGGCTTTCTTTATATTTACCACAATCTTATTTCCATTTTTTACTGCATTTCTTTACTTTCAGATTATTATTTTTTAATTACATTTATATGCCGCCCTTCTCCGGAGACTCAGGGTGGCTTACAATTTTTGGGATGCAACCCAGTGTGCTCAGCAATAGCCTTCATTCCATTGTATATGCCTGCTTATTACTAAGCGGCATTTTTACAAGGTCAGCTAATTGCCCCCAACAATCTTGGGTCCTCACTTTACCTACCCCGAGAGGATGGAAGGCTGAGTCAACCTTGAGCCTAGTGGGATTCGAGCCTACAGCAGTTGTAGGCAGCTGGAACTTAAGTGCAGGCAATTAACAGCCTGAGCCACCAAGGCTCTATTGACATTGTCAATTATACTGTAGTGTTATCAGCACAGTACAGGCTATTGATGTTTCTTCTTCCAACTTTAAAACCACTGTTATCTTCTTCCAATCTAGATTTCCATAATATATAGTCAGCATATATTATAGGTTGAGTAACCAAGGGAAGATGATATGCATTATCTCAGTCCTTTGTCAACTTGGACACAGTCTATTTCATTCTACACTATACTATATATTGTCTGGATTACAACTTCTGTCTTGTGAATTGTGGCTTTATCAATTTATAAACCTACACCAGCAATAATGTCTTTTATTTAACATCCTTTACTGATTTTTCTTCTGTTACTGCCATATTTCTGTACCTACTCCATTAATTTGTGCAGCCTTGTGACTTAATAATAAGAGTTCTGATCTAACTTTACCTCCATATATTAGAAGCTCTTTTAAGTAAAGGGTATCTTATAAGGCTGGGGTGTCAAACTCACAGCCCAGGGGCTAGATGCATTACACGTTAACCACCCCCAACTTCCAGTTTAGTGAAGAGGAAAAAAGTTGTGATACATCACATGATGCCAATGTGTCATCATGAGTTTGTCACTCCTGTTATAAGGTGTCCTAAATGTTGAGGGTGAAAATATATCGAACTTCAATATTTGCCTTTGATTAATTTGAAGTATTTTATTTATATTATCTGCTCAAAGATCTTTTGGAAGACTTCTTTTTCCATGTGTAATTACACATTCCTGAGAACGTTGTCTTTCTTGACTTTGTCTTCTCTAGTTTTCTCGCCCCTTCCAACTGTTTAATCTGATATTCAATTTGCTTTCTTCTGTTTCTGATCATTCATAATCTCTTTTCATATTAATCCTTAACTGTTTTTTCTTATTTCATCCAATAATGTCTGGTTTCCTATCAATGAGGTGCAGGTTTTCAAAGCCATTTCTTATATTATTCTTTACAAAGATATTTGTAAGGTCTACTTCAAATTGGACTTGATCAGAAAATTTGCCAATCTGCACTTCTTTTACATCAGTAACTGGACTATCAACACGGATAACCCTCATATTAAACAACTTGTCAATGAAATTTAATTGCTATTACTCAATTGTTGACTGCATTGTACCCAAATCTTTACTATTCTGTTTGAATATGAGACCAGTATGGTTTCTTCTTTGGATTTCATTTTCTGAATATTAAACAGTATGATCTAGATTTCAAGTCCATTACAATTCTCTTATACCTAAATTCTCAGTGTAGTAAATATCTTGAAAGATCCATTTCATCTTTCACTGTGTTGAGTTTCCCCATGTTTATGCTGTCAGGGTACTGACTGATGCCCTAATTCCATGTTTCACCATGATCATGACTTTGCAGTTTCAGATTTTCTTTTCCTACATGGCAACCTCAGAAAATAGATGTTCTGAAAGATTTAATGTAACTCTGTCATAAATAACATTAATAGCCCAAAAGATCCTCAGCTTTATCTACGTTGTCATCTAATATGATGGGGCAATCATTAAGCACCATATCATCTATCTGTATCTTTTTGATAAAACTAGAAGTGGCTTACCATTGCTTTCTCCTGTACAGTATAGAATGATCCTTTGCCATTATCGCTGAAATGATCATCTGCCTCTAGCAACATCCTATATCATGTCCTGCTGGTTTTAGCTCTGCACTTCTGATAACCTTCATAACTTGGATGACCCTGCTGGTAGTGTATAATCTTGGCACACACTCACAGTATTATTGGTCATTTGTCTCATGAACATCTACCTTTTGCCACAATAAGGCGGCACAGGAGAACTTGAGGGGCAAATTAATCATATAATGATAAATGTTAATAAAATCTTAATGAACAGGCTTGACTGTTAAATCATGTGACAGGAGACTAATAGAAATTCGTATATATTAATAATTTAATAGTATGATATAAGACTAGTATTAATTAATATCTGAGAAAGGTATATTTAGTTGCTGTTGTTTTTCATTTTATCCCCATTATCCCTTTCTTTTGTATACATACATTTATTTATTTATTTATTTATTTATTTATTTATTTATTTATTTAATTTATGAGACTTATATGCCTCCCTATCTCCCGAAGAACTCAGGGTGGCTTACAAACTAAAAACAATCCTTTGTATACAAATATACAAATATTAAAAAGCAGTTAAACCAAGGTCTCATAAATATGCCAATTAAAAATATTTAAAAATCCTCCCCCAACCCCATCAGTCCGGGTAGGCTAGTTGGAACAGTCAGGTTTTTAGGTCACGGTGGAAGGAGCGGAGGTCAGGGGCCACCCAGAGCTCTAGGGGAAGCTGGTTCCATATGGACCAGAAGCTGGAAAAAGAGAAAGGTTATAATGGTTTGTACTAGAAACTGACAACTTGTTTGTGATCAGTGGTGAAGCTTTAATTCATAAAATATAAGCCTTTAAGGACTATATCAGCAAATGAATTTATTGGAAAGGATACATCCAAAGTTTTCAATCTTCTGTCGTTCAAAACAGGTGCATGAATCCTATCGGAGAACTTAGATTATTTTTAGGCTATTTTATTTTTAAGTGCTGAAAAAAATGCACCAATAGAAAGTAGTGATTTACTGAAAAAAAAGGTACTGATATGTCATGGTCATGGAAGCTCAAAATGGGGGCTTAAATGGTCATTCTTCCTATTACTTATTCACAGTAGAAGTATCAGTTTGAATGTGAAGTATAAGTTAATTAGTTCATATTTCTCGATTTATTTTTAAGAGAATCAAGGTTATTATTTAGAATTCACATTTTTCATAATTTTGTGATTCAATTTGCTTAAGAAAAATGAATGTGTTGAGGAATAGTAATAATTTCCCCACATTTTCTTTTTGTTCAATTAGACACAATCAACATTTTTGTAAATGAAGCAACATATAAGCCAGAACAATAAACACAGAGATATACATATGGATACAGAGTAAATATGAACAGAATTTGCAAAAATGTCTCTTGAATAAAAATGAGCACAAAATGTAAATATTTGGAGAAATTTTTATGGAAATACATATGATCCAATTTGGTGTATATATAAAAAAAATTCCAACAATATAAAAATAAACTGAAGAATTAAAGAATTAAGCAAGTAAGTGGCAAAAATAATGAAATCAACAACTTCATCCATGCCTAGTCATCAATAAAAAGATTTGTGACTGAAAAAGATGTAAGCATGATGATAATTTATCTTTAGTACACTTTATAAATATGATAACATTCCATTGTGCACTCATACTTCTTCATTTCCAGTTAAAATCAATATAAAGCAGAGCTCACTAAACAGTATTGCTGACAGATGACATTTAGATTCATAAATATTTTTCATACATACTTATTCACATGCAAATACATGTAGACACTCATTAAATGTTATTCTTGAATATAAAACTTGACATAATAAATAACTTTATAATTAATATGTTCCCTTGGTGCAAAAAGTATTTACATATTGCTACTAGAAAAAGATGTCTGAAAACTGCTATCAATACATTTTGCACATACACACATACACACACACACACAACACACACACACATTTCTGAAGATTAATTTTAAATGTATCTCTCACTCAAGATGTGTAATCCATCATATATTTGAAATAAATGTAAAATAAGCCAGGCTATTCACTAGTGCAAAAAATTATGGTACATCTACAAAGTGTGAAAATAAATTGCAGTGGAGCATCACAGTGCAAAAGGATTATTCTTCTATTTGCTTGGTTTTATATATTTGAAAAGTAACTATCTACTATTCAATTGGAGAAATTAGGATTCTATAAAGCAATAGGATTAATATAAGAACTTGCTGCCATGTTGTATCCATAAGTTTAGTAGTAGTTGTTCTTTGCTCACCTCAAATGAATTTATTAGATTGGCTATTAAGACAACCAATATATAAAAGCAAACAATTCTTGCATTTCTGGGATTAGCCAAGAATGGGCCAACAATTAAAGGCATTCTAGAATCTTGCAAGCTTTAATACAAACATATATTTTGTGATCTCCAATCAATCGCTTCCCTTATTTTTTTGACAAGTCGCATGTTTATCTATTGCAGAAAGCATTCCAGGTGGACACAAGATAAGTCAGTTGTGTAAATTATTGGAGGAAACACAGGCAAACCTTTCCAGGGAGGAAACTAGAAGGTGCTATTGATAGTGTCATATAAATTCAAAGAAAGTTATCAGCCAAAGAAAAAATGAAATGATGGTGACTGAGAGTAATAAAACAATAGTCCACCGTTTGCACACAAAAATTATGGGGTAGACTTTTGGCATCCACAATATGTTGAAATTTATCATTGCATTTTGCTTATTTTATATGTATCATATATCATGCATGTTTATGCAATATAAATTTGTTTAAATATTTTTAAAGTACATTGTGTTATACAGCATATGAATATTTTTCAAGATAAACTGATATTCTTTAGTCTGCAAAAATAAGAGGGTTTTTTTTTTAAAAAATGTGGGTTAATTAAAGAATAAAAAACGTATGTTGCATTGTATTAAGCCAACTGAGATTATTCCTTATAAAAAAGAAGAAAGGCTTTTAAGAGTTTCCAATAGCTTGAAGCTTTCATTGCTCCCACTGAAATGGATACAAAGATTCTGTATCAAAAGATGAATTCTCTACCCTGAGCTGCCCTAGAGGCAGCTTTGTTGTACTTATTGCAGCCCAAAGCTGGCCCGTTGTAATCAAGAAACTAACCCACTTCCATTTTTTTTCTCTCTCTCTCTACAAGTGGTAGACTCAACTGCCAGTGGCACAGGAAGAAATAACAAACAAGCAATGAGGCTGAGATGAAATACTTCCAGCATACAGGTATGCAACTCAAAGAATAAAGAAAACCATCCTCACAAGCCAGACTAACCATTCTCTATCCCAGATTGCCTCAATTCACCGTGTGAGATTTTGATTCCAGGCTAGGCTGCCAGGGAAGAAAAGGAGCCCATTAAATGCAGGACCAGAATGATCTCACCTGAAATCAAAGTCACTGTTTAAATTCACACTGTAATTATGGTGGGTTAAAGGGAAATATCACATTCTTAGTCTGAAACTCTAGTGCTTCCTCCAGACACTCTAAAAATGAGAACTAATTATTATTTCTGTTAGGGATGAAGATTGCGTGTGTGTGTGTGTGTGTGTGTGTGTGTGTAGAAAATAATAATGACAGCAAAATTATTTGTCTTATAAGTGTTGTTCAACAGGGTTAATTCTTTAAGTGGATTAAGTTACAGAAACATTTTAATGACTAAATGCCGCTGGCATTATATAAAAGAGCAGGTGGCAATAACCTTTTTGTTAAAAATATTTGCCTTGAAAATGTACATTGTTCACCAATTATCTTTCTTCCCAATCATTAGAAGTAAGAATGGCAGAGTTTCTATATAGTATATGACGAGGAGAAAGCATGTTCTTCCTCTCCTGGCAGTGAATCATTTGGCAACTTAAAGTGAAAAGTAAGAAAGGAGCCTTTTTTTTTCTTTAATGATCTAGTTGCAAACCACTGGCATCCATGAGTGAAGAGTCAGAGTGATGAGGTAACACTGCAGCATCACAATACAAATCCTAGTGCCTCTTGTATATGCTTTATGACATTATACACATCAATGGTGGGATTCAATTTTTTTTATTACCAGTTCTGTGGGCATGAGTTGGTGGGCATGGCAGGGGAAGGACACTGTAAAATTTCCAGTCAGAGGTGGTATTTGCCGGTTCTCCAAACTACTCAAAATTTCTGCTACTGGTTCTCCAGAACTGGTGAGAACCTGCTGAATACCATCTCTGATACACATAAACAAAAGGGCATAGTTAACATGTTAGATATAACTCAGGTAAGTTTCTCACATCCAAAATCAACAAAGTTTCTTGACAGCCACTAGAACAGATGTAAGGAAGAATGGCTGCACATTTATATTTGTTGACAGCAAAAATGCATTTCTAAAAATGGCATTTTCTCACTCTTGTTATGACTTGGCATAAGGAATTAATTTCACAGAACATTGTACAACCTAATGAATATGCTTGCTTCTAATAGTAACTCCAGGTCTCTCAAGCAGAGTTGGGAGAGAAATGTTCACACCTGTTTGTCTCAATTCACTGAATTAAATAATAAGCTATCACAGAGACAATGGTTAATGATATCTCTATGGGATACACTTTCTGCTGACAGAGCCATGCTAAACAGCAACAGTAAACAGCTCTGCCTTTCCCAATATTGTATAAGATTAATGTACCACCAAACTTTTTCTTTCTGCTTTCATTTGCAAAGTTAGTTGTAACAGCTGTAAGTATTTTATTTTATCACTCGTTTATGAAAACACTGTTTAAAATAAAAGATGTCACAGATTAAATTGCAGGTATTTCTATATAATGAAGTTATTTCTTAAATTTACCAAGCAGAAATTGAAATTATTAATATACTATAGCATTATAATAAATAGTGTGAATTGTGCACATAATGGCCAAAACTCTAATCACCATGATTTTTTCCATCATGCTTCAGATATATGACTCCCTATCTATTACCATGGCTCCCTCCACTTACTGGCAGCAAATATAGATGTACAGATGCAAGTATCAACATTTGCTGCCAGTAAGTAGATGAAGCCATGGTAATAGATAGGGAGTCATATATCTGAAGCATGATGGGGAAAATCGTGGTGATTAGATTTTTGGCCATTCTATGCCCACATGGCCCACATCACCCTGTTAGCTAAAAACACTTTCTTCTGAAAGAAATGTTTAGTCTGTGAACTGGTCTATTTTAGTTTTCAATCCATTGTCTTGGATGTAAAACAGACATAGCTGAAGTTAAAAAGAGACTGCTTGATTTCAACCTACAAAATAACAGACATGAAACTTTTGTATTCTTGCTATAGAGACCTTGTTATGCCACCCATACATATTTATAATTATATGTTTCTCATAGAAGAACATTTACCTTGGCAGGATCTGATGCTCTTCTCTCAAAAGTCATGAAGGGAAAATTTAAAAATTCCCTCACCAGGAATCCCTATAGATATATATGGCGTTTGCTTGGTGGTATCCTGCACAATGTCCCTTTGTATTTGTATTTATTCATATGCCATTATAATTATTTTTAAATATTTTCATTGTCACAGTATTATTCACTTTTTTCACAATTTCTTTCTATGAACATCACTTATTTTGGATAGTGTATCAAGTTATTTTTACATTGTAGCTAAATTAACTACTGTATGATATTAAGTCCTTTGAGTTAAGATTTCTAGTAAGTTACTGGTTCCATTATGTCTAATATGGTATAATTACAAACTTTTAATAATAACAAATAAATTCCCAGGTTACTGTTTGAAACAGCAAAAATAGCAAAGTTTCATGCAGGAAGATTTTTCTTAGTTAATATTTGTAATGATGGATAATTACCAAAACAAAGAAGTAATTTACTTGAAACAAAGTATCAATTATATATTGGGGGGTGGTTCTACACATTTTTTAGCTAGAAAACATGCTCCTCAAACAACATACCTCAGTGTTGATGAAATAATAAATCCTATTAAATTCAATAAAACTTTTAATTAAATGCTTTCAGAATATATGACTACTGAATGAATGCTCTCATAAACAATGGGGAACTTGGAAAATTTTTAAAGGAAAATGGATGCCTTAAGCATCACAGGTCAAAATATTACATTGATATTTTGGTTTTTATACAAAGTTTTTGTAACATCTATTGGCATGCTCTAGAGCAGTGTTTCTTAACCTTAGCAACTTTAAGGTATGTGGATTTCAACCCCAGAATTCCCCAGCCAGCAGGTTTCCCACAGCTCATAAAACACACACACACACACACACACACACACACACACACATGTCTGTTTCTATCTCATACACAAATAAAAGTAGTCCTGTATTATCAAAATACTGTTTCTGTTTCACGGACTGCCTTAAATTTAACAATCTAAATTATTGTAGCATATTTCTGTACCTCTGCTTGTCAAATTGGGTCTGTAATTTTTTTCCTTTACTGACTTTCACATAATTAAACATTTGTTATATTCAAGTAAAGTCTTACAGTTGAAAAAAAATCTAGCTTTTTGTAACCATATGGGGAAATGTATTTTAAAAATGTCTTATTTCTGTAATATGACATCACCACTATTTAGAATTAAGAAACATGTGCTGGATATCTTTTCATATTATAGAGCAAGAATGGATTTGCTTTGATTTAATCTCCAGCTGCTCAGTTAATATATTACATTAATTAAATTCTTCTTCTTGAATGCTTCCTTAGTCTTGGTTTTATATTAAAAGTACCTTTTCAAATTAATTTGAAATATTGTTTTATCATTTTTCTATAGTTGAACATTGTGATAAGACCATTGGCTATAAATAAGTAACAATGCATGTACTCCCTAGGATAATAAGACAATTTTAGATATGAAAGGCGAATGTTATAGATGGGTATTATCCTTTATCAGCTTTCATAAAGTACTATCAGTGGGAAATAAAACCCTGTTATTTGATTACAAGATATTTTAAACCACAAATATTTCAAAACTGCCATGAAGGAAAATTAAAATTGTATCTGTACAAAAATGGTACAGATCAAATTATCTGAATTTGATATTGAAGCAGTTTGCTCTACTGAACTTGCATGTACAAATCCTAGTGAATGGAAAAAGTGAATATCCTTGTGAATCTGAATGAATGGATGAATGGGAAAAGGTACCTAGAGATAAACTGTGTTGACACACCAACAGATAAAAAAAGCTAAAAAGAAAACAAAAATACCAGTGCATCTTCTCATCATTAGCCAGTATCCAGACAAACATGGACTAACATTAGACAAACAATCAAGCAATAAACAATGTCCTACTCAAGGAAATACCAAAGAGAAAACCATATTCCCACAAGCACTGTCAGGCCACTTCATGTTTGAATATTAACAGAAATGAATAAATTTATTTAAAATGAGAAGCCAGATTATTGGGGCCAATATGCAAATAATGCTTCTATAGTGAAAACAGCCTAGAGCAGTAATTCTCAACCTTTTCTTCACCACAGACCTCCCCACCCTTTAAATACCTTTTGGGGCCATGGACCATGGCCAAGGACTCCCAAGAATTAACTCAAGATTTAAATAAAAAAATTAAGCAGACCCCTGTGATGACATTACTCTCCCCTCCCATCCTAGAGAGTGCTGTAAAGTACTATGAGCAGTGTAGGAGCCTAAATACTATTGCTATTATTTATTTCTTATTGTTTATCTACACAAGAAAATTTAGTCATTGGTTTCTGAGCATAATGGGTAATAATTTGTTCTGTATTCACATTTACTTCTCACAAACCTTAAAACAGAACTCATTGCTTTTTTGTTTTGTTTTAATTGCATCAAAATGGAATAAACTGCTATATTTGATAATGACTTTAGGAATGCAATATTAATGTATAAGCTGTTCAGTATAAAGGCTTCTGTGCTTAAAAAAACAGAGACTGAGACTAGCATTTTAAAAATGGCCTGCATGTTTGTTTGTTTTGTCTGCTTTTAGTAATTCCAGGATCAGGCCCTCATTAGATGCTACCTACATGGAAAACAAAATTGTCATATCTGAATAACAAACCTAGAAAAGAGATCAAATAATCAGAAATGGTGAAGGCTACATACATAAGTTTTTTATTCCATTTTTTTATAGAGCACATTTCCGTATTTCATTTCAACTGAACCTGAAGTGGAAATATTTGCTGAATATTACTTTATGTTCAAATTTGTATCTTTCCAATACAAGAAAAATAATTTAGATTCATTATTTTCTTGCCTTCTGCAGCTTTGCGTAATGCTTGATGAAAAACATTTATTGTTAATATGTGACAGTGCTTTATATTACATAATATCTCTGGTTATGTAGAAAAAAATGGTAAAAGACATTTGCTGTCAACACTAAACAGATCAGGGCAAACTTTTTTCACAAGTCCTGTGTGATTTAATTGAAATTGAATATCAGGAATATTAGGTAGCTGCATTTAAAAAAATGGCAAAGAAAAATAAATGCTGCAAGTATTTAGAGTAACAAATGTTACAAATTTATTCATTCAAAACATCACTGAATTATTTAAAACTTGGCTTAAGCACAAGGTTACAGAATAAGTTTAGCAAGTGTGGCACAATACATTTTTAAAATTCCAAGTGCACCTATAAAGTTAATCACAGCTTTAGCATGCAGGGCTGTCTGGAGTTTTTGTTGGATGTGTGTGTATTGTGGAATACTTTAAAGGGGGCAGATAAAGTTTTTAAATCTAGGATTGAAACAAACAGCCAATAGAATTATTTGGAAATTTCAGAAAACCGCCTCCTTTTCCTTTTCAATTAAAAAGGACTAGTTCAAAAGAGTTAGTTATTTAATTTAGTGCTATTGTATTTTGAAATGCTAACTATTACATTTGTCTAACAGCTATGAGCTACGATTTATTGATTTAATTTTTAGTCTGCTCAACTTTAAAATGGTCCTGGGCAACTTTCCAAGTTTTTGCTTTGTCTTGATTTATAAATGACATAAAACCAACCACTGCCATCCTATCATATCTTCCCAACTTAAAGCTGCCCATACAACCTAACTCCGTTCAAAGAGCATGATACAGAGTCTGCTGGCTAGAGATGGACACAGATTAAGTTTCTCCCAATAGCCCCTTCTATAAGAAAGTATTGCCTTTTTCTCCAAAAGCAAAAACAGTAAGGATAGAAGACAAGGTCAAAATACTAGTAGTTATGATTAGTTTAATCAGTAACTAATATTTTAATAAGGAGATTATAAATGTTGAAGTAAAATGTATTTATGTATAACAAGGATAAGTTGGATGTATTGTGTTGTATTTGCATAATTAAAATTAAAAATAAACTTTAAAAAGAGCACTTATTCTCTCAAAATTCCAAGAAAAAAATAATTGAGTGGGTTTCCCAGAGGGAGAATACTGTGGTCAAGCATTCTGCTGAGCTGGATTTTTTCTACTTATTTACCATTGCAGCCAAGGTTTCCTTCTTATTTAACATTGCAGATGGAGATGCAATCTTGTGGAGGAAAGGTCTTTATTTATTGAGAGAAACTCTGGCATTCTGAAAGGAATGTTTACCTGAGTAGTGTCCGGCAGTGCTAATTTTAATCTTTGAATCCAGTCTATTGTAATTTCTCACCTTTTGTTTCAAATGTAATTTCTAACCTATTTCCCTGGAAATGGCAGAGAGATTGAATGGCAGGGAACTGAGAGAAGAATGAATGGCTGGGGATACTTCCCTCAGTATCCTTTCTTTTTTATTCCATTAAACAAAGGAATAAATAAAATATTATATTTTCCAATGTTATCTGTACTACTTGATCTTGCTGAAATAAATTAAGCTAAGAGCTATACATTCAGTCAGAAAGTGATTCTAATGCTTTATAGAAAAAATAAAACACAACTGAATTTATTTATTAAACTTATATACTTCTCATCTTGCAGCTCTGAGCAATCCTGAATTATCCTTTTTGTACAGTTTTAAATTGTTAAATTATATATAAAAAAGTTTTATACTTGTCTCAGTTCAAGTTCCCTAGGATACAGCAACAATACAAACAATACATCCAACATTACAGAGGTGGTATTCAGCAGGTTCTGATCAGTTCTGGAGAACCGGTAGCGGAAATTTTGATTAGTTCGGACAACCGGCAAATACCATCTTAACTGGAGATTTTACAGTATCCTTCTCCTGCCATGCTCACCAAGCCACGCCCACAGAACCGGTAGTAAAAAAAAATGAATCCCACCACTGCAACATTAGTATTATTTTTTTTTTACAAGGTGGTAGTTATCATACTTGGTGGTGATCTGGATGACTGGGAAACTCCATAAACATTCAAGTACTGACATTGCTAATATTTTTTTTTTTTCTTTTTCCACCTTTATGAAACAAAATCTTAAGAAGAATGCTTTACTGTATCCATTTAATTTTTCCTTCTCAGACTTAAGATATTGGCACAGAGGGAAGGGGATTAAAAGCAGTTTGAAATCTCCTTTGTCAGGCTACAAGAATGATTGTAAAACTTCCACTTTCAGTCATGAAATATTGAAGTTTTGTATGGATTGGGGAAGTCTGTTTTCCCATTCATGAAATTGTTTTCCCAATTGCTTAAACTCAGAATTCACAAGTAATCTTATCAGCAAGTCTATTGAGTTATAGTCAATTTTACAATCCCAATGGTAAGCTTGATTTTCCCTGGTTATATAAATAGACTTTACCAGCAAACCTATCTTATTCCTACCTGTCGATTTCCTAGCCAGTTTAAAATTTGCCCCTCTTGTTTTTTATCTGGTGGATGTAAGGCCCATACATAAAGTTCCTACAATCCTGTTTGCAGATGTTGTAAAAAGTACCTGGCTGTTAAAAGTTAAGTGTCATTACACTGTCACAGTTTTCACTGGAAAATGAATATGCCAGGAAAATGACATCTCCATGCCCAGGCAGCTTTTCCTTAATTCTAACAGCTAAGATTTTAAAACAATAGCCAATTCACCAAGACTGTTGAGGAGGAGCATGACATCTATATGAATTTGTGCATGACATGTTTATGTGTGTGTTTGTACTCCCCTAATGCCTAGCTTGAGAAAACATTGTTTTGCTTATTATGCTACTCCTCTAACTATACTTTTCTAATTCAAAAGAGCTCTTATTACTCCATTTGTTAATGATAAGATTCTGAATCGGGATCTTAGGAACAAAGCCCATGGATTAGCAAAGAAATATTTAGCCTTGTATTCCCTTAGAAAGTAGGAATATGCAGATATACAGATATCCTGCTTTTTAAAAGTAACAGGGTTACACTCACAATTCCCATTAGTGGTAATAGTGTTATATTCCTGTAAATCAAGCTAAAATGCAGAAGTTCTTAAAAGGCTGTCAGCTGGTATTAAAATACCTCGATCTTTAATATGCAGTGGTGTCAACTACCTCTTTGCTAGCTGTTATGCCAGGAACTAAAGTAAGACAAATTTGGGGAAGTTAAAAGCTGTAGGATGTTTAGCAAGAATATAGTCATCACTAAATGATACAGAAGAGACTATTGTTATCCCATGAAGCTGAAGAAGCTGAAGCACCCTAGCTGCAGTTCTTTCCATGTACTCTCTTTCTCTCTCTTATTTTCTCTTATTATATTGTCTCCTGTCACACTAGGGAAATTTACAGTAGACTGGTTTCTGTTAACTTCCAGAATCCAAGTTCCATCTGTTTTACTCTTATGATATTACATGTGATTAGACCACATTCAACATTATATGTTATAAAATTTCCACAATAATATTATGCAGTAGATTGATTACTTTCTCAAAGGAGACAAGTTTTACTTCTATGATCTATTGTGACTCAACATATTAGCTGTTATCAATCCCAGCATTGTCTTTAGGATATGTTCATATATCCTGCTTTATTACTTGGTTTAAACTTATTGGTTGATAATTATCCCCCTTTTATGTTTTCTTGAAGAGAAATGCTACATTTGCTCTTCAGTTTTTTAATGCCTTTCCATTCCTCTAAAATTTCTCATAGATAATTGACAAAATTTCTGACATCTCTTCAATTAGTTCCTTCAGTATTCTAGAGTACATTTCATCAGAGCCCGAAGACTTAGAAAATATTCACATTCACTAGGAGATCCTTCAGTATATCTTCACTGGCCTCCTTGTTGTGTTTTCCATAGTCTTTGCTACCATAATTTCCACTGGATGTAAAATGCTAACTGAAGAGATAGCTATATAAATAAGATAAAACATAATTAAAAATAATCTGGACTAAATATCTGGCTGACTGTGTAACCATTTATTTATTTATTTGTTTGTTTATTTGTTTATTTATTTATTTATTTATTTGGTCTTGTATGCCACCCTATCTCCCTAGGGACTCAGGGAGGCTCACATCATAAAAACATACAATACAAAAGTTAAGAGAAATTAAAAGTTATTAAACCCAGTTCGACCAAATAAATTATCTAAAACCCCAAGACATGACATTTAAAAACAAACCCTGCCCCCTCAGTCCAGGCCAGCTTGTTTGAATAACCAAGTCTTTAGGCCGCGGCAGAAGGAGAGGAGGTCGGGAGCCAGTTGTAGCTCCAGGGGAAGCTGGTTCCATAAGGTGGGTGCTCCAACACAGAAGGCCCTACCCCTAGGGACCGCCAACCGACATTGTCTAGGTGACGGTACCCCAAGGAGGCCCTGTCTGTGGGCGCGCACTGAGTGATGGGCATTCGATGCTGGCAAGAGATGTTCCTGCAAGTACCCCGGCCCTAAGCCACATAGGGCTTTATAGGTTAGTACCAGAACCTTGAATCTCATGCGGAGGGCAACTGGCAACCAATGCAACTCTCGCAGGAGGGGTGTAATATGGGAGTATCGGGATACCCCATCACAACCCACGCGGTCACATTCTGCACCAGCTGAAGCCTCCACGTGGTCCACAAGGGCAGCCCCATATAGAGAGCATTGCAGTAGTTGACTCGGGACATAATGAGTGCATGAGTGACCGTGTGTAGCACATCTCAGTCCAGGTAGGGGCGCAACTGGTACCCCAGGTAAACCTGGGCAAATGACCCCCTGGTCACGGCTCCCACCTGCTCCTCCAAACTGAGCTGTGTATCCAGGAGAACACCCAAGTTGCACACCCTTTCCATGGGGGGGCAACACCTCCCCCCCATGCCTAAAGGTGGAACATCCTGGATCGTCCGAAATGCTGGTACGCACAGCCACTTGATCTTGCTAGGTTGAACTGGAGCCTGTTCCTCCCCATCCAGATCCACACCTCCTCCAGGCAATGAGACATCATGGTGAGGGCATCACTGAGTCAGTTTGGGGTGGAGATGAAAAGCTGGGTATACTGATGATACCTCACCCCAAAACTGTGGATGATCTCACCCAGTGGCTTCATGTAGATGTTGAACAGGAGGGGAGAGAGGACTGACCCCTGAGGCACCCCGCAAGCGAGGGGCTGTGGAGCCAACCTCTGCCCCCCTGCCAACAGCGATTGTGAATGTCCCAAGAGGTAGGAGGAGAACCACTGTAAAACGGTGCCTCCCACCCCAACCCCCCGAGGCGTTGCAACAAGATGGTCAATGGTATCAAAAGCTGCTGAGAGATCTAATAGGACTAAGACAGAGGAATATCCCCTGTCCCGAGCCCTCCAGAGATCATCCATCAGCGCGACCAATGCCATCTCTGTGCTGTACCTGGGCTGAAACCTGATTGGTACAGATCTAGGTAGGCAGCTTCCTCCAGGAACCTTGGGAGCTGACTTGCCACCATGCTCTCAATAACCTTCGCCACAAAGCGAAGGTTGGAGATAGGACAAAAGTTGTTCAAAATGGCTGGGTCCAAGGTCCGTGCAGCAATGGATGAAATGTTGACAGTCTTTATTTACAAAGGTTCATAGGTAGACATGAAATGTTGGAAATATACCACACAGTTGCAGAAGAAAAATATCTGAAGGGCAGTGAAGAAGAAATACTTAAGTTAGTATATCAGAAAGACTTACTAAATACCGAAGAGATCAAATTGTCCTATAAGAAAGACAAAATATAGAATAGGATAGAGCTATGGCAAAGGCAAACTATTACATGGTCCATAAACACAACCACACATACAGATATGCACACACAAACTCAAAGGCAAATCAGATAAGAAGATATGGGAATGGCTAAAAACAGGATGTTGAAGAAAGAGGCAAAGGGGCTAATTCTGGTTGCACAAGACCAAGCCCTAAAAAAAATGCATATAAAGTCAGAACTGAGAAGACAGCTACCTATAGCAAATACCTGTCTTCAAATGTTTCAGCAGAAAAGCTTAAGAAAAAATGGACTACCTAATTAGCTGCAAGAAGATTGTACAGACTGACTACAAGCAATGGCACTGCAAAGGAGCAGCAATAGTACAATGATACAGCGGCAAGAAATACCATTTTCTTGCAAGCAGGAACTGAAGGGAACACAAAATAGTCAAAGTATTAGACAGTGAAGATACTGAAGAGCTCTGGGACTTTAGAATTCAAATAGACAAGTAAGGACAATGAAAAAATAATTGAATTTCACTTTTAGGCGTATCTTTTAGTAAAAACTAGAAGGAACAAAGAATTCCCACAAGAAGTCTGATGCAGTTTCCATGTTTTCTCATTTTCCTTTGCTTCTTTGTTTGTTATTAATGTTGCAGCTGGATGTGTGGACTAGGATGAAAACAAAAACATAAAAATAAATTGTTAAATTTGCATGAAGAGGCAGACGCGGAGTGCTACAGTGAAGAGTTTATTAGTGACTACAGCTCTTAACAGACCTGATTTGGCTGGACTGTGCTGCTACTTATAGCCAGCAGCCGCAGTTGCCAGCCAATCAGAGTGCAGGGTTTTCCCGCACTATTTAAACCAATCATTTCTGACATTTTACAAGAACAGTTCAAACTTAACCAATGACATTCAAACCTGCATATATAACACCCCTCCCCACTAGGTTCAGTCTATACTCAAACCCCAACCTATCTAATGTATTCTTTTAAATAGGTGGGGCTCTTACGTGCGTTGAGACCTTCGTGGTTCAGAAGTTTTAACGTTCTCACCCAGTGAGAGGGGAAATGTGTCTGCTGACATTTCCCCACTGGGACTTCCTGTGAAAGAAGACCCTGTTTGATTGTTAGAATCTGGTCTCTCCTCCCAACCCATCTCCAGCCCAATGTCAGCACCCAAGTCAGGTAGTGATGTGCAATCTTCCACTTGTAAGGGTGGATTTTGGCATTATGACAGGTTTTGGGATGGTTCCTGTCGTAATGGCTCATTACACATGGGGTTGATTCTTGCTTGTTGATTATCCTCATGCTCCTCCCCTTCCCCCCTAGAAAAGGCATTAGGTATGGGAACTAGAGAGGAACAATTGCGATGTTTCTGAGGTAATCTGGATCTAAGCTGATCAATATGCCTGCACCAGAGGAGTCCGTCCTCTGTTTGCACCCTGTAAGAACGAGGGCCTGTGATTTGAGTTATTTCAGCAGGAATCCATGAAGGTTCACCCATAAGGTTCTTAGCATAAACAGGATCACCCACACTGAACGTGCAAACTTTGCTAGTGGAATCTAGTGGTGCGTTGGGTGCGTAAGTGGGATGCAGGCGGTCAAGGGGAGACCTAAGTTTCCTACCCATCAACAACTCTGCTGGGGATAAGTTGGTTGATGGGTTAGGAGTGATGTGTTGAACACTAAGAAGTTTTTCAACAGTGATGTCCCCAGGACCCAATTGCTGAAGCTTTTCCTTGGTAAAACGTACCATTCGTTCAGTCCGGCCGTTAGCCGAAGGGTGCCCAGGGGCTGTCAGGGCATGTCTGATACCCAGTTGTGCTAAATAGGATTCAAAAGGGTTGGATGTAAATTGAGGGCCATTGTCAGAGACAAGAACATCAGGTAACCCGTGGGTTACAAAAAGCTTTTTAAGCTGCTTGATGACAGCTTCAGCTGTGGTGGATGCCATAGGGATAACCTCTAGCCATTTGGAATATGCATCTACTATAATAAGGAAGGTGTGCCCTCTGGTAGGGCCAGCGAAATCAATGTGAATCCTAGACCATGGGCCCCTAGGACATTCCCATTCCTGTTTGGGGGTGAGAGGTGGGGCAGGCCTGACTACCTGGCAATTGGGACAAGATGCAACCCAGTTTTCAACCATTTTGTCAATACCTGGCCACCATACATAACTCCTGGCCAATCCCTTCATCCTTACAATACCAGGATGACTCTCATGTAGCATTTCCAAAACCTCCCTTTGCAGTTTTGCAGGAATAACCACCCTATTACCCCACAAGATACATCCTCTTAATACAGATAATTCAGTTTGCCTGGATTTAAAAGGTTGGGCAAGGTGAGGTAGGTCTTGAAGAGGCCAACCTTTCTTAATGCAGCCTATAATAGGAGCCAATAAAGTGTCTTTGGCAGTCTCTCTGGCAATTTCAGCAGCGTGTACTGGAAGCTTGGCAACAGTTTCTAGGAAAAAGGTGTGTGCCTCAGGTTCAAAGTCCTCCTTGTGATAAGGAAGTGGGCAACGACTCAAGGCATCAGCATGTCCAATGTCCTTGCCAGGCTTGTGAATAAGGTTGTATGAATAAGCAGCAAGAAATTCAGTCCACCTCAGCATTCTTGGTGACAGGATAGTGGGTGTAGGTTTGTCTCCTGCCACAATGCCTAACAAAGGTTTGTGATCTGTGACAATGGTAAATGTTCTCCCATATAAATACTCATGAAATTTCTTGACAGCTGCAACAATTGCCAATGCTTCTTTGTCCAACTGGCTGTAATTCCTCTCTGCTTTGGTCAAGGTGCAAGAGTAAAATGCAATAGGGGCTTCCCTCCCACTGGGAAGCCTGTGGCTCAACCCCCACTCCAAAAGGGGATGCATCACAAGTCAGTACAACAGGCAAATTCTCAGAGAACTGTATCAGTACAGCATCAGACGTGATTAGTCTTTTAATACTGTTAAATGCTGATTGTTCCTTCCTGCCCCAGACCCAAACAGACTTTTTGTCAAGTAATCTGTGTAATGGTTCTGCAATGGTTGCCTTCTGAGGTAGGAACATGTGATAAAATTTAATGAGTCCCAGGAAAGCTTGCAAGTCTGTTTTGCATTTTGGTCTAGTGGCTTCTTTGATTGCTTGAACCTTGGCATCTGTAGGATGGATGCCATGCTTGTCAATCATGTAGCCCAAGAACTCAACCTTGTCACTTCTAAGAGTGCATTTTTTTTCCTTGACTTTTAACCCCGCTTTCTGGAATCTGGTAAGGACTTCTCTGAGTCTTGTAATTGAGTGTCATTTTCAGCAGAGATTAACACATCATCAAAGTAAGGGACTACCCCTGGCAGTCCTTGGAGCATCCTTTCCATAAGGCTTTGGAAAATGCCCGGTGCCACGCTTACTCCAAACTGTAACCCTTTACATTTGAAGGCACCTCTATGAATTACAATGGTTTGAGCCTCTGCAGTGGCATCATCAACTTTTAATTGTTGATATGCCTGGGCCAGATCCAATTTGGCAAAGACTGTACCCCTGCCAAGTGAATGTAATAAATAATGCACCACTGGAACTTGATATGCGCTCTGTTGAAGTGCATGGTTCAATGTCCCCTTATAGTCTCCACAGATTCTCACTGACCCATCAGTCTTGACTTGTGTGACTATGGGTGTCTCCCATCTGGAGTGGTCAGTGGGCTCTAAAACTCCTTGAGCTATTAGTTTATCTAATTGTGCATCAATTTTTTTCCTTTAAGGCAAATGGGACCCTTCTGGGCTTTAATCGAATTGGGGGCACCTTGGGATCTAGGTTGAAAGTGATAGGGGTCCCCATATACTTGCCCAATCCATCACTGAAGACCTCTGGAAACTCAGACTTCAGGGCCTCCTCCCATTTTGCTCACGTGATTGATGCTAGTCACCTCGATGCCTAGTGGATTGAACCACTCAAGTCCCAGCAAGCTTGGGCAATCCTTGTCCATGATGGTCAGGGGCAAATGTTTGGTGTGGCCTTTGAACTTCACAATGAATTCTCTTGTTCCAACTACTGGAATCTTGTTCCCTTGGTAGTCTTTAAGAGTCAGTGCTTGCTTCTGGAAATGCTTCTTCTGAATGTTGGGAAGTAGCCTGTGAATGGTGTCCCATGACACCATAGATAAATAGGAGCCTGAGTCCACTTCCATTTGGCAAGGCCTTCCTTCAATTAGTACCTTCACATGTACTTTTCTGCTTCTTAAGGGTGAAGAATGACCAATGGTGACTGTTGGGGGTGTGTGTTCAGCACAGCCATCTCTCTCGGCTTCTTCTCCGCGTTGTCTTCTCTTCGGGAAGGATCCCACCTTCGTCACCAGTGTTAAATTTGCATGAAGAGTCAGACGCGAAGTGCTTCAGTGAAGAGCTTATTAGTGACTACAGCTCTTAACAGACCCGATTTGGCTGGAATGCGCTGCTACTTATAGGCAGCAGCCGCAGTTGCCAGCCAATCAGAGTTCAGGGTTTTCCCACACTATTTAAACCAATCATTTCTGACATTTTACAAGAACAGTTCAAACTTAACCAATGACATTCAAACCTGCATACATAACATAAATCTTGAGGATGCACATATGCAACCTTTTTCAAAATATTTTTGTGTACTTGTTCATTAAAGATGTTCACAGATATTTAAAGTTGCCGTTAGTTTGACACTAGATAATAGGATAATAACTGCAAATTGACATTAGAATTTGATCATAATTTTCAGTTAATAGTGAAAAATAAAAGTATTCATATGGCAGGAATACCAAATGTTATTCCACATAGCATTACAGTTTTGCAATACACATCACCATGTTTAATTAACCTTCAAATAGATGAGAGACTATAAATATTATAACTTTCTAACATTTATCTTTGCAGAGTGAATATTCCTTGGATAGTTAAACTGAACAGTTCATGATGCTTATGTTATTAGGAGCTGTTACATATGACCTTAAAATAATGGTCACACTTTGTTTTCAGTTAATCATCATACAATATTTTGTAATCTAGCATAATCAACAATTCAGAAAATCCATAACACCCTCAGGGTATAGAAGAAGGCAATACTCCTTGAGATCTTAAAATGCAAGTATCTTCAGTTTCATGAAAATTTTTCAGACTTAGTTGCATTCCATATAGTAAATCAATACAACCTTTGGTATAGATGCAGCATACTGCCCTTCAGGAATGCAGGTGGAACTCCCTGCAGTATTCAAAATTAATTACTCATTTTTATGCAATTAATGTATCTGCCACTGTGTTACTGCTCAGCTTCTTTCCTCTCTCCTGCTACTCTTTTGTACCATATTTTCCATTCTCCTAACTGCTCTTTCTTTCCCTTATCAACAATTCCCTTTACTAACATTTTTTACTATCCTGATACCTTTGGTGTTCTGCTTTCATTCTAAAGAGCAATTCCTAATTCCCATCTAATTATTTTTTTATATTGCCCTGTCTCATTTCAATAGATCTAGATATTTCACTTAATCGCACAGTACAATAACTGTATTTTGGAGATTTTTTTAACATTGCTTAGTGAACATATTTATGCAAAGGGAGTAGATACAGGATATCATGGAGACTTTAAAAAGTACTGTTTTTCCTCATCCCAATAAGGAATACAAACTCTTAATAAAGTAAGGAAGGCAGTGGCAAAAATCCAGCTTTTATACCTTATTTCTAGCTGATCAAGGAGATCACTGATGAGCAGTACTTTGTTACATGAAATGAATACATATTTTGTCCTCAAATGTAGTTATCTGTCTCTCTCTCTGTGTGCCTTTCTCTCTGTCTCTCTCCCCCTCCCTCTCTTTCTTTTTTATCCTATCATAGCACCCACTCATGTTGCCTTGGGATATGCCACATCTGTCAGTGCAAAGTAAGATTTCCCTTGTTAGCTATCATCATTTTAAAGGGCTTCTCAACTAGGCCTTACAGATTTGCATTGGCAAGCTGCGCTAAAGGAAAGGAATGCTTTTTGCAGAAAAAGAAAATTTTGTGCAGCCTGACTTTTGGTCTTTGAATGCATTTGCTAAACTGACATTATAAGGACACATTGGGCAGAATGTCATTTCTCTGACTTCCATCAGAGACAAATTGCTCCATACTCCTAGAAAAATGAAGCATTGCAAAATGAGCACCAGTATTATTAGGTGACCTAGTACTGGCAATGGGTTTAGAGGCACTGAATAATTTTATATGGCAGTGTTTCCTGGGTCTTCCTGATATAGATTTAGTTCGGTGATATGTGCCCTCCCAAATTTCCAGTGTAAGATGAGACAATTGTATTTCAAAGCTACATAAAAGGTATTTTAGAGACAGCTGCAACTGGCTTTGTAGGTGACACTTTTTTTCTTATTTCACTTTCTCAATAAGCTGAATATCCATGGTCCATCCACCCTCCCTCCCTCCCTTCCTTTAGCATTGTATAGAAGAAAAATGTAGTTAAACAAGCCTTCCACCATTCAACTTACTTTTCATTGTCAACTGACTTGAAAGATCTAAGAAAAACAAAAATAATTGAGCTTTGATACAGTTGTGGGTAACTTTTCATCTTGTATATGCCCATTCAATGAACAGGAATAATCTGGCCCAGCATCAAGTTTTTAGACTCTTGTGAAAAGACAGCAGGGTTGCAGTTATTCTAATATTTGGAGGGAGAATTTCCTATAAGGAGGCTCTATGGTGGAAAGCTGGGCCCCACTAACTAATGTTTCTATCCAGCCCATTAGGCTAATGAAGTCTAATGGGCTGGATTGGATGGGTAGAAAACAAAGCAGGACCAGTTGGGTAAGACACATGGGTAGAGATGGCCCCTCACATAATAGAGTCCCACCATTTCTATCCTGGGATCTCAGCTGATGTCACACCCAAAACCCAACTAGGCACACCTCAGAAAGTGAAATGTCTGGTCCCTGTCAGATCTCAGTAATGCTGTCACCCCTCTTATCCATGATCAGATGACAGATAAGACTTACCATATTACAGACTCACCTAATATTTAGTAGCCAACAACCCAGGATATTGCTATGTATTTTTCCAATTAATCTATGATTAATGGAGAACAGTGAGAGGCCAAATATAGTAACCTCCACACACTTATTCACATTCCAGACAAGCAAATGATCTTGCTTTTTTTTAAAGATTATGCTACTTAGTGATGGGGAGACTTGTTTTCATTCTTCCCTTCCCCCCACACACAAATAATGTCTATATTGTTAAAACTGCATCTGTTGACTAGTTGAGAATCTCTGTTTAGATATTAAATGAAGCTGTAGTCCTTTTAAACACATCTGTTATCATGTCTGACTGAACATGTCATATCATCCATGGAAGACATGATAAAATGGCTCAAGCTTTTATAAAGTTACAGCTTAGATCTAAGAGTCATGACAGGGAAAAATCAATTTCTGTCTTGGCATTATCAAGGATGTGAAAACAAAACAGAAAGAGATTCATTTGCTGAAAATAATGTATTAAAGACTGTATAGATAATTATAACAAAATGAAAACTTATTGGAAGAGAACATGCAATTCTATATATAAGCATATAGAGCAATTTAAATCTATTTTTTTAAAAAGCCCAGAGCTTTTTATGCCTTTATAGAGTTCAATAAGTCATTGTGTTAAGATTGATCCAGATAATTGGCATGAAGCATCAGTCAAATTCAGTTTTCCAGTCAACTGAAAATCAACTCTATTCTTTTGTTCCAGAAATAAATCTAGTGATTAAATTCACAGATTTTTAATTATCATGGAAACTGTTTTTATAACCAGTTAGTCAAACTGAAGGTAACATATTACACTTAGCTTTACAGCAAGTATGACTCACCCACCATTTTGGACAGTTAGAATACATTACATGATCCTATAGCAGAATACCAATTCTTCAAAATTCCATCCATTTTTTCTATCTCTATGTAGTATTTTGTCCTGCTGTCTGGTTTGTGGGCTTCAATTTCAATTCATTGCAAAATACACCTCTTCCCCAGTTGACTATCAGTGCATGAGATAGAAATGTTTGCCAACTGATCACTGGTAGCTGTCCTTCATTTTGATATTTTATAAAATTAATTCATCAATGAAAGTGTGAAAAGCTGCTGAAGAAAAGCTCTCTTGAACCTGCTTTTTTATTTATTTATTTGGGACTTGGGACTTTCCTATATGGTCCACATGGTTCTGCCTTCCTTTCTCTCTCTCTCTCTCTCTCTCTCTCTCTCTCTCTCTCTCTACTTGAACCAAAGACCATGATTAAAAAAAAGTGAAGGAAGATTTTGAAATCTGGACAAATTTCTAAAGCAAAATTAATTTCTAACTGATTTATACATGTAAGACAAGTTTCATAGTGAATTTCAGATCAGTGGAAGACAAATAATAGCCACTATTCCTATAAGCTAAAAGCTACACTACTTTGTGTTTAGTTTTTCTGAAACCTAGAACTTAAAGCTCTAGTGTTTGGGATTACAGCAATAGATATATGAGTGCAAAATGGGGTGCGAACTTAGGGAAAAACTTTACACTTATGAAAAATCAAGCAACTATCCAAAAGTGAAGCTATAGATGAAATAATTGTCCATACTGCTTTTTAGTAAACAGTTGTTTAAATGAGAACCTTCTGTTTGCAACATTTCCCACTTGTAAATAAAGTCAGTATTTAAAAAAATCTATATATAGTCTCTTTTGCTTTGTGATTCATGTTGTAAATAACCTTGGAAAAAGTTTACCTTCAATGTATTGTGTCTAAGTGTTTGCATGCATACACAAGTATGTTATTGAAGTTTTTTCATTTAATATTTCATTTTACTTTTAACCTAGTTTGTAAAATCATTTATCTATGGAACTGTTTCATTATAGTTCTTGCAAATATGAAAACCAACTATAACATGCAAAAGAGGGGAAAAAACCTCTTTTCAATGTCCACCATATATTTTATGTAGTATGCATAAAAACTATATGGTTTTCTTGAGCTAGGAACATAAATCTTGTGTGAGGAGCTATCTGAAATGCACAGGGATGAATGCATGAAAAGTATATGACAGATCAAAGTCATGTTACACTGCCACCAACCTCACATCTCATGAAAAATAAAGGATAGTCCAATGACCATGAAGTATGTAAAGATTAAAAGGAAGAAGAATACATTAAAAAAGAAAAAGAAATAGACAGGTTAAAAATTTGAAAGATGGGAGGGAGCAAGAAAAATGGTTCAGGCATAAATGTTTCACCTATAAATAGTCCTCACAAAGTTGAACAAAGCAAAAGCAGTCACCTTTAATAACTAATAATACATACATCTTCCATTCCTTCTCTTTTATGCTGGAGAAAGCATTTGTATTCCACTCTGGGGTTATTGTCCTTTTTAATTGTCTTTTAAAAATGGAAATAGGTAATGATTATCGTGTTTATCATAATATTAACTTCTTTATTTAGAAGTAAAATACAGATTTCACCACTGCACTAAAGACATGATTCTTACATGGCTAATCTTTCTTTGTTTTACTTGTGTACCCTCGATTGAGACCAACCTTCTTGATTCCTATTTTAAATATACTGTTTTCCTTTTCTCTTACTTAAAGAGTTTGCTTTTATTTTCCTGCTGCACTTTTATAACATTTAGATTGGAGTTAGGATTTTTAATCATCTTATTTTTATGCTCTCTTCTCAGGAAATATTTACATTGGATGCTTATAAACAACCTAGATGAATAAATAAATAACTTTTACATACTATTATACTACCCATATCAAATTTGTCTTGGTTTCATTTTCTGAAAGCAGCACACAATATTTTTTTTCCTGCAAGCATGAAGATAGACTTGTGTTATATAAACTTAAAGGTGAACTGCAGTCCATCAATCTGTTGGAAGATAACTGCCACTAAGGATAATGTGCCACAACCAGGCATACTTCAGGGAAAAGAGTTTGTGATAAAGTACAGATGGCCTAAATTCAATTCAATATCACTTACAGGAACTGAACAGTCTGACAAAATGACAGGAGAGCTAGAAAAAGAATTGAAAATGTTTAAAATATATTAAAACTTAAAGTAGACCAAAAATAGACCAAAAGTAACCTCAGCTGAAAATTACCTTTTTTCTCCCTTTGGTAATAAGGCAACTTGTGAAGTAAATGGCTAAAACAATTTTTATTGTTAGTCTCTTTGTGAAGTCTTTTGGAGTATTTTATTTTATAGTATTTTAAATCATGCATGTAAGCATTTTTGGCAAATGAGTTGAAAAAGTATATATAAAATACATTATAAATTGTTTTAAGATATTGTTATCTGTAATAAAAAAAGCATGACAGCATTGTACAAAATTACATGGAAATGAGAACATACTCAGATGTCAAATAAGTAAGAAATTCTTATCCACCGATATTTCATTTATATAGCCTGCTTTATTTTTATAAACTGCTTTAATTGCTTATATTTAAGTATTTTATAATATCCAAATGCATGAAATGTTTGATTATATGAAGTCAAGAAATTTGGATTTTAGTTAAAATGAGAAACAAGTCTGTGCTCTTTCAGAATCTAAAATCTTCATGAGAGAATATGCTGTACTTGCACGGTTTTTTCATGAAGAATAGCCACTAACTCTTCCAAGTGTGTGGTGGTTGCTATGGCAATAAGTATTTTGTGAGTAAATCTTCCCTAGATGGAAGCTTGGATTACAGCCATGATTCATTATAACACAAAAGTGCGACTCTCCACTTGAAAGAATCCTGATATATTCAATTCAGGACAAAGTCATCACCATCATCATTTTCTTCATCATCATCTTCAACAACAGCAACCGCATCCTAGCTTTCTATTTTTTTTTCAATGAATTGATGCCCTGCATAGCAATACAATAAATTTGTATGAAGTACTTTGGGCTGGCTTTGCCATTAACATGCAGTTTGCAAATATGATAACTTATTAACCAATCAAATAATCAAGTTCTTTAGGCATAAATCATTATTTTTTTTCTCCATGACATAAAAAGACCAAACATAAAGGTGGAAAGACAAAAAGAAGCAGTTTATTCATCATAAAAGAGAATTTACTGTAAAATATTGCTGAAGGGAAGTAATCCTTAAGGTTACTTTCTAGTAACGTTGTCTTTGAAAGATTTTTGCTATATGTTCAGTAGATATAAAGGTAGGAATCCCTGCAGATATTACTCCACTATTGCCAACTATAGTGGGTGGTACGCATCTCTGTTTCAAGACCATTGAGCCAGTATTGTCTGAAGACATTTCTGTTAAGTTTGCATGAAGAGTCAGATGCGGAGTGCTTCAGTGAAGAGTTTATTAGTGACTACAGCTCTTAACAGACCTGATTTGGCTGGACTGTGCTGCTACTTATAGCCAGCAGCCGCAGTTGCCAGCCAATCAGAGTGCAGGATTTTCCCGCACTTTTTAAACCAATCATTTCTGACATTTTACAAGAACAGTTCAAACTAAACCAATGACATTCAAACCTGCATACATAACACCCATACTCAAACCCCAACCTATCTAATGTATTCTTTTAAATAGGTGGGGCTCTTACATTGAGACCCGTGGTTCAGAAGTTTTAATGTTCTCACCCAGTGAGAGAGGAAATGTGTCTGTTGACATTTCCCTACTCGGGCTTCCAGTGAAAGAAGACCCTGTTTGATTGTTACAATCTGGTCTCTCCTCCCAACCCATCTCCAACCCAATGTCAGCACCCAAGTCAGGTAGTGATGTGCAATCTTCCACTTGTAAGGGTGGATTTTGGCATTATGACAGGTTTTGGGATGGTTCCTGTCGTAATGGCTCATTACACATGGGGTTGATTCTTGCTTGTTGATTATCCTCATGCTCCTCCCCTTCCCCCCTAGAAAAGGCATTAGGTATGGGAACTAGAGAGGAACAATTGCGATGTTTCTGAGGTAATCTGGATCTAAGCTGATCAATATGCCTGCACCAGAGGAGTCCGTCCTCTGTTTGCACCCTGTAAGAACGAGGGCCTGTGATTTGAGTTATTTCAGCAGGAATCCATGAAGGTTCACCCATAAGGTTCTTAGCATAGACAGAATCACCCACACTGAACGTGCGAACTTTGCTAGTGGAATCTAGTGGTGCGTTGGGTGCATAAGTGGGATGAAGGCGGTCAAGGGAAGACCTAAGTTTCCTACCCATCAAGAACTCTGCTGGGGATAAGTTAGTTGATGGGTTAGGGATGTGCTGAACACTAAGAAGTTTTTCAACTTTCTCAGTGATGTCCCCAGGACCCAATTGCTGAAGTTTTTCCTTGGTAAAGCGTACCATGCGTTCAACCTGGCCGTTAGCCGAAGGGTGCCCAGGGGCTGTCAGGGCATGTCTGATACCCTGCTGTGCTAGATATTATTCAAAAAGGTTGGACGTAAATTGAAAACTATTGTCAGAAACGAGGACTTCAGGTAACCCATGAGTTACAAAAAGCCTCTTAAGCTGCTTGATGACAGCTTCAGCTGTGATGGATGCCATAGGGATAACCTCTAGCCATTTGGAATATGCATCTACTATAATAAGGAAGGTGTTCCCTCTGGTAGGGCCAGCGAAATCAATGTGAATCCTAGACCATGGGCCCCTAGGACATTCCCATTCCTGTGTGGGGGTGAGAAGTGGGGCAGGCCTGATTACCTGACAGTTGGGACAAGATGCAACCCAGTTTTCAACCATTTTGTCAATACCTGGCCACCATACATAACTCCTGGCCAATCCCTTCATCCTGGATGACCCTCATGTAACATTTCCAAAACCTCCCTTTGCAGTTTTGCAGGAATAACCACCCTATTACCCCACAAGATACATCCTTTTAATACAGATAATTCAGTTTGCGCTGATTTAAAAGGTTGGACAAGGTGAGGTAGATCTTGAAAAGGCCAACCTTTCTTAATCCAGCCTATAACAGGAGCCAATAAAGTGTCTTTGGCAGTCTCTCTGGCAATTTCAGCAGCGTGTACTGGAAGCTTGGCAACAGTTTCTAGGAAAAAGGTGTGCGTCTCAGGTTCAAAGTCCTCAGTGTGAAACGGAAGTGGGCAGCGACTCAAAGCATCAGCATGGCCAATGTCTTTGCCAGGCTTATGGATGAGCTTGTATGAATAAGCAGCAAGAAATTCAGTCCACCTCAGCATTCTTGGTGACAGGATAGTGGGTGTAGGTTTGTCTCCTGCCACAATGCCTATCAAAGGTTTGTGATCTGTGGCAATGGTAAATGTTCTCCCATATAGATACTCATGGAATTTCTTGACAGCTGCAACAATTGCCAATGCTTCCTTGTCCAATTGGCTGTAATTCCTCTCTGTTTTGGTCAAAGTGTGAGAGTAAAATGCAATAGGGGCTTCCCTCCTGCTGGGGAGCCTGTGGCTCAAACCCCCCCCCCCACTCCAAAAGGGGATGCATCACAAGTCAGTACAACAGGCAAATTCTCAGAGAACTGTATCAGTACAGCATCAGACATGATTAGTCTTTTAATATTGTTAAATGCTGATTGTTCCTTCCTGCCCCAGACCCAAGCAGATTTTTTGTCCAGTAATCTGTGTAATGGTTCTGCAATGGTTGCCTTCTGAGGTAGGAACATGTGATAAAAGTTAATAAGTCCAAGGAAGGCTTGCAAATCTGTTTTGTATTTTGGTCTACGGGCTTTGATTGCTTGAACCTTGGCATCTGTAGGGTGGATGCCATGCTTGTCAATCATATAGCCCAAGAACTCAACCTTGTCACTTCTAAGAGTGCATTTTTCTTCCTTGACTTTTAACCCCTTTTTGAATCTGGTAAGGACTTCTCTGAGTCTCTTGTAATTGAGTGTCAATTTCAGCAGAGATTAACACATCATCAAAGTAAGGCACTTCCCCTGGCAGTCCTTGCAGCATCCTTTCCACAAGGCTTTGGAAGATGCCTGGTGTCATGCTTACTCCAAACTGTAACCTTTTACATTTGAAGGCACCTCTATGAGTCACAATGGTTTGGGCCTCTGCAGTGGCATCATCAACTGTTAGTTGTTGATATGCCTGGGCCAGATGCAATTTGGCAAAGACTGTACCCCTGCCAAGTGAATGTAATAAATGATGCACCACTGGAACTTGATATGCGCTCTGTTGAAGCACATGATTCAATGTCCCCTTATAGTCTCCACAGATTCTTACTGACCCATCAGTCTTGACTGGTGTGACTATGGGTGTCTCCCATCTGGAGTGGTCAGTGGGCTCTAAAACTCCTTGAGCTATTACTTTATCTAATTGTGCATACATTTTTTCCTTTAAGACAAATGGGACCCTTCTGGGCTTTAAACGAATTGGGGGCACCTTGGGATCTAGGTTGAAAGTGATAGGGGTCCCCATATACTTGCCCAATCAGTCGCTGAAGACGTCTGGAAACTCAGACTTCAAGGCCTCCTCCCATTCAGAGTTACTCATGTGATTGATGCCAGTCACCTCAATGCCTAATGGATTGAACCACTCAAGTCCCAGCAAGCTTGGGCGGTCCTTGTCCACAATGGTCAGGGGCAAACGTTTGCTGTGGCCTTTGAACTTCACGTTGAATTCTCTTGTTCCAACTACTGGAATCTTGTTCCCTTGGTAGTCTTTAAGAGTCAGTGCTTGCTTCTGGAAATGTTTCTTCTGAATGTTGGGAAGTAGTCTGTGAATAGTGTCCCATGACACCATAGATAAATAGGAACCTGAGTCCACTTCCATTTGGCAAGGCCTTCCTTCAATTAGTACCTTCACATGTATTTTTCTGCTTCTTAAGGGTGAAGAATGACCAATGGTGACTGTTTGATGAGTTTCATTCTTCCCATTTGCTTCTGTGCTGCACCCCATTTTCTCACTGAAGTTGTTAGGATTGAATTCTTTGTCAGGAAACTTTCTTCTGTGGGGTGGAGTTCTGATTTGCAGCCTCTTGCTAGGTGACCTCTTTTTCACAACGAGGCAGATGGTATCAAGAAACTTGCATTCAGTGTGGTGGCTTCCCCACAACCTCTGCAGTAAAAATCTTGCCTCTTTCTTCCCAGGTCTTTCTTTTCCTCTCCATTCTGAGTCTATAAATTCCTTCCTCCACCTCACTACAGTCTGACTCAGAATCTATTTGCTCAAGAATGAGTTGTTGTGGACTTTTCCACATCAGGATGGCTTGAGGCCTTGTTAATTTTCTTCATGGCTGATGCTGAGGACTTGGTGGCTTCTGCTGAAGAGGCTCTTCTATTGCTTCCTTCAGTGTGATCTTAGGTCTCATTAATAACTTGCTCTGTAATACCTTGTCTTTAAGGCCTAGAACAAATCGATCACATGGCCTCTTCTAAGTTGTTAAATTCACATGCACCCCAATGTCCCTTAAACTTGCCCGGTCATTTACTTTTTCTTTTCCCCTTGATCGACGGTAAAACTTGTGCTCTTAATGAGGCACGATACGGCGTAATGGGTTCTTAACAGCTTTTCTAAGTCGGGCCAGTCCATTACATTCATCTGCAGCTCCTGAAATGCCTTCTCATCTTGAAAACTGCCGGACTGCAGTGTGGAAGAAAGACCTCCCTCTTCCGCTTCTTGGAAATGTCAGTGAGATCATTTCTCCAAATACATTTGGAAACGATCCATATGAGTCCCAGTCTTCTGCCGTCGGATCGAATGGGGCTGGTGTTCAGCGCAGCCATCTCTCTCAATTTTCCGCATCGCCTCTTCAGGAAGGATCCCACCTTCATCGCCAGTGTTAAGTTTGCATGAAGAGTCAGACGCGGAGTGCTTCAGTGAAGAGTTTATTAGTGACTACAACTCATAACAGACCCGATTTGCTGCGCATGCGCTACTTATAGCCAGCAGCCGCAGTTGCCAGCCAATCAGAATGCAGGGTTTTCCCGCACTTTTTAAACCAATCATTTCTGACATTTTACAAAAACATTTCAAACTAAACCAATGACATCCAAACCTGCATACATAACAATTTCCACAGTTATGTAGTAAGCATGACAATGAAGAACACTGTTACCTTCCCACCAAAGTGTTATATATTTTATCTACTCATATTTGCATGTTTTCAATCTGCTAGGTTGATAGTAGCTAGAACGAGGATGGGAACTCACCCCATCATATGGCATCACACACACACACACACACACACACACACACACACACATGAATGTCCCAAGATATTTCACATCTTGGTTAATAATTTCTTAAATGTCATTCTTTTAACATTTACCTTTTCAAAACATTTACCTTTTCTACTCAGATTATTCATACATTGTTTAAAATGTGTAGGCCAAAAGAAAGAGAAGACATTACAAACATGTTAAATCTGACTAACCCCTACTCAGATCCAGCATATTTTATAAACAAATCAGTCAGAATCTGACTGTAATCTTGGGCATAGCCCAATGAGGTAGAATAGAATAACAGAGTTGGAAGGGACCTGTCCAACTCCCTGTTTAGGCAGGAAACCCTACATCACTTCAGACAAATGGTTATCCAACATCTTTTTAAAAACTTCCAGTGTTGGAGTATTCACAACTTCTGAAGGCAAGTTGTTCCACTGATTAATTATTCTAACTGTCAGGAAATTTCTCCTTAGTTCTAAGTTGCTTCTCTCCTTGATTAGTTTCCACCCATTGCTTCTTGTCCTACCCTCAGGTGCTTTGGAGAATAGCCTGACTCCCTCTTCTTTGTGGCAGCCCCTAAGATATTGTAACACTGCTATCAAGTAACCCCTAGTCCTTTTCATCAAACTAGACATGCCCAGTTCCTGCAACCATTCTTCATATGATTTAGCCACCAGTCCCCTAATCATTCTAGTTGCTCTTCTCTCCACTCTTTCTAGAGTTTCCACATCTTTTTTACATAGTGCTGACCAAAACTGGATTCAGTATTCCAAGTGTGACCTTACCAAGGCATTATACAGTGGTATTAACACTTCATGTTATCTTGAATCTATCCCTCTGTTTATGCAGCCTAGAACTGTGTTGGCTTTTTTGGCAGCTGCTGCGCACTGCTGGCTCATATTTAAGTGGCTGTTCACTAGGACTCCGAGACCCCTCTCACAGTTACTACTATTGAGCAAGGTACCACATATACTGTACTTGTGCAATTTGTTTTTCTTGCCTAAATGCAGAACCTTACTTTTTTCACCATTGAATTTCATTTTGTTAGATAGCGCCAAATGTTCAAGTCTGTCAACATCCTCCTGTATCTTAAGCCTATATTCTGGAATGTTGCTATACCTGCTAGCTTGGTGTCATCTGCAAATTTGATGAGTTCCCCATCTATCCCTTCATCCAAATCATTGATGAAGATGTTGAATAGTATTGGGCCTAAGACAGAGCCTTGGGGTACCCCACTGCATACTTCCTTCCATGTAGATGTAGTTCCACTGAGGACTACACTTTGAGTGTGGTTTGTCAGCCAGTTATGAGGCTCTCTGTTATGTATGTAGGTTTGAATGTTATTGGTTTATTTGAACTGTTCTTGTAAAATGTCAAATGGTATTGGTTTAAATAGTGCAGGAAGAAACCCTGCACTCCCATTGGCTGGCAACTACAGCTGAAGGCTATAAGAGGCAGCCGTAGCCCAGCCAACTCGGGTCCATTCGAGCTGTAGTCACTGAATAAACTCTTTGCTGGAACTCTTCGCCTGACTCTTCATGCAGACTTAACACTGGCCGAGGATGGGATTTTCTGAAGAGAAGACGGCGCGAAGACAAGCACAAGAGCTGAGATGGCTGCGCTAAACACCGCCCCAGCCCCGCTCGATCCTGGTGGCGGAAGACTGGGAATCAGCGGATCGCCCAGATGTACCTGGAAGGAAACGACTACATTCCCGAGATGGAAGAGGGTGGTATTTCTCACGACACTGGTCCGCAGTCTTCGAGATGAGGTGTTAGCAGGAGCTGCAGAACTGAAGGTAATGGAATGGCCTGATTTGGAGAAGCTTTTAAGAGCCCATTACGCCTCACAAGTATCGCGGCCTCATTAAGAGACACGAATTTTACCGTCGGGATCAAGGGGAAAGCGAGAATGTTAATGACTTCATGGCAAGTTTAAGGGACATTGGGGGTGCTTGTGACTTTACCAACTTAGAAGAGGCCATGGATCGTTTGTTTTAGGCCTCAAAGATAAGGTCTTACAAAGCAAACTGTTAATGAAACCTAAAATCACATTTAAAGAAGCCATTGAAGAAGCTGTTTCAGCGGAAGCCACCAAGTCCTCAGCAGCGGCTATGAAAGGCCTCAAGCCACTCTCAAGCCATTCTGATGTGGAAAAATCCACAACAGCTCATTGCGAACAAATAGACTCTGATTCAGATTGCAGTGAGGTGGAGGAAGGGATTTTTAGACTCAGAATGGAGAAGAAAAGGAAAGACCCTGGGAGAAAGAGGCAAGAATATTATTGCAGAGGCTGTGGGGGGGCACCCCCACACTGAATGCAAGTTCTTAGACACCATCTGCCTACGTTGTGAGAAAAGAGGTCACCTAGCAAGAGTCTGCAAATCATCCAGAACTCCACCTAGTAGGAAGAAATTTCCTGAAAAGGATTTTAAGCCCAACAACTTCATTGAAAAGATGGGGTGCAATTCAGAAGCAAATGGGAAGAATGAAACTCACCAAACAGTCACCATTGGTCATTCTTCACCCTTAAGAAGCAGAAAAATACATGTGAAGGTACTAATTGAAGGAAGGCCTTGCCAAATGGAAGTGGACTCAGGCTCTTATTTATCTATGGTGTCATGGGACACTATTCACAGACTACTTCCCAAAATTCAGAAGAAACATTTCCAGAAGCAAGCACTGACTCTTAAAGACTACCAAGGGAACAAGATTCCAGTAGTTGGAGCAAGAGATTTCAACGTGCATTTTAAAGGCCACACCAAACGTTTGCCTCTGACCATCGTGGACAAGGATCACCCAAGCTTGCTGGGACTTGAGTGGTTCAAGCCACTAGGCATCGAGGTGACTGGCATCAATCATGTGAGCAACTCTGAATGGGAGGAGTCCTTGAAGTCTGAGTTTCCAGAGGTCTTCAGCAAGGACTGGGCAAGTATATGGGGACCCCTATCACTTTCAACCTAGATCCCAAGGTGCCCCAATTCATTTAAAGCCCAGGAGGGTTCCATTTGCTTTAAAGGAAAAATTGATGCACAATTAGATAAATTAATTGCTCAATGGGTTTTAGAGCCCACTGATCACCCAGATGGGAAACACCCATAGTCACACCAGTCAAGGCTGATGGGTCAGTGAGAATCTGTGGAGACTATAAGGGGACACTTAACCATGCTGCAGCAGAGCATACCCAGTACCAGTTGTGCATCATCTGCTACATTCACTTGGCAGGGGTACTGTCTTTGCCAATTGACTTGGCCCAGGCATATCAACAACTAACAGTTGATGATGCCACTGCAGAGGCCCAAACAATTGTGACTCATAGAGGTGCCTTCAAATGTAAAAGGTTACAATTTATGCTGGCACCTGGCATTTTTCAAAGTCTTATGGAAAGGATGCTGCAAGGACTGCCAGGGTAGTGCCTTACTTTGATGATGTGTTAATCTCTGCTGAAAATGACACTCAGCTTCAAGAAAGACTCAGAGAAGTCCTTACCAGATTCAGAAAAGTGGGGTTAAAAGTCAAGGAAGACAAATGCACACTTAAAACAGACAGGGTTGAGTTCCTGGGCTACATGATTGACAAGCATGGCATACACCCTACTGATGCCAAAGTTAAAGCTATCAAAGAAGCCCCTAAACCTAAATGCAAAACAGATTTGCAAGCCTTCCTTGGACTCATTAACTTTTATCACATGTTTCTACTTCAAAAGGCATCCATTGCTGAACCTTTGCACCATCTGCTTGATAAAAAAGCTGTTTGGATCTGGGGAGGAAGGAACAATCAGCATTTAACAGTATTAAGAGACTAATCACATCTGATGCTGTATTCATACAATTCTCTGAGAATTTGCCTGTTGTACTGACTTGTGATGCATCCCCTTTGGAGTGGGGGGTTTGAGCCACAGGCTTCCCAGTGGGAGGGAAGCCCCTATTGCATTTTACTCTTGCACTTTGTCCAAAGCAGAGAGGAATTATAGCCAACTAGACAAGGAGGCATTGGCAGTTGTTGCAGCTGTCAAGAAATTTCATGAATATCTGTATGGCAGGTCATTTACCATTGTTACAGATCACAAACCTTTATTAGGCATTGTGGCAGGAGACAAACCTATGCCTACTATCCTGTCACCAAGAATGCTGAGGTGGACTGAATTTCTTGCAGCCTATTCATACAAACTGATTCACAGGCCTGGCAAGGACATTGGACATGCTGATGCACTGAGTCGTTGCCCACTTCCCTTGCCACAAGGCGGACTTTGAACCGGAAACACACACTTTTTTCCGAGAGACTGTTGCTAAGCTTCCAGTACATGCTGCTGAGATTGCCAGAGAGACTGCCAAAGACACTGTGTTGGCTCCTGTGATAGGCTGGATTAAGAAAGGTTGGCCTCTTCAAGATCTACCTCACCTTGCCCAACCTTTTAAGTCCAGGCAAACTGAATTATCTGTATTAAGAGGATGTATTTTGTGGGGTAACAGGGTGGTTATTCCTGCAAAACTGCAAAAAGAGGTTTTGGAAATGTTACATGAGGGTCATCCTGGTATTGTAAGGATGAAGGGATTGGCCAGGAGTTATGTATGGTGGCCAGGTATTGACAAAATGGTTGAAAACTGGGTTGCATCTTGTCCCAATTGCCAGGTAGTCAGGCCTGCCCCACCCTCACCCCACACAGGAATGGGAATGTCCTAGGGGCCCGTGGTCTAGGATCCACATTGATTTTGCAGGCCCTACTAGAGGGCATACTTTTCTGGTTATAGTAGATGCATATTCCAAATGGCTAGAGGTAATTCCCATGACATCCACTACAACTGAGGCTGTCATCAAGCAGCTCAGAAAACTGTTTGTAACCCATGGGTTTCCAGATGTCCTTGTCTCTGACAATGGCCCTCAATTCACATCTAACATTTTTGAATCCTTTCTAGCACAACAGGGTATCAGACATGCCCTCACTGCCCCTGGGCACCCTTCGCTAATGGCGGGCTGAACGCATGCACGCTTTACCAAAGAGAAGCTTCAGCAGCTGGGTCCTGGGGACATCACTGAGAAGCTTGAAAACTTCTTAGTGTTCAGCACATCATCTAACCCATCAACTAACTTATCCCCAGCAGAGTTGTTGATGGGTAGGAAACTTAGGTCTTCCCTTGACCACCTTCATCCCACTTACGCACCCAACGCACCACTGGATTCCACTTCCAAAGTTCACTTTCAGTGTGGGTGATTCTGTATATGCTAAGAACCTTATAGGTGAACCTCTGTGGATTCCTGCTGAAATAACTCACATCACTGGCCCTCGTTCTTACAGGATACAAACAGAGGATGGATTCCTTTGGAGCAGGCACATTGACCAACTTAGATCCAGGTTCCCTCAGGAACATCGCCCCTGTCTCTCTCTGGTTTCCTCACCTGATGTCACTTCTAGGGGAAGGGAGGAACAGGAGGAAAATCAGCAAGCAAGAATCAACCCCATGTAGCGAGCCATTATGACAGGAACCATCCCAACCCTGTCACAATGCCAAGATCCATCCTTAGAAGTGGAAGATTGCACATCACTACCTGACTTGGGTGCTGACATTGGAATGGAGATGGGTTGGGAGGAGAGACCAGATTCTAACAGTCTAACAGGGTCTCCTTTCACAGGAAGTCCCAACAGGGGAATGTCAGCAGACACATTTCCCCTCTCACTGGGTGAGAACGTTAAAACTTCTGAACCACAAAGGTCTCAAGCATTACGTAAGAGCCCCACCTATTTAAAGGAATACATTAGATAGGTTGGGGTTTGGTATGGACTGAACCTAGTGGGGAGGGGTGTTATGTATGTAGGTTTGAATGTTATTGGTTTATTTGAACTGTTCTTGTAAAATGTCAAATGGTATTGGTTTAAATAGTGCAGGAAGAAGCCCTGCACTCCCATTGGCTGGCAACTACAGCTGCAGGCTATAAGAGGCAGCCATAGCCCAGCCAACTCGGGTCCATTCAAGCTGTAGTCACTGAATAAACTCTTTGCTGGAACTCTTCACGTCTGACTCTTTATGCAGACTTAACACTCTCTACCCCGCCTTTTTCTATTTTATCAAGTTTTAGGTTATGGTCTACTTTATCAAATTCCTTACTGAAGTCCAAGTAAATTATAATGACAGCATTCCTCTGGTCCACTAATTTTGTCACTTTGTCAAAGAATGCAATAAGATTAGTCTGACATGATCTGTTTTTTACAAACCCATGTTGGCTTTTGGTTACTACTTCGTTTGCTTCTAGGTGTTCGCTGATTCATTACTTGATTATCTTTTCCAGAATCTTCTCTGGTATTGATGTTAGGCTGATTGGTTTGTAGTTTCCTGGATCTATTTTTTTCCTTTTTTGAAGATGGGAACTATATCAGCTCTTTTCCAGTCCTCTGGCAGTTTCCCGGTCTTTCAGGATCTTTGAAAGATATAGTTTAGTGATTTTGAGATCTTGTCTGCCAGTTCCTTCAGAACCTTGGGGTGTAATCCATCTGGTCCTGGTGATTTGAACTCATCTAGGGTAGACAGATGCTCACTTACCATTTTATTCCCTATTGTGTTCCTAATCTGGTTTTTGTGGTGCTTTTTTGATAGGTTGGACTGTTTTTTTCCCTTTATGTAAAGTCTAATGCAAAAAATAAGTTAAGTAGTTCTGCTTTCCCCTGTTGCTTGCACTTTCTTGCCACTTTCTCCCAGCAAAGAACCTATTGTTTCCTTGACTTTTTTCTTGTTTTTAACATGTTAGAAGAAGCTTTTTTTATTTTTTTACTTTTGTTGCAAGCCTTTCTTCATTGTGAGCCTTAGCTTTCTTTATTTCATCTCTGCAGATCTATGTTTATATGAAATTAAAATAAGAGTGATTAAAGAGGGAAATTATAATTTGTGATTAAGCATACTAACTATAATGGATAAAGATATCCAGAATGATGGAATTTTTAGCACATAGTAACCTATGAATTTAGATGAACACCTTTAACAGTTCAATTACAATAAAATTTTGAAATAGTTTTCTCCACAGATGAGGAAAAAGTTACACAGCATCATATCAATTGTCTAGCTCTCTGGTGGCAAACTTATGGCATACTCAACTTCACCGTGCATTCACCTCCTGCCAGCCAGCTGGCTTTGGGGTCTCTGCCATGCATTTGTGGGGGACGGGATGCATGTGTGGGGCAGGGGCACATGCACAGGGGCCACATGTGGGGGCACACACATGTGATGGGGGTGCACACATGCACGGGGGAACACCCTGCATTTTGGAAATGCACACACACACACACACACACACACACACACACATGCTTTGGGCATTCAGGATCCAAAAGGTTCGCCATCACTGGTCTAGCTTCTTTAAACACTTTAAACAATTGTCAGGCTTCTTTAAACACAATGCAATACAAAAGCAAAAACTGCTATATGTTAAGTTAAAATTAAAACCAAATCTGTATTTTTTAAACAATAATTCTCCTCTTTGCTTTCTACTTTGCAATGTTTGAGATTGTGCAAAGCATGAAAGTCATCTAAATATCCAAGTCATCTTTAATTGTCTCTGAAGCAATTCAAAGGCACATGATTTGCTTCGATGCTTTCAGTCAATACAAGAGTCAATTCAAAGAAATGATTCTGTGGAACTTTGCCTGCAGTAAAATAAGCAACAAAGTAAAGAAGAAACATACCCATGGCCTTCATGAATAAAAATGGTTTATTGGGATGCTTATACATTTTCAAAACTTACAAACAACTTTGATATCTCACAATACAGCACTCTGTAATAAACCAACCACTGCCTTCAAATCTTGACATTGGTATTTTTTAATTGTTTTAAAACATGATATTTAAAAACATGTACTTTTAGAGGCAGACATGGCTATGAAATTATTTGAAATATTTTCCAATCATAATATTTTTCCTGTTTCACTATACTCTGCCCACTTTTTATGCCACACAAGTTTGCTTTGAGGCTTAAACTATTAGTCATAGATCAATACAGGTTTATTGGTTAGGCTGTGGGAAGACAGAGTAAAGTAAAATGGATAGTGTGAAGTGAAAGAAGAAAAATACTATGTGCTTTATTTAACATTTGTTTACAATTTAACGTTTTTACAAAGCTCATCAATATTGTCATCTATTTAAATCACTTGATAGCTCTCTTTATTTATGTTGCTAATTATCATGGTTATGTAATCTGTGCATGTCTATTCAGGAATAAATTATATCATTTTTAATAAAACTTACACCCAGATGAGTGTGCATTAAATTGAATAATTATTTGTATGGAATAGTAATACTGAAAAAAAATAGGGAAGGAGAGGCATTATAAACTCTTAAAGGTATGGAGTATGGAGTATGAGCCATGGTGACAGTGGTGGGATTCAACTGGTGTAACAACCGGTTCGGTGGGTACACACTTCGCGTGCACAGTGCTTTTGAAAATAGAAGGAAAACTTACCTTTTACTGCAGCCTGGGTGAGTAAAAACAGCTGAGACGTGGCAATCCGGGCTGCCACGCTGATCAGCTGGGCTTCAAACAAAGGAAATATAGCACAGAATAGAGCAGGGGCAGGTGGGCAAGGCCAAACAATCACAGTAACTACCACTCCTGAACCAGTCCATACCAGCTGAATCCCACCCCTGCATGATGACACAATGGTTAGAACACTGTATTGCAGGCTAACTGTGCCCATAGCAAGGAGTTCAATCCTGACTGGCTCAAGGTTGATTCAGCCTTCCATACTTCTGAGGTTGGTAAAATGAGGATCCAGATCACTGGGGGACTATTATTTTAAAAAAGTCTTCTTTTCATTTTAGGTCATCAGTTGCATTTATACAAAAAATGTATTATTTAAAAATGTAAATGCAGTGCCAAATTATATTTTAAATCTTAGAATAACTCTTTCCCAAAGATCTTGTATTCTTTTGATTTCGGATTTTGACTAAGAGAATTACCCATCATGGCAAAAAAAAGGATACGTCTTAAAGAATATGTTCAAGGAATGTGTTTGTTTTCAATTTGTGAGATATATTTATTCTGAAAAAAAAGGTTGCAAAATATCTTCTATATGGTTTAGATTTGCTGTATCAAAGCACTGAGCGTACTTACTTTCACGCTCTACATCTTATGCAGCCTCAGTGATATGGTATCTTAATTCTCTTAGCCTTATCCTAATTTAAATTATGCATTGATAAACCATTTATAATTGATATATTGCAAACTATTTAGCACATAGAAATGGTCATGATGCCTTGTTCCGATGGTGTTGAGCTGCTTTGTTAGGCAAAGATGACAACAATTTGAGTCAGATCATTTGCCTTCCTGCTCAAGAATGCCTGATTATTAAGATGATGGATAAGACCCTGATTCTAAGTTATTTAGGAATGTGTTTTTTTGTAAGAAGGAATATCATTGGTAATATAAAGGGATATATTATAAAGGTTATAATATAAATGCTGGACCATGTTACTATGATTACTGAAGATTAAGTGTGATGGTTGCTCTAAACGACTGGTTTATAATAATGTGTGTTTCCATTGTGGGCCATGGCAATGTAGGGTTTTCAAAATTGTATAATAAGGGACCAATTCCAAGCAGGGGTATGCCTCTTTGAAACTTGTTTCTGGATAGCCCTTTGATTTGCAAATAAAAGTCTTTTAAAAAACATTCCATCTATCTTGTATGGTTCATTGGGTCCAGGTAAAAGGACCCAAACTTTCTGGGATAACACCATGAAAAATTGAACAAGTAGCATTTGACCAAGATAGTTATGTAAGTATGATATATAATCAGAGGTGGTATTCAACCGGTTCGCACCAGTTCTGGACAACCTGTAGTGGTGATTAGGTGTGGGTCACGGAACCGTTAGTAACTTCTGGCTGGCCACACCCCTGAACTGGTTCTCCGGTAACTGGTCGCTCAGTTGCCCCACCCACCTGATGCACGCTCACACCGCTCACCTGTCTGCCACTTGCCCTGCCCAGTCACTCCTCCCTTCCTATGTGACATGCTGGGCCCTCGTGGCTTGTCTAACCTGATTTTCCCATGTGGTGCCTGTGCCCCAACTGAACAGCCCTGATCTGCCTGCCCTGCTCACAGGTAAGCCTGCGAGTTGTGCTAGGCCCTTGCCCACTGCACAGGGCCTTTCTGTGCCTCCCCCTCACTGCCTGGGACGTTTCCGGGCAGGAGGAGGCCAAGGTGGGGCGCCGGGCCAGTCCAGAGAGCAGGGGGGGCCAGCAGTGGTGGCAGCGCAGCTGTGGGAAGCAGCAGCCCCAGTCCAAACAACAAATAATAAATAAATAAATAGTTCCTGGCCTCGCTTTCGGGGCACGTCCGCTGCCCTCCCAGCCCAGCAGAGCAGGGAAAGCAAAGGAAAAGTGAAGGGAAAGCCTTTGCTTTCTCCCTCCCTTTCGGGGCGTGTCTGCCACCCTCCCAGCCCAGCAGAGCAGAGCAAGCAGAGGAAAAGCAAAGGGCATGCCCACCTGCCACTGCCGCCACCTGCCACCACCCATGTGCTTCAAAAGGGAGGATGGATGGATGTTCTAGGGCTGCTGCTTTCTTCATTGTCCCGCCACTTGCTAAGTTCTTCCCAGAAAAGAGGTGTGTATGTGAGATAGAGACAAGGAAGGGAAGGAAGAAAGGAAGAAAGAGAGGAAGGGAGGAAGGCCAAGAAGGAAAGAGCAAGAAAGGAAGAAAGAGCAAGAAAGAAAGAGGAAGGGAGAGAAAGAAATAAAGAGGAAAAAAGAAAGAGAAAGAAAGAGAAATAGGAAGAAAGAAAGAAAAAAGAGGAAGGGAGGAAGGGCAAGAAAGAAAGAAAGAAAGAAAGAAAGAAAGAAAGAAAGAAAGAAAGAAAGAAAGAAAGAGGAAGGGGGAGAAAGAAAGAGAGAGAGAGAGAGAGAAAAGAAGGAAGGGGGGAGAGAGAATACTCTGCTATTATTTTTAATTGTTCCATTATTTATCATATATTAATATTTTGCACTGTCCCTACACCTAAAGTGATTTTACTGCCTTTCTTTTGCCCAGGTATTTCTCAGGGTTTACATGTCAATAGTCCAGAGCATAAATACAGGTGCATTTAACAGAGTTGAAAGGGACTATGGAGGTCTTCTAGTCCAACCCCCTGCTCAGGCAGGAAAACTCTGAGGATGCCAAAATCTGAATAGAGATCCTGGGAAAGGTGTCAGAACAACAGAACAACACTTAGAAAGGGACGTTGGGGGAAACTCTATACCATTTCAGAGAAATGGCTGTCCAGTCTTTTGTTAAAAACTTCCAATGTTGGAGCACCCAGAACTTCTGGTGGCAAGCAATTCCACTGGTTAATTGTTCTCACTGTCAGGAAGTTTCTCCTTACTTTTAGGTTGCTGCTCTCTCTGTTCAGTTTCCATCCTTCTGGTGCTTTGCAAAATACATTGCCTCCCCTCTTTCTGGCAGCCCCCTAAAAGCCTGTTGCCTATCATCTCTTGGGCAAAGCATGTGAGCCATTTCCTCCTTTCAGTAGTCCATAAAAGTACATCTATAGATAGATAATAAAGTCAAAATAAGGTGAACAACATTTTTACAGAACTATAGATACATTGAGGCTGGGTGCGACAAGGAATGGCTGGGAGGGGAGGGGCCACCCATTGACATGAGTGACATTGAGTTGGCCATACCCACCCAGTCACATGACCACCAAGCCACACCTACCCAGTCACATGACCAATCACATGACCAACCCAGTCATGTGACCCTAAGCCACGCCCACCAAACCCATAGTGTGTCATGCCCACAGAACCCATAGTAAAAAAATTTGAATCCCACCACTATATATAATATTCAGAGAAGAAGACTGTAGTAAATACAACAAATTATATCACTTAATTTGAAGCAGCTTTTCAAGTTGCCTTCAAGATGAGTTCTGCCACAGAATTTGAAAACTGAATGAGACACCTAAAGTAAAGGTTAATGAAAAACAACAGTGTGCTTAATGTGGTAAGGAGCTATCTATCAGAAAGCTAGCAATCAATATTTCAGCATCACTCTTCCTGAATACAATACTTTAAAAAGTGGGATAAGTAATCTGATAATTAAAATTGCAGTAGTGATAAATATGGAAGGGAAAGTTAGATCACAAGGTGTCAGGAATCCAAATGATGAAATTAATGCATAATGTTTTTCTTTAAATGTGAAACAAACAACTTTGACATTACTGTCTCTCACAGTCCTTATGTAAACACATTGCAATTTTGATTAAATATTTTTCAACCCAGACTTTTTTTTTAACGCTAACTACAGCACTTCAGTAGAATGAATCCTTGTGGGCATTTTTGCTTTGCTATTGCTATTGCTTTGCTATTTTGTTACTTTTGCTGCAATGGCAATATAATAGAAATGAAACTGATAGTAGGAGATATTTTTAAAGTTTATCATGATCTCATAAGGATTATTAGCATTTAATCAACTACTTGACCAACAAGCATAGTCTTCAGTGATCCCAGTAAAATAGAAAAATAACAGGAAGAAGCAGCAGTTATCGCTGCTGATGCTTTTAGCCAAGAAATCTGCTCAAAATTGGAACAAGAATATTTGCTCTTATTTGGTGTTTTTTTTTTTTGTTAGATTATTAGTTTAAAACAAGCTCATGAGTTATTCACAATGGATCTGGCTGATTACATGGATAGAATTTATAACAGATAAACCTTTAACAGGGTTGGCCTAAGAGTTATTGCTGCCTGGCCCAAAAAGACAAAGTATGTCTTTACCATTTCTTGCCAGTGGGCTTACAATTAAACCTTACTTCAACTGTGATGAAGAAATAGCATTCCCTATTTTAGCTGTAGGAAACAGATTTATTTAAGGGGTAAAGGTCACTTTATTGTTTTAAAAAGACCATTCTGTAAGAAAGAATAGTTGGGGGGTGTTCATCACTGCCTTTTAGTGCCTGCTTACTGAGGCAATTGCTACAATCCCTACACTCCTAATATCATGTTCAGTGGCATAAGCCATGTGTTTAGGTTTTGATTCACTTCCTTTTCATATTTGATAATATAATTTAATCTGTTAGACTATAGTGGACAAAAATCCTTTAATATATATATAAGTCCCTTGAAATAATTTTAGCAAGTTCTTTTATTTAACTCTTTTAGAATACCAATAGGAACATTGGTTTCTTCCACTGAAATATGGTGGTGACCAATGACAACATCATCCTTTGATTCCATCTCCTCTTATTTTATGAAATCTGATTTTTACTCAACATTGCCCATAGATAGAGAAAATTGATATACATGACTAAAATCCTATTTTTTAATAATCACATTTTATTTTTCTGTTCCTCTGTCTATATAGTATAACTTTTTTTTCAGTTTATAGCCTGATACACTAAGGGCCACATTCTGAAGTTGTTGGATACCTTTCTGATATGATTACATTTTCTTTCAAATGTGATAAAGTTTCCAGGTTGTCTATGTCTTTCTCTAATTTTCTGAGACAGACATATACAGTACAGGATTCTTTGATTTCTAAAGTAGCAAGTGAACATCTCAACTTATCTCAGATATAGAAAACTTAAAATCTGGATATTTATCAATTTGGATTTCATACTGAATTTGCAAACAAATCCACATATAGTACATGTTGCCTACATTATGTCCTTATTGGTAGTTCCTTTCATCAAAATGTTCACTCTTACCAATGTCATTAAACAATGAAAAGTTTATTTTGTGTACTGAAGGTTACTTTTTTCTTTCCTGATGTGCTTTCTACCAATTGAATTGAAGTTTTGCTGTTATTATTGTGGGTTTTGTTTGAAACTATTTTATATGTTCATATGTTTATGGACTAACCATTAACTGACCTATCAACATCTAGGAAAGAGTTGGGGGGAATATCTCTTTTCTACTGTCCAATGGTCTCTTGGATTTATGTGGCTAATATGAGATCACTGAATAAGTGCTATTAACAAGCTCACATTTGTTAAACTACTTTTTTTTAAAATTACATTTATATGCCACCCTTCTCCGGAGACTCAGGGCGGCTTACAATTTTTGGGATACAACCCAGTGTGCTCAGCAATAGCCTTCATTCCATTGTATATGCCTGCTTATTACTAAGCGGCATTTTTACAAAGTCAGCTAATTGCCCCCAACAATCTTGGGTCCTCAATTTACCTACCCCGAGAGGATGGAAGGCTGAGTCAACCTTGAGCCTGGTGGGATTCGAGCCTACAGCAGTTGTAGGCAGCTGGAACTTAAGTGCAGGCAATTAACAGCCTGAGCCACCAAGGCCCACCAAACCACTTAGTTACTGTATGAGAGTAGTTTGGAAGCTTTAAACCAGGGGTGCTAAACTCAAGCCCAGGGGCCAGATCTGGCCTGTGGGGTGCTCAGATCTGGCTCATGGGGCTTCCCTAGAAGCAGCAAAGGAGTGGCCATGGTGCCTCTCCCAGCAAAAATGGAGCTTGGGAGGGCCACGTGAAGTACTCCCAGGTTCCGTTTTCAATTGTGATGGCCTCCTGCCACCCTCTGCCAGAGAAAACGAAGCTTGGAGGGTCTGCATGTGTTCCCCTGAGCTCTGTTTTCATTGGCAGAGCATAGCAGGAGGCCATTGTCACTGATAATGGAGCTCTGAAGCCCGTTTTTGCTGGCAGAGCGCTCGGGCTGTCCCGGATACGACTGACATTAAGCTGGCCAATATTAATTTTATCAGCTAATTGTTAAATTGCATTTCAGGATTTAGAATCTTTAAAAAGGCAGCCTCTAGACAAATTCTAAACTGTGTGTTTAAAAAATAATTTAATCCAATACTTTCATGTTAAAATTAATTCCATATGTAATGAATGCTTTCCTGCAGCTTGACACCACAGCCATCTACATGTAATTGGCAGCAATACAGTGCGACACTCAATACATCTTGAATGACTTATGCTTTCATTTCTTTTGTTAAAGTATCATCTGCCTGCCTGTCTGTTTCTCAAGAAATGCACATTCTGACCTTTTGTTTGCCAGCTGGGAATCTTATCACATTCACTGCCACCAACCAGTAGATTGCAAACTGCCTAAGGTGAAGACAGACAAGTAGGATCAACAGGTCATATTTATAAACACACACAGCTCATTTTATGATGTTTCCTAAATGTTTAGAATGCATCATCTAGTATATAATGTGAGATTGTAATTCATTTTTACAACATTGTAATGTAGCTTACTTACTATTCCTCTAATTCACACATCTAATAATAATTAGATTCATTGTTCCAGGATTAATTCAATTCAGAGCTGACATTTTAATGCATACAACACTCTTTCAAGATGAAAACAATACAATGTAGCCATATATTATATAAAGCAGTCATACCTTATCAATACAAAGCAGTCATATGTTTTCCAAAATATTAAAAAATTGAAAACTTTCCAAAAAAGATGTTATCTTTGTATACTCAAACATTCTTCATTTAGAACTTTCTCTTTCTATAGAAATATTACTTCCTCTCTCCTTCTTTCTACTACTTTGAGACAGAATATGAGTACCTGAAACTAGACTTGATATCAGTAGAGGAAATAAGATTGGAGAATTACAGGTAGTTCTCAGTTTACCACAATTCATTTAGTGACTGTTTAAAGTTACAATGGCATTGAAAAAGTGACTTATGACCATTTTTCACACAACTGTTGCAGCATACCCTTGGTCATGTGATCACAATTCAGGGACTTGGCAACTGACTCATATTTATGATGGTTGTGACCTTTTGACAAGCAAGGTCAATGGGCAAGCCAGATTTAGTTAACAACCATTTATCCATGTGTATTTTGTAGAACTATAAAAATATTTAAAAATATAGCATGAATACTTGAACAACAGAGCCATTAATTAACACATTCATATTTCTCACTAAAAGAAAATCACAATCCCATATTACTAATCACAGATATATGAACTGATAACTAATCATCTACTTTCTCATCCTTCTTAAATCTTTGATCCAAAAGATAATTTGTCAGACTCAAGGAAAATGATGTTAGATAAAAGATTTAATGAAAGGAATTTAGTTTAGAAGCAAGGGAATAAAACTCCATGTGAACACAACCTGTCAAAAAAAAATTTGGGTCTACAACCACATAGAAAATTAAAATTCTGGTCACAACTATATGGGCATATATTTTGTATGTAATTTATTCTGTGTGAAATACTCTAGAAAAAAATATTTCCCCTTGGTCTTCAAACTGAGGTTCATAATCAGTCATCTTTTTCAAAAGAGTCCATAATAAAATCTACAGTCCATTTTTCTGCAGTCCATTTAAGTCCATTTTTGTTTTATTTTTCAGTAACAGATGTAAGATCTACTAATTCTCCACCAATATTATAGAGTGTATTGGTTACAAATGCAGTGACATGACAATATAGCCTTGGATTTTTAATTGGTTTTATTTGCATGAATTTAGCCATTTGATTTTGTTTGTGAACTAGTGTATAGCATAAACCTTTAAACCCAACTTCAAATTAATACAGGAGAACCATAACACATATAATCTATTTAACTGAACTATATGTATGTGGTTTTTAGTTAATTTTGTATTAATACTCTTACAAATGTTTGTCTTTCAGATATTACTTTAAAAAAACCTTGTCTACAGTGCACATAAGGGTTTTACAAAACAAATGATTGATAAAGAATTGGCGTTGTTCCTGTCTACTACAGAGATTTTGATGATTATCAAGTTTCTACACAAACAAAATGACAACTCTGTGCTATGTATTTAACATAGTTACATTTCAGACATTATGAAGTTTAGCAAAATATTCTGAAGTAATTCCACAACATCCAGAGAATTTATAGGAAAATAGATACTGAGGAATCTATTTGGGGGGGAAAAGCAATAACAGAAAAAAAATAGGCAAACGTACATTAAAAAGTATCATTCCAACAGAGGATATATAAAATTCTCCTGCTGTTTGAAATATACTGAAATGCTAAGAATGACTGCAACTCAAAGTATCAGTCATATTTTCTCACAAGGCCTTATGTAGGCTAAATGGGGAACACACATTTTTTCAGAATTATTTGCACAAGTAGTCAAAATATCTCTAAACATGATCCAGGGAGAATAAAGCTGTCTGTCAGGATTCCCTCGATTGCCCTAATTAAATCATGAGCCTCTTCTGAGACATGTAATTTACTATCACCTATGACTCTATTTCCCCCACACCCCTGGATATGTCATAAATCAGTTTCTCCAACTAAACACATGCACAGGCTGGGTGTCTTCAATCACACTCTCCAGTGAAGGATTTTTGTGGGCAGAAGATCTAGTAGTCTAGGCTACAGTCTCCACAAGATAAGCATGGAATGTGCTTCTGGCCTTCATCTGCTGCACTGCTCCCTCAGGCTTTTCCCCTTCCTTTTTTATGGCAACTTGGAAACAGGCATAGGAATGATTTACGAGTTGACATTGTCCACATATGACTTAACTGAAAGTGAAAGAGACAATCAGAGAGACCCAGGCAGAGAGAAAGACACAGAAAAAGAGAGATAGAGATATTGCTGACTTAAACATGATTCTTAATTGGACCTTAGCAAATTGAATCAAACTAAAACAGATGGTGAAGATTTTTTTCCTCCCCAGAACTGAAGACTTCTGTTATAATTATCTTGAGCTATGATCTTTCACAGTTACCAATACATAAATACCATTTCAATAATTTGGACTCAATATGCAAGCTGTGTGAAGAAGAGCAGCCTGAGAGAGAATATTTATTTCTCCTATACATAATCAGTGCTGGACAGATAATCATCAGTAATGGCAATCTAGTTGAATTGACTATTACTCATTATAAAGAACAATTTTGCTCTTCATAGTCTGTAGTGTAATTTGGAATGAGATACATAATCTAATGAAAATCTATGTGGATATTCAATTGCTTACATTGCTGAACTATTTTGCATTTTCTACTGTGACATCAATATATTTTCTGCATTCACTCAAAAAATGTTGAATGTTAAACATCCCAGTATATATCAGAGCATTTTTGTAATATCACACTATTACCTGGATTGGGCCACCTATATAATGTCTCCATACCTCATTCAGTATGTATTTACTGATTGCTTTATATTCCTATGCATATTTTAATACTGCAACATATTGAAATAGTTATTAAAATAAAGTATTAGAATGATGGAAGCCATTCATATAGAAAGATATGTGAATAGGCTAGATACGACAGTATGAGAAAAGTCATTATATGAAGCAATGGTTGGTTGGTTGTTCACATTCAAAACAGTTATACTGAACTTTGCTATATTATACAGCTGTTTCTTATCTGATTAGATGGAATTAACATTCCTCAACATAATTGGGGCATATAGGAACAGAAGAAAGGTAAGTCTTGTTTAAATATTGTTACTAAAAAGCCAAACGGAGCAGCACATGCAGATTTAATCAAACCATCAGTACAAGGGCAGAAACAGTATCTCCATGAGGAAGAATGTTTGCTAGCTGAAAATTGTGTGACTATAATCTCAGCAATAAAAAGTGCAATATAATGAAGAAAGTTTTGACAGATGGCTTAAAAGTAAAAAATGATAAAGTACTCCTAGGTACTTAAATTCCAAGTTATCTGGACTTTTGTAGGCATGTTAGCTCCTGCATTAGGGCATTTTAAATTATGTTTTCATAACAGCTGTTTGTCATGGATAGTTGAATGGATAAAATCCATGAAGATTAGAAGGCCAATGTAGCCAACCAACTTCACAGATATTTATGATATAAGGATACTAAAGAAGAAGAAAAAGGACATTTATTATAAGATAGAGTTTGATAAGAAAATGGAATTCCACAAGAACAATAATAAGTTCAGCAATTGCAACTTTAGCTTCACCTAAAGGCAATAATTATTGTAGGAATGTGAATGTTGAGGTGGCACATATAGAATCTAGAAACAGAATAAAGAAACTGCAAGAATTATTTGGTGATAATTAAAATTTAAAGAAACAATCACAATCAAAAGACAGAAAACTCTTTAAAATTTACCTGGAGATGGTATTCAGCCAGTTCGGACCGGTTCAGGCATACCGGTAGGGAAAATTTTGAGTGGTTTGGTGAACTGGCAAATGTCATCACTGGCTGGCCCTGCCACCTGGCCCCCACCCTTGTCCTTTCCTGCCCTAAATTCCCTTGTTTTTTAGCTCAGCTGATTTACACAGCAGAGTGCATTGCCGCACCTCAGCTGAGCTAAAAAAACAGCTCACCTCACAAGCACTGACACCGAGGGCAGTCTTTGAGTGCTGTGCTGCGTCTGCACAAAGCGCGCTCTCATAGAGTCAATTGCACCACCGGCTGGCCCCACCCAATCTACCCCATCCTGCCCACCCTGCCCCACCCACTCTGCCTGCCCCACCCTGCCTTATATATCTTACCTTTACCATGCAGCCCAGCTAATCTCTGCACCTCGTCTCACCTGATCACCAAAGGTAAGCAATGCATGCTGCCTGCTCGCTGTTCACCTTGGCCGTGTCGGGGAACTCACCATTCCCTAGCTCTGGCCTTGCCCCAGGCTTCTGTCCACATGCCACTGCCCCCCTCTGTCCTCAAACTATGGCCCCATAGTCTGAAGCAATTTATTTGGCCTGTGACCTGCTACGCTAGACAGAAAGTCTGCAGGGGAAACGCTGCGGTCCGAAGCAATTTGGGTCCCAGTCAGTTCTTCTTATTTTTAAGAAGATCCAATTGGAAATTGCTGCAGCAAAGATCTTGTAGCTGCTTCTTCCATCCCTTGCCACCAAGGCTTCGCTTGTGGAAGTGGTCCATGTGCTCTCCGGGTTGGCAGCTGCTTCTCTCTGCTGCTGCTCTTCCTGGGAGAGCAGACTGCAATTTAGCAGCTGTGAAATGCTGCTTTGGGTCCTCTAAGTCCCATCCAGAAAGCGCTGAGAAACAGCATTCAATATGGCTGCTGCTTCTCTGTGCTGCAGGCCTGCAGTACTTTCCAGATAGGACTTAGAGGACCCAAAGAGGTGGCTCCCAGCTGCTAAATTGCAGTCTGCTCTCCCAGCAACAGCAGCAGTGGAGAGAAACAGCCTCTGCCCCAGGCCAGGTGACCCAGACCATGCATGAAAGATGCTTCACATAGAACCAATGGAAAGTCATGGTTAGATGCCAACATGGAGAATTGCATGCATTGCCCATGCTTATTTAGCTTTTACTCATGATGGAATGCTTCACATAGAATGACAAGGAAAGCAGGATTAGTCAACTGAGAATTGCTTTGCCTTCTCTCTTTGCTTCATTGTTTTGTTATTTTGGTCTATGAAGTTTTTTGCCCAAATCCTTGCCTATCAAAACCAAATAGATTAATAAAAGGTACATTGCTAATTGGTAATAATATTTAGTTTATCTTCAAATATTATTTCAATCAGCATGTCTTGGTTGGCTGATATATTTCCTAAAGTAGACAAACAGGGATTTTTTGCAAAATATTTAAAGAAGGTAAAATGTGTTTCTTTAGAAAAGCAACAATGGGTCTGCCAGAATATTTCTTGATTTAAAGACATTCAATGCTGCAACTTGCTGAACCTAAACAAAATTACATCTGCTTAATAAAAATTTGGATAGCAAACTTTCTGCAAGTGTGTGTGTGTGTATGTCTGCGCACTACATTTTATATATACACAAAGTCCCTTGAAAGGTTTTGGAAGAAATATGAATCTAATAAATAAGTTTTCATTTGACATGTTTTAAGGAATGTTGTATGTATGTATGTATGTATGTATGTATGTATGTATGCATGTATGTATATTGGTCACACACTATAAAAAAGAGGTTGAGACTCTAGCAAGAGAAAAGCAACCATTATGATTAGGGGACTGGAGACTAAAACATACAATGAACGGTTGCAGGAATTGGGCATGACTAGTCCAGTGAAGTGCTGTCACAGAGAGGAGGGGTCAAGATGAACTACAAGGTCCCTTCCAACTCCATTAATATCTATCTATCTATCTATCTATCTATCTATCTATCATCTATCTACCTACCTACCTACCTACCTACCTACCTACCATCCATCCATCCATCCATCCATCCATCTATATCTCTCTATCTGTGTTTGTGTGTGTGCTTAGCCTATGGTACAGACAACATGGACAACAGCAGTAAAAATAAACAACAGGAATACACAATACTATGGTACATGCATGATGGAAATATGTCATCAATTGTAAGGTATGAGTGATTCAAGAAGTTATATATAAGTTATGGTTACATTTTAAATATTTTGGTTCATAAGAATGGAATATATTAATATATATTAATATCTAGGCCACCTATCCAATTAAGCACAATGTTTGTTAGTTGGGAAAAAAATCTACTTTCTTTCTTGTATAAACTGCCAAGCGGCAGCTAGTCACTATAGGATCCAGTGTCCAATGTCATATTCATATTTGCCTCATTTGTACAGAAAGTCTTGATAGATGCCATACAAGGTGTGGATCCTATTGAGTGTTCCAGCAGTGTGTGGCATTGAAACCTACTAATTTTTGTGTTAATTTATTTTGTCTGAAATCTAGACATTCGATAATCCAATACCCAATTAACTAAGTTAAGCAAGAAAAGCACCAGCAAATCAGCTATTAATCTCTGAAATTACTTGCAACCCAAAGTGGTAGAGCCCAGTCAATCAGAATAGAGTTGGAAGGGACCTTGGAGGTTTTCTAGTCCAACCTCCTGCTCAAGCAGGAGATTCTATATCATTTAAGACAAGTCACTGTCCAATCTCTTCTTGAAAAGCTGGTTTTAGTGCTCATTGTTTCCCTCTAAATCATGCACCTGTTTTACAACATTTAGTAGAAAACTATTCAGACAAACCTAATTCAGCTTTTATCAATCTTAAATCTGCATTCAGCTCAATTTCTAGAGTCAGACCATAGAACAAATTCAGTAAATTCACAAGAGATAAATGGCTATTACTATTGATGTACAAATTTCATGATAACTTCTGAGTAAAAATTTGATTTACTTCACAAGGCCATCTCATGAAAACAATTCCCTCAACGAAGGAGTCAGATTGGGCTGCATTCTGGCTCCATCGTTATTCAATCTTTATATAAATTCCCAGGCAACCTGTCAGAACTTTTTTTTTTCCTGCCGAAACTAGCACATAGACATATCCCAATGCTACACTAGGCAGACTATACAATCCTTCTGTCCCACAATCCAATTGGCTTAAAACATGCACTAATATCATTTGTTACTCTTTGTGCAGATGATGAACTAACAAGAATTATGAAAAGACAAAAATGTTAGTATTTTCTAAGATCTTGAATCCATTTTTGGCAACCAGAGCACAGAAAAACTCAAAGAAGTAATGCAAGATCAAAAGGTGTGGAGAGATCTGGCTCTAAGACTTGACATGGCTGAATGGATAACATCATCATGGTTTAAATATATTATTGTTGTAATTAAAAAAAACACCCTTTATTGCTAACTCTGAAATTTCTTCTTTGAACTGACTATATAGAGCAGTGGTTGCCAACCAGTGGGCCGCAGCCCAATGGTGGTCTGCAAGAAAATTTTGATGGTCCACAGAGAAATGTCACCCCCAGAGCAACTCCCCAAAGCAATTAATCCATGGTCCATGGGAAGCCTCCCCGCCCACTCACTCCTTACCTGGCAAACTTGCCTGTTAAGTTGCTATTTTTCCTTTTTTTCTGACCATCAGCTATTCTGCTGTGCTAGGAGACTTAGATTAGCTAGCAGAAATTGTTGCATTTCTTGCTTTCTAGCTAATCTTTAGATCTTCGGCTCTGAACCTCTGAGCTGAACCTTACTTCTATTATTCAGTGCAGGTAGCTGATTGCAGATAGACAGATCTCTAAACAAATCTGTAATTCTGTGAGCAACTCAATCTGCCTGCCTACTTTGCCTAATTTTGGGTAAATGTTGCTCATTTTTAATTTAAAAAAATCAATATTTACATACATAGTGTGTTGTGAGTTAATTTTGTGAGTTTGCTTGCTAGCAAATTTTATTAGTTTTCTTGCAAGCAAATTTAATGTGACAGACTGAGGTAGCCAATTGCAGAATCAAAGATATCTAAGTTAATCTATGATTCTGTGGGCAACTCAGTCTGCCTGCCTGCTTTGCCTGATTTTGGGTAAAAGTTGCTCTTTTTTAATAAAAAAATCAATATTTACATAAATATTTATAATATTTACATACAAGCCATGCCCAGCCAGTCACATGACTAATAAGCCACACCCATAAATTAGGTCATGCCCACAGAACAGTTGTTAAGAAATTTGAATTCCATCCCTGCCTCTGTGTGTTTGTGTGTGTGTGTGTGTGTGAGAGAGAGAGAGGAGGGAGGGAGGGAGGGAGGAAAGGAGAGAGAGAGGTAAGATCAGATCTCTCTCTCTCTCTCTCCCACCAATGTCAGCAAGCCACCATCAGTCAAAATTTATATTAGTGGTCCCCAAGATTTAAAATTATGAGTTTGGTGGTCCCTGAGGTCCAAAAGGTTGGCAACCCCTTATATAGAGTGTGTTAACCGATATAATCTAATTATTTTTTGTATTCCCCATTTGTGTTGTCATCTGGTCTCTTACTGAACATATATCTGGATAATAGTATTGATATTGATATAATCCATTGTTAAGTTGTAACAGCAAAGTCTAAATTCATATAAGTTGGCTAAACATGTCATTTCATATTATTAGTACATAGCAGTGGATTGGACTCCATGGCCTAACTGGCCCTTCCAAAACTATTTGTTTATCTTTCTTTATAAAGTCCAAATCAAAGCATGATTAGAATTGGGTACCCTGTGATCATCTTTATTAAATAATTAGTTGCAAAGTAAAATCTAAGCTTAAAAAGAAACAAAACACTAAAAACCAATTTCCTTTTCTGTTGGAAGAAAAAGAGCTCCTATGTGGCATTCAGAACAAGAGGCATTTGGGAGGTGATTAAAGAAGAAGCCAAACATACAGAAGCAATATAATAAGTCTTAAAGGCTCATCATACACACAAATATACATTAGATATACACACTCAGTACACTAGAGAATATATTACAGAGAAATGAAACATAGGAAGGAAAACATAGAACCCCTCCTTAGCTGCTTAACCTCATTAATTCCAAGTCTGTGATTATTACTTATACGAAATATAGATGTCATACCACTTGCTCATTATCCTGCCTATCAACCAGAATGCTAAGCTAATGTTCTTAGTGTCTGGAAATAGTTAAATAAACCCATTAAAGTTTGATCTTTAAGTCATAGAGGAGCTAATGTTTCTGAATGTGAATATATGTAGCCCATGTTTATTTTTGAGATGGAATAAATTTTACTCTGTCTTTACTCATGTACCCAGGTTCCAGGAATAATCCTGCATGCATTATTATTATTATTTTTCTGAGTTCATGTGAGAGAACTAGAGAACACTGCCAATTCAATCCACACTGGACAATCTTGTCGGGTGGTGGTGGTTAATAAATAAATAATTTAAATTACATACTTATTAATAACTTCATTGCAAAAATTTCCCCACATCTTTTATCTCATTCATTTAATTTATGTGTGAATGGAAATACAGATAATAAATTCTGGTTGAATAAAATCAAATTGCCTTAGACCTGAATATTTGTCATGATGGCATTCCTCTCATTTTTCATTTGTTAAATTTGTATTCTGATATTAGATGTTAAGGTTTTGTGATTCGAGTGTATTCCAGGAAAACTGTAAATATATAAAAAGTTCTGTGACTTAATTCACTTCACTCTTAAAGAAAGGTAGTAGAATTGCACACACACACACACACACACACACACACATACATTTCATTTTCAATTATGCTTATCAAACCATTTTGCCCCCCTTTGGTAGGTTTAAACAACAAATTATAGAACTTACCCTTTATGGTTAATTATATAAGGGTAAACAAAAATGTGAAGACATTTCAATAGTGTGCCATGACTCCTAATTTATCTGTGACCTCTGATCACATGACACTTTCTAGATTACATTAAAGACTGCATCGTTGGAGAGAAACAGCATCTTTTATCATCAAAGGGCAGAATGAGCATATTAATTTGATAGTCTGACCACAACACACAATCCCATTTGGGAAAGTTAACAAGGCAAATTAACAGCAGATAGTTCAAGTCAAAGGAAAGTAAGTACCATGTGTGAATACATTTTAAAAATGAATATAACTTCTGTGGTATATCCCTGATTTTATAGATGTTTTCTTTGTTAAAATTTTACAGGGAAACTTGTACATGTGCAGAAAGATATATGCTCTAGTCTAGCTGTATGTATCTGAAAGATGTTATAAGTGGTGTTTTATTATCTGCGGTTTTATTAGATAAATTATGAATGGTTTTGCACTTGCTACTGACACTTCCTATCAACCAGGGGAAGCAGCTTAATACACTACAGCCCATAAATATTGTACCGTTCAAATCCACAGTGACAAAGAGTTTACTGCTAAATAGCTTGCTTCAAAACTTATGGCACTTCAGCTAATCAAATCAATTCAAAAAATATGTCATTTATATCTATATATAATGGTAAGAAAACACACACATTCAGACTAATGTAAAATTAAATTTATTTATACTTTTGATAACTTACTCTGCATGAATTGGCATTCAAGGACTGAGCTGGAAAATAAATGTACAAAGAAACGAACACATTGATAGATTGTAATGATTAGGTATTTTTACACAATGTGCTCCTGCAATGAAGTATTTATGCTAATTCTGGAGAATTATTGGGTTGCTCATTTGTTTTATTTTACATTTCACCAAAAAAAGTCACTGGAGGCTACTTTATGTTGATTGCTAATTGCAGAATGGAGAATATCTTACAAATGCCCAAATAAAAAAGGATTTCTATTTGGATCACTTAGATGTAAAGACCCTAACTAATAAACATGGAAATCATGAATAATTAGTCCATGAAAAATATACTTTGTGTATGTGCAATGGGCATATGTTTTGTATGTACAAAAACCCATGTGTCATTTTGTGACTCTGTAAATTATATACCACACAGCCACCACTACTACCAGGAACACAAAAATCTTCCAAGAAGAGCCCACAGCAAAAGCCATATGAAATTCTTTACTGTGGATAATGGAATATATGGGCAATGGAACATCTCAACTTGATTCAAATCATATTTAATCCTTTTTTTATCTACTTTTCTTTCTCATGGTCTTGTTCTGTTCAGTTTTCATAGATTTTTGTGCTAATGGACAGAGTTGTTTCTTTCCAACATTTTTGCTTTTGCATTAGAAGAATAAGATTGAAATGTTTCTTTCAGGCACAGGCACTTTACCAAAAGTGAACCATGGAAATGAAAATGATTATAACATAAGCACAAAGTTATATTCCATCTGGCAAATAGACCTGAAAATTGGCTTGATGACTTTGGGCCATCCAAGATCTTTGAATGTCGCCTGACATTGAAGATCTTTCAGTCTTCAATGTCAAGCAACAAGCCAGTCAGTCAATTCCTGTTACAACCAATGGGTCAGCACCGGGCTGAAAAAAAAGCTGGGGAAAAACAATAGGAAGGAAAAAATGTATAGATTATGTTATGTATTTAGGTTTGAATGTTATTGGTTTATTTGAACTGTTCTTGTAAAATGTTAAATGGTATTGGTTTAGTGTGGGAAGAAACCCTGCACTCCCATTGGCTGGCAACTACGGCTGCTGGCTATAAGAAGCAGCCGTAGCCCAGCCGACTCGGGTCCATTCGAGCTGTAGTCACTGAATAAACTCTTTACTGAAGCTCCTCGCATTTGACTCTTCATGCAAACTTAACACTGGCGATGAAGGTGGGATTGCCCTGAAGAAGAGACAACACGGAGAGCGAACAGATGAGCGAGATGGCTGCACTGAACACCCCCCCAGCACCGTTCAATCCGGCGGCGGAAGACTGGGAATCGTATGCAGATCGCTTCCAGATGTACCTGGAAGGAAACGACCTCGCCGATATTCCCGAGAGACAGAAGAGGGCGGTATTTCTCACGCACTGCGGTCCGGCAGTCTTCAAGATGGCGAAGGCGTTGGCGGGAGCTGCAGAACTGAAGGTAATGGAATGGCCTGATTTGGAAAAGCTTTTAAGAGCTCATTACGCCCCACAAGTATCGTGCCTCATTAAGAGACACGAATTTTACCGTTGGGATCAAGGGGAAAGCGAGAATGTTAATGACTTCGTGGCAAGTTTAAGGGACATTGGGGGGGCTTGTGACTTTACCAACTTAGAAGAGGCCATGCGTGATCAGTTTGTCTTAGGCCTCAAAGATAAGGTCTTACAAAGCAAACTGTTAATGAAACCTAAGATCACGTTTAAGGAGGCCATTGAAGAAGCTGTTTCAGCAGAAGCCACCAAGTCCTCAGCAGCGCCATGAAAAGATTAACAAGGCCTCAAGTCAGGCCTCAAGCCATTCTGATGTGGAAAAATCCACAACAACCTATTACGAACAAATAGACTCTGATTCAGATTGCAGTGAGGTGGAGGAAGGGATTTTTAGACTCAGAATGGAGAAGAAAAGGAAAGACCCTGGGAGAAAGAGGCAAGAATTTTATTGCAGAGGCTGTTGGGGGGGGCATCCCCGCACTGAATGCAAGTTCTTAGACACCATCTGCCTACGTTGTGAGAAAAGGGGTCACCTAGCCAGAGTCTGCAAATCATCCAGAACTCCACCTAGTAGGAAGAAATTTCCTGAAAAGGATTTTAAGCCCAACAACTTCATTGACAAGATGGGGCAATTCAGAAGCAAATGGGAAGAATGAAACTCACCAAACAATCACCATTGGTCATTCTTCACCCTTGAGAAGCAGAAAAGTACACTTGAAGGTGTTCATTGAAGGAAGGCCTTGCCAAATGGAAGTGGACTCAGGCTCTTATTTATCTATGGTGTCATGGGACACTATTCACAGGCTACTTCCCAACATTCAGAAGAAACATTTCCAGAAGCAAGCACTGACTCTTAAAGACTACCAAGGGAACAAGATTCCAGTAGTTGGAGCAAGAGATTTCAATGTGCAGTTTAAAGGCCACACCAAACGTTTGCCTCTAACCATCGTGGACTTGAGTGGTTCAAGCCACTAGGCATCGAGGTGACTGGCATCAATCATGTGAGCAACTCTGAATGGGAGGAGGCCTTGAAGTCTGAGTTTCCAGAGGTCTTCAGTGAAGGACTGGGCAAGTATATGGGGACCCCTATCACTTTCAACCTGGATCTCAAGGTGCCCCCAATTCGTTTAAAGCCCAGGAGGGTTCCATTTGTGTTAAAGGAAAAAATTGATGCACAATTAGACAAATTAATTGCTCAAGGGGTTTTAGAACCCACTGATCACTCCAGATGGGAAACACCCATAGTCACACCAGTCAAGGCTGATGGGTCAGTAAGAATTTGTGGAGACTATAAGGGGACACTGAACCATGCGCTGCAGCAGAGCGCATATCCAGTGCCAGTTGTGCATCATTTATTACATTCACTTGGCAGGGGTACAGTCTTTGCCAAATTGGACTTGGCCAGGCATATCAACAACTAACAGTTGATGATGCCACTGCAGAGGCCCAAACCATTGTGACTCACAGAGGTGCCTTCAAATGTAAAAGGTTACAATTTGGAGTAAGCGTGGCACCAGGCATTTTTCAGTCTTATGGAAAGAATGCTTCAAGGACTGCCAGGGATAGTGCCTTACTTTGATGATGTGTTAATCTCTGCTGAAAATGACACTCAGCTACAAGAAAGACTCAGAGAAGTCCTTACCAGATTCAGAAAAGCGGGGTTAAAAGTCAAGGAAGAAAAATGCACACTTAAAACAGACAGGGTTGAGTTCCTGGGCTACATGATTGACAAGCATGGCATCCACCCTACTGATGCCAAGGTTAAAGCAATCAAAGAAGCCCCTAAACCTAAATGCAAAACAGATTTGCAAGCCTTCCTTGGACTCATTAACTTTTATCACATGTTTCTACCTCAAAAGGCAACCATTGCTGAACCTTTGCACAGATTGCTTGATAAGAAGGCTGTTTGGATCTGGGGGAGGAAGGAACAATCAGCATTTAACAGTATTAAGAGACTAATCACATCTGATGCTGTATTGATACAGTTCTCTGAGAATTTGCCTGTTGTACTGACTTGTGATGCATCCCCTTTTGGAGTGGAGGGGGTTTTGAGCCACAAGCTTCCCAGTGGAAGGGAAGCCCCATTGCATTTTACTCTTGCACTTTGACCAAAGCAGAGAGGAATTATAGCAAACTGGACAAAGAGGCATTGGCAGTTGTTGCAGCTGTCAAGAAATTTCATGAATACCTGTATGGCAGGACATTTACTATTGTTACAGATCACAAACCTTTGTTAGGCATTGTGGCAGGAGACAAACCTACACCTACTATCCTGTCACCAAGAATGCTGAGGTGGACTGAATTTCTTGCAGCTTATTCATACAAACTGATTCACAGGCCTGGCAAGGACATTGGACATGTTGATGCACTGAGTCGTTGCCCACTGCCTTGCCACAAGGAGGACTTTGAACCTGAGGCAGACACCTTTTTCCTAGAGACTGTTGCTAAGCTTCCAGTTCATGCTGCTCAAATTGCCAGAGAGACTGCCAAAGACACTGTGTTGGCTCCTGTTATAGGCTGGATTAAGAAAGGTTGGCCTTTTCAAGATCTACCTCACCTTGCCCAACCTTTTAAGTCCAGGCAAACTGAATTATCTGTATTAAGAGGATGTATTTTGTGGGGTAACAGGGTGGTTATTCCTGCAAAACTGCAAAGAGAGGTTTTGGAAATGTTACATGAGGGTCATCCTGGTACTGTAAGGATGAAGGGATTGGCCAGGAGTTATGTATGGTGGCCAGGTATTGACAAAATGGTTGAAAACTGGGTTGCATCTTGTCCCAACTGTCAGGTAGTCAGGCCTGCCCCACCTCACGCCCCCACACAGGAATGGGAATGCCCTAGGGGCCCGTGGTCTAGGATCCACATTGATTTCGCAGGTCCTACTAGAGGGCACACTTTTCCTGTTATAGTAGATGCATATTCCAAATGGCTCGAGGTATTTCCCATAACATCCACCACAATTGATGCTGTCATCAAGCAGCTCAGAAAACTGTTTGTAACCCATGGGTTACCTGATGTTCTTGTCTCTGACAATGGCCCTCAATTCACATCTAACATTTTTGAATCCTTTCTAGCACAACAGGGTATCAGACATGCCCTTACTGCCCCTGGGCACCCTTCGACTAATGGCCGGGCTGAATGCATGGTACGTTTTACCAAAGAGAAGCTCCAGCAACTGGGTCCTGGGGACATCACTGAGAAGCTTGAAAAACTTCTTAGTGTTCAGCACATCACTCCTAGCCCATCTACTAACTTATCCCCAGCAGAGTTGTTGATGGGTAGGAAACTTAGGTCTTCCCTTGACCGCCTTCATCCCATTTACGCACCCAACGCACCACTGGATTCCACTTCCAAAGTTCGTACATTCAGTGTGGGTGATTCTGTGTATGCTAAGAACCTTATAGGTGAGCCTTTGTGGATTCCTGCTGAGATAACTCAAATCACTGGCCCTCGTTCTTACAGGGTACAAACAGAGGATGGCCTCCTCTGGAGCAGGCACATTGATCAACTTAGATCCAGGTTCCCTCATGAACATCGCCCCTGTCTCTCTCTGGTTCCCTCACCTGATGTCACTTCTAGGGGGGAAGGGGAGGAACAGGAGGAAAATCAGCAAGCAAGAATCAACCCCATGGGTAACGAGCCATTATGACAGGAACCATCCCGAACCCTGTCACAATGCCAAGATCCATCCTTAGAAGTGGAAGATTGCACATTACTACCTGACTTGGGTGCTGACATTGGAATGGAGATGGGTTGGAAGGAGAGACCAGATGCTAACAGTCTAACAGGGTCTCCTTTCACAGGAAGTCCCAGCAGGGAAATGTCAGCAGACACATTTCCTCTCTCACTGGGTGAGAACGTTAAAACTTCTGAACCACGAAGGTCTCAACGTACCCATAAGAGCCCCACCTATTTAAAAGAATACATTAGATAGGTTGGGGTTTGGTATGGACTGAACCTAGTGGGGAGGGCTGTTATGTGTGTAGGTTTGAATGTTATTGGTTTATTTGAACTGTTCTTGTAAAATGTTAAATGGTATTGGTTTAAATAGTGCGGGAAGAAACCCTGCACTCCCATTGGCTGGCAACTACAGCTGCTGGCTATAAGAAGCAGCCGTAGCCCAGCCAACTTGGGTCCATTCGAGCTGTAGTCACTGAATAAACACTTTACTGAAGCTCCTCGCATTTGACTCTTCATGCAAACTTAACAGATTATATGAAAATAGAGATCACTGGAGCATCTCTTGTGGGAACCAAATCAGCATGATAAGCAAATACCCAATAAGTAAGTATCCTGAAAAAAGATTTTCAGACTGTCTTAGTCAGCTGCACAAATTTAATAAGGTAAGGGTAGTATTTTTGATGTTCAGGGTCCAAGCCATTTCTGATCCTTAAAATTAGAGATTAATAACTTGAATTGTACTCAGAAACATGCTAAGTTCTACAGCAGTGGTGCAATGAATATGACTTTGATAGCTGATCAGGATTGGTGGATGGAGAAAGACTACTCAGAAGCAATTCTTTCCAGTACCCTGGTCACCTACAGTATGAGCTAAGAATATTCAAAGAATTCCCTCCATGGAAACTTTCTGTATTTGTCACTCATTTTAATTGAGCCTTCAATCTTGCAGAACATAGTGATTCCAGTTATCTCATCATAAGGAAATATGTCCCTGATAAGGGACTGATAGAAATGTCATCCAAAATGAGATCATATCTTATCTCTCTAAGAAAATGCCAGAAGTCATGTGTGGCCAGTATGTGAGCTTAGCTAGAGATGATTTGGGATAAAGCCATATCTGTCACAGTGGCCAAGATTTACAAAACCATCTCTGGAACACAACATAGGAAATATAAAATCATCCAGTACTAAGAATATTAATGAACTGATCATCCCTCCTAACCCCATCCCCACACACCAATAGTAATATCAAAGGCACAGGCAGGGACATTTCACAAATCTGAACTTGTATCTGGCCAGTTGAAAAACTGCTATATACTATGAGGATGGCATACCTGCTCCAGAGTCAGAACTGATACAAGACACAAAACCACATTTTATTGAAGGGAAGTCTTTGCCAATCAGGTCTCAATAATACATGTTGTTAGTATAACTAACTTTGGGTTTGTAATATATAAGCCAGGATTAAAGGTGTGTGTCACTTAAGAGTAGCCGGAATGTGATTGGCTGTGGCTACAGCAACCAGCCATAAGATGGAGCCAGAAACCTGGTTCTTTCTTCCTCTCTGCTCTATCTCTGTGTTGATTACCTACTGTTTATGGTTCTCCGTATTTTCACTTCGATTATTGGATGTGAGTTTGCTACTGTTTTGACAAACTACGAACTGTGCCTGCTGATTGGTAAGGACAAGGACATATTGATATTTGGAATAGCATTAAGATACTGACTGCCTTGTTTCGTGTATGACTCGGACTGTTTTTGGACTCTGCTAAATCCTCACTGATAGTAAAACCAATGTTTCCTGTATTCAGTATACTACTCGTGTCAAGTGTCTTATTCTTTGTCTCTCTACTCACGCTTTCCTGGCTGCACTCGTTTCTCCTCACAGAGATATATACTAACACATGTTACTTCTCTCATCTCCTCTCCTTCACAATGAAATCATAAACAAAGCTAATTTTATAATATCAAGCCTGATGTCCAGAAGCACCAACCTTACTCCAGGGATCTGAGTGAATTAAATTAGACACTGGATGTACAGTATCAAGTCTGATATCAGATTGGCAGTCTTTCTTGTTCTAGAGAACTCGGAACATCTTATCATGTATTTTGTTTTGCTTTTTACTATAATTATTCTCCAATTCAAACCATCCCTTAGTTATCCAAGTTATCCAAGCTCTGCCTTCTAGTCCCCCTCCCAAAATGTTACATTGCTTTATAAATGTGCTTAAATTCTGTTTTAAATTTTATTTTGTTTATTATCTGTACTTGTCCTTGACCACAATAAATTTAAATTGAACTGTTCAGAAAGCAATAAAGCCACTCTTTCCCCTCAGTGAAGGACACTTTTTCTCACTTCTATGAATCTCCATCACATATTTAGTAATGTTATCTCTGTCCCCTCCCTCCACCCCAATTCTCTCTGGTTCCTCTGTTTAGTTTCCTATTTTTTTCCCCTTCACTATAATAAATAAAGAAGTAAAGCCACTCTTTATTGGACCATTTCAATAGAATCAGTTTCATTAGACTTTTTATAAAATTGATCTGTACATCTGATGTATTTCTTGGTTTTTGAATGCTTCCTTCCTTTCATTCTTCTATCTCTTCATTCTCTACATTAATAATTTCATTATAGTTTTTCCTTCTTTATTTTGTTTTCCTTGTTTTTATCTTTGCCTCCACTTTTAACCTGCTATATCCAAATCATACCACAGATGTCTGAACCATTTTATTTCCTTAACTTTATCTGTTCTACTCTTTGTTGTATGACTTGACATTTTTCTGGTAATAATCGTCATTATCACCACTAACCCCTTTTTTCCAGCACAACATTTACAGCTTCCTGAACTCCCAGTTCCTAACTTATTCAGCTCCAGTAATGCTCAATTTTGTCATCATAACCCTCTTTTTTCTACAAAGCATATAACAGCTACTTCTGTTTGGGAAAAAAAGTCTTTTTGGAAAAAAATAGATAGATTCAAAGTATTCTGACAATGTAACTAAAGAGTTTAACAATCCAGTTTATTGGTACTTGAATAGACATAATTCCTTCATCTGTCATTGTTCAGTCCCCGTTTATTTCCATGGCACCTGCTTCTGGTTTCACTCAAGACTCATTCTAATCAACAGAGACTACTTGGCAATAGCCATGAAGTGCTTTAAAAAATAATAGTCAAAAACAAATTTTCATGAGTCCTTTCTGACTCCCTGACTAACCACAAGATAAAAGTAACATTAAATGTCTGGCCACATTTACTCATGCCAGAGATATGAAAAAGGAATGTATTTTAGTACATACCAAATGCACTGGGATTCTCATTATAAAATTAAACAGTTTGAGATAATTTTCCCCTTTACACAAATAAATTTGACTCCGTCTAGTACTGTTCTAATAGCCATCACAAAGTTATTATTAAAAACATGTATGATTTTAACTAAGTAATACGTAACATTGTCTTTAACTCCTGAATAAAAATGAAAATTCTTGAAACAGAGGATTCTGTTCCCTACCAAATAGTATGATTGTCTTATAATATACATTAAGGTATTAAAAATTGCAAGCAAAATCAACAAGAACCCTTTCCAGTTTCTGCCTTAGGGGAGCTAACCAGAAAAAAACCCAAAGTTAGTCTGTCTTCTAAAACAAGCAAATTTTCCTTGAAAATTGTGTTCACAAAGGTATATTAAAAAGAACTACAGTATTTAAAAAAAGATTTCAATCATACTACATAGTACTGTATTCAGAGGGATAAAAATACAAAGTTCCATGTTCCATCATATGGCATTGTTTATTACAAAAGGATTGTTGTTAATGTCAAGGACACAATTTCATGGTTCTTTTGCACGTCTAATGCTCCTGATTATTCCAACACATTCATGATGCAAATTAACCAACCCTCTCATGGTGCAAAAACTGAGTAAAATGAGATTGAAGCCAAAGACAAGATACAACTGTGCCATTACTCAATCTGCAAAGATGTTCTGAATTCATAGAAAATTGTAAGATTTTATATTGAAATTACCGACTAATGTATCCCAACTAATTAGACCCCTTGAAACAAAATTGCGTCAAAGCAAGAGGCAACTTTTTTTCTTGCTACTTCACTTCCTTTACCCAGTTAAAAATATAGAATAGAATAGAATTCTTTATTGGCCAAGTGTGATCGGACACACAAGGAATTTGTCTTGGTGCAAATGCTCTCAGTGTACATAAAAGAAAAGATACATTCATCAAGAGTCAAGAACACACACACACACACTTATTTAATTATAACTGTGACTGCCTGGAGTCCCTCCCCCCACCTGCACCTTCCAAAGAGTCAGAAGAGCAAGGGGGGGTCTGAGCTGAGGGGTCTTGGGGCAACTGCTGCTGGGAGAAGCAGAGGCAGAAAGCAAGCTTTGCTCTTCTTGGGGGCAGTGCCCCATGGCTGCCCCTCCAGGGGCTTTTCAGCAGGCAGCTGCCTGCAGAAGGACTGCTGCCCTCGGTGATTAATTGAGGGAAGGGGAGGGGGAGAAAGTGGGGGCTCTAGGACAGGGATGCCAGGGCTCTTCCAGCCTCACCTGGAGGTAGGCAAGGAAAGAGGGGGAGGGTGACGCCTTCACCCCTCACAAGAGGAGAGTTCCAGTCCTCCATCTGCCACTTCTGCTGTTCCTCACCTCTCCTGCCCCAGGAGGGGAGCCAGGCACCATTTCCTCCCCACCTGATGGCTGCACCCTCAGCGGGACAGAAACCCCAGATCCTGGCAGTGGCTGATCTGCTCCTCCCAAGTTCCATTTCCCCAACGCCCACCTCACAGAGCCCACGGGGGGATGAGAGAGGTTCTCCCTCCAGCCAAGCTGTTGAGCGTTCCTTGAGAGAGATGAGAGAAGCAGCTGGAGTCACTCTCATCTCTCGAGAGCCTGGCCAAAGTTTCCCACACCACTTCAGCTAGGGGGACAACAGTTTGCAGGGGGTCGATTTCGCATAGGCAGAGCTAGGGTTGACTCTGGCTGCTTTTCTCTGCTGCACTACAGATGCAGCAGGACACGAGGGGCTACCTTGGCACCACCAGCTGCTGCAAATATACCGTGGCGAAGGGAGATGCAAATGTAAGTTTTGCTTCTTCCAGCCACCGCCACTTTAGCCCGCTTGCACAGCATTCCCCCCCACAACAGCACCATTACCTCATTTCAGCCACCATGGGCCAGTTCCATATTTCAGAGCTGTAGTCATCCCGATGGAGGAACTGGTCCAGGGTAACCAGAGGGCCAGTCCTATGACTACTACAGCTCTGGAATATGGGACCAACTTTCCCACCAACATTAACAAGACATCCCAGGGTGGATTTCCCTCCCCTGCCATTGGTCTTACCTTCCTGTTCCAGCTCACATGACTCTCTACTCAGTCTCAAGGTAAGGTTTACACTCGGCTGAAGGGTAGGGGTCAGCGGATGGGCAGGCCATGTGGGCAGAGCAGCCTTGTTTTCCCATGTGGCCCAGATTAATTGCTTTTGGGGGCTATTTCTCTGCCATTTCTCTGCGGACCACCAAAAATTTTGCCGCAGACCACCAGTGGGCCACGGCCCACTGGTTGGTGACCGCTGCACTAAAGTACATTCCTTCTGATAAAAAACTTTTTAAAAATTATTCTGTACATGGTATTGTGGCCAAAAAGTTTCTGGTAGCATTGTGAACATGATCAATCATGAATTCAATATTGACATTCTAAAATCTAATTTCTCTGAAAAATATTAAATTGGTGGATTCAACTCATGGGTGACCAATGGAAATTATGAACAATTTTTATGTAATTTATGTCAACATCTTCAAATTCAGATAAAAATGTAATAGATGTAACAATTTATTCTGTCCAATGATTGAGATTTTATTATTATAATTGTTGGGAGAAAATTAGAGCTTTACCAGGGCATCTTACATACAGATGTACACCTGTGCTGATAAATTCTCATCAGGATACAATTCTCTTTATTAATTTCAGGATGCAGTTCTCTATGAATAATATTTTTATTTGGAAACTGCCCTGGCTTTTAAGTACAAGGTAGTTCTTGAACAGCCACAATTGAGCCCAAAATTTCTGTTGATAACTGAGATATTTGTTAAGTGAGTTTTGCCCCATTTTATGACCTTTCTGCCTACAGTTGTTAAATGAATCATTGCAGTTGTTTAATTAGTAACAGGTTTGTCAATGAATCTGGTTTCCCCATTGACTTTGCTTGTCAAAAGATTACAGAAAGTGATTACATGACCCCAGGACACTGCAACTGTCACAAATTTGAGTCAGTTGCCAAGCATCTGAATTTTGACCATGTGACCATGGAGATGCCATAACAGTTGTAAGTGTGAAAAACAGTCATAAAACACTTCTTGCAATGCTGTTATAACTTTGAATGGTGACTGAACAAACTTTCATAAGTCAAGGATTACCTGTAAATGGGACGGTACAAATGCAGGAAATCAATCTCAGTTTTTATGGGTCAGTTGAGATTACTAACAGATGTATCTATGATAGATCACGAATTACCTATTTCACTTTTATTAATACACATACATCGCATAGCCACAAACTATAAAAGCTGCATTTTCACAAAAGGAAGATCAAATGTTAGGTAATTACTGAAGTTGTTAAAGATGACTAAATATACTTTTTAGACAAAATTACTAACAGTGAGAAAAGAGCCTCTTTAGGTTTTCCTTTCCCAAAACAATATATTTTTTGCAAAAAAGTTTTTGTTTATTTCGTGAGAATTCTTTTTTATTTTTGCATATTTTCAAAACATAAGGGCTCTGTAAAATGTGTTGCTTCTGTTTGTTTTAAATGAAAATCTACATAAAAAATAAAGTGACTAGAAACTTTTTGACTCCTTGGGGAACATGCTTTAAGTAATTAAACATTTTTTTATAACTATTATAATAAGATTTGTGCATAACAACAAATTATAAGTTTTACTGAAGTTTTCAGCATCCTAATGAAAGTTATTATGCTAGCATCCATAATCCTTCAAACCCTCTTATCATTCCATATGTAACATCCATTTTAGCAACATTTGTTTCCCTTGAAAAAAAATATTTTGAAAAGGAAGTTGACATATTTACTGAATCACATTCTATTTCTTCCAACTGGGAAATCTTGATCTGATAGTTATTTTCCTCATATTGAATTGTTAAGAAAAACGTTACATCAGTCAAACTGGGAAAGGAGAGTAGGAGTGAGATGAGAGTTTCTGTCACTAGAAGAATGGACCACTCACAAATTATTCAGACTTGCTGTGTTTCAAGTGAAAAGACCAACTTTTTTGTGATTAATCATATAGCACAGCTGAGCCAGCACTAGATTATGTTAGCTCTTAAACAGATGGTTGTGAGATTTCACATTCTGAAAACCACTGGTGTACTCTCTCAGTGTCCCTGCAAACTGTCCTTCTCATCTCCCATTCTTTTTATTCATTTATTTATTGAATGTTGGCATTGTATATGTTTTCCTGTTTTTAGTTTTTTAAACCAGTAATTAGTAAATAGATAAAGTTTTCAGTTTGCTAATGAGTAAATAGGTAATGACATTGCCTTATCACTTACTCTGTTTTCTAATTTTTTTCTAGCCATGCTTTCAAACTGCTAGGTGGGCAGGAGATGAGCAAGAACAGGAGCTTTCTCCATCCTGTGATGCTTGGGTCTTGAACTCAAGCTGTCAGCTTTCCAGCTGACAAGCTCAGTGTCTTTAACCACTGAACCCTCTGGCCCCTCACAACAATATATACACATAGCAAAACTCACACAGGCAAGAACACCTATGAAAGGAAAATCTGAAAAACTAATCATCCAGTAAATAACACAGAGTAAAATTTTCAAATAACTTCCTATTTTCTCCCACTAAGTTTTTCCCAAAAGCAACACAACATCTGAAATCTTAGAAATTAAAAGACAGTGTTTTGCTGACTTCATTTCATAAGGGCAAATGGAAACTAGTTTTCAATGTGCTCAGATTGTCATATGAAACATAGAACCACATATTATGTGATGAATATCCTACCATCATCTTGGCTGATGACTGATACAGGTATATCTTCTGAATTACAGTATACACAGCTGAGTTTATCAGTTACCTATAATCCCTTGGTTTATTATACCAGGACTTTCTTCTGTGCCAAATTGTACTTCTATTATTCCAATATTAAGATTGTCCAACTGCTGTTTTTAGAGCTTCTCTTATGTATTTTTCACCTGCTTGCATGAACATAAGTTCTGCTACAAGCTGCAGGATAAGAAGGCTTGGCTGGTGCAGTTTTAATTCATATGCAATGACAATGTCACTATAGTGACAATGTCACTATATATGGAATTTAAAATAGGGGACAGGAGTAGTGAAAAATGTATCATATTAGTCTGGGATTCACCAGCAAGTAGATTAATTTCAATAATAATATATTTCCCTAAAGGGTATATTTTATTATGATTTGCAATACTGACACAAAGTTATGATGTCTGGAATAATTTCGGTATTTACCAAGGATTAATAACTCTCAGTTAGAAATATTAAAAAATATGTTCATCCAAATCTTTGTCAACATTTATTACTGCAGTTGTGGATAGAAAAGAATTGTCTCTCTAAATAGGACAAAGAATAAGAAAACCATATGCTTCCCATCCTATTCTCACTCAAAACTCACTCAGAACAGAGAACTTTGTGGGGTTGTATCAGTATTTTGTCTTTACTTAATAAAAATGCACTAATTGCCTAGGAAAACAATGTTTTCCTCTCTTAAGTATGAAAGTGACCTTATACATGGCAGCAACATCTGATTTTCAATTTGTTCCTGACAAAATTTTCACACTTACATTTGACTATAAGGATTGTGTAGTACAGCAACTTTTTGCACTAGTGAAAGTACTACAGCCTAATGAGTTAATGGCCAGCTAGGAGACTGTAATTCATCTGGCTCTAGGCCACTGTTATATCCCTCTTTATCAATGGTGGGATTCAAAATTTTTTACTACCGGTTCTATGGGCATGACTTGGTGGGCATGGTGTGGCTTGGTGGGCATGGGAGGGAAAGATACTGCAAAATCTCCATTCCCTCCCCACTCCAGAGGAAGGTTACTGCAAAATCTCCATTCCCTCCCCACTCCTGGGGGAAGGTTACTGCAAAATCCCATTCCCTCCCCACCCCACTAACCTGCTTTCCAGCTCCATTCTCTTCTTCAGGGCAACACAAGAAGACCCAGCCAATCAACTGGGACTTGGGAGGTGGAAAATAGATGGGGGTGGGATCATTCAGAGGTGGTATTTACCAGTTCTCCAAACTATTCAAAATTTCCACTACCGGTTTCTCCAGAACTGGTCAGAACCTGCTGAATACCACCTTGTTCTTTATCCTGCCAGACCAAGAAAGGGCTGGAATATAGCAAACACTTGGCAATTACTGCAATTATTTTCAAATTAACCAGTACACAATTCTTCTAAGATAGATATTCCTTTTCGAGTATTTTCTCAAAACAATGTTCATCATTCTGAGAGCATTGGCTTTAAAACAGTTTACATGTTGAATGACAGAATGGCTAAATAAATAATCTTTGAATTAAAAAAAGCTCAGTAGTATCGTAAAAGTTGTCCCATGCAGTGTGCTTACATATAATTAATTTGCATTTATTAACCTTTAGTAAGTTCTCACTATTATTCTTTTATTATACTACCTAGATCTGTTAACAAAATCTATTGATTTCATTGCCATCCCAGTGACATTAGCTTCTATTAAGACCATAAAATTAGTGTTCACTTCAATCAGACACCATCTGATAATACAGTCATGAAAGAGACATACATACATACATGCATACATACATACATACCGATACATGCTTTTCTTTTCTCTCTCATTTGGAGATATAATTTCTTCACATACTCTTTCAAAATATTATACTAGAAAGGGAAGATCATAGCAATATTTAAACTTTCCCAGTTTATTCTTTCCATTTTCTCTCCTGATGTAGTCTTGAACCAGATTCTTGTCCCCAGTGATAAAGTTTTGTGTAGAGTAAGATATACTATAAGATGTATTCTACTTAGCCAAGAGAAAGTCTGGAAAAATATATAATTAAAAAAAATAAACCTCCTAATGTTTAGCTGGAATGAGAAATCTGTAGTTCTCTAGAGTTTGTTGAACATCAAGAGTAGCTATGCTAAATGGGGATGAAATCAGGAGTAACCATGCTGGCTAGAGATGAAATCAGCACCTGGAAAGCCATATGTTCCATATTCCTAATACATAGAATACCTGCTAGAGAGCTATCTATCTACCTCTCTACTCATATAGAGGCAGTGGTAGGCTTCAAATTTCTTAACAATTGGTTCTCTACTCTAGTGACTGGATGGCTGGGTGTGGCTGGCTGGGTGTGGCTGGCTGGGCATGGCTGGGTGGTCATGTGACTGAGTGAGCATGGCCAATTTGATGCCACTCATGTCGAGGGGCGCTTAGCATCACCCAGCCTCTCGTAACCATGGGGATGCTGCAACAGGCGTAAATGTGAAAACAGTCATGTCACTTTTTCAGTTCCATTGTAACTCTGAATGCCCAAAGTTACCCACCAGGCACCATGCCTAACGCAGAACTAGATCTTATGGTCTCCTGGTTTTCAGATTGATGCCTTATACCAAACAGGTTTTTTTAGACAAGGTCTCCCTCATTATTTTCTTTTGCAATCTGGATGTGTTGCAGATTTGTTATTGGGAACTAAATAGCAGTTTATCTCTTATTCTATGCCTGACCTCCAACTTGAACATCTGCTTCAACAGATGACAGTTAGCACAATGTGCACTTAATACTGAAGCAGCAGATCACATGTTCCATGTTAATCACCATCACATAACTGTCCTCAAAAAAAACAGGTGGTCCTTATAGTGATATTAACATAAGTCCATGAATGCAATAATTTCTGAAGTGGTTCAAGTGTTTTTCAGTTTAGGTACATTGACAAATAGATGAAAGGAAAAACCTCCCAGGACTTAGGAAAAGTTTTCAACAATGGCATTCAAAAATAATATCTTAACACATTTTTTCATAAACTTCACTGAGAACAATCACCATAAAACAATAAAATTGCCCCTTCTTGACCACATCACAAATGATAACATTCAACAGCATTTTGCTGTGGCACCAATTACAGAAAAGATAAGAGAAGACCAGCTCTGCTGGTATGGGCATGTCCAAACAGCAGGACCATCCACAGTTGTCAAGACAGCTTACTTTAGAGTTATATGTTTGTATTTCTAGTCCTGAACAGTAAGTCTTTTTGATTCTAAGTCCATTTTCTTTGTCTAAAAGTAAAAACTCTAATCCAATATCTGTTGATCTGGGGAAAAATCTATTATTGGCTAAGTTATGGAAGCAAAACAGAAACAAAAAAGAATTGCATGTACATACTTAAATAATTTCTTTTAAAAAATCAAAAATCAAAACAAAAGGGAATTTTATAAAAAGTACATTCAAGAAGCAATTTACCCTATCTCCCCCCCTCTCCATTTCTTCATATATTAATTGTTACTTGCATATTTTAACCTTACTTTGGACATTGTTAACTCATATCTGTTTGGATCATTTGAATTATAGGAGATGAGGTGGCTCAGTGGCTTAATGATTTTGGAGATGAGCTCCTGTCCCTCATCTCAGCTTCTGTCCACTGAACAGAAAGTATGTTCTAGGCAAGCAGATAAATAGGTACCATTTTGGTGGAGACATGAGTTGGTGCTCTGTTCAGGTAGTTAGATTCCTGAGGGCTATGAACTTTCCTGATTGCACTGCCCTTTTGTGAGGACGCTCTGGGAAGAGAACGGGTCTTGGGTGATGCTGTAGAAAGAGCCACTCATTTTTCTCTCTGGTGCAAAGCCAGCTCGCCTTTCTGTGGGGCACCTTGGGAAGCGCACAAGCATTTCCTATAACAGGACTGGTACTTTGGCAACCCAAGCTACTCCTCTATAATAGCACTGTGGTCTCCTGGCTACTGTAACAACACCACATGCTATCAATAATAATAATTTGAATTGTTGTTATTACTAATGAAACAAGTTCCCCTGTGTTGGGATTTTCTCATTTTTCTAAACAAACCCCATTTTCCACACTTGCATTGCTGTGCAATATGCTGTACATAAGTCAACTCTTCACTCCCAATTTTGGCTCAGCCTCTGCTATGAATAGAGATTCTCTGTTTTTCCATTACTGCACATCCTTCAATTCTTGTCTCCCCATCTTGGGTTGAGAGCAAATTTCCTTTTCTCCACGGCTCTGCCTGAAAGTTGCCAGCAGTTGAATCTGAACTTCAGAGAAGCAGCCACTCTTCATTCCCAAACCTTGAAAACCTTGAAAAAACCCAATTGGAGAAAGGGAGGGGGGACAATCAGGCCAGATATTGTAAGCAGAGTCTCTTCCTGATCACAGAGGACCCAGCGCGGCTCCTCCTTCTGGCCTTTCATGCTCCTTTCCCTGGCCTGAGCAAAGACCAATGCTGGAAAGCCCAGAACTCTTTTTCTCCCAGGCCACTGCTGGAGGGACAGGCTGGCCAAGCATCGAGCTCAGAGCAAGAGAAGCTTCAGCAACAACCATGGCTCCCAGGCATTGGCTGTCAGCCAGGGAAGAAGTGGGTGGCCAAAGAGTTTGGCAGGTGCAGATAGGATGGCCTGGCTCATCTGGCTGGTTCCACACATGACTTGGGAGTGCAGATTAGGTGGTGACAGGGCAGAGGTAGTGTCTGCAGGTGGTCACTGGATCAGTTGCTTAGTGAAGTTCAGATGAGAGAGCTGTAGATATCAAATCATCATCATCATCATCATTACAGAAGCAGAAAGTTTCCATTTATTCATTTATTTTTTAATCTCCTGGCTTTTCCTTACAATCTCTTACCCTGTTCTGTACTTTTATAACATTACTAACCTGAATGGAATGCTGAATGGAATAGCATGTTATGTATCCATATATTGCAGATCATTGCATTACTGTGGCTAAATACTTTCTCAGTATATGTTCCTACTCTAATATTGTATGTGTCTTAATTTTAACTTTTATAATGAATCATATGAAGAGGGCTCATAAAAGTGAAGAATTTGATTTCTGAGCTTCAGCTTCATGGATGTCCCAAGATGTAAATCACTACATCAACTGGTGTTCCTCTTAAGTTTCAGAGAGAAGAGAATGAAATCATGAATTCTTGTCCTGAGAACTTGTGGTTTGTATGCAGCATGGTTAAAGGGTTGCTGATTAAAATTTGGGAGACAGAGTTGTACTCCTGCATCTGAACAGGTTAAGGAATGGATATGCAACTAGAAAAGCAATGGAAAGCAATATAGAGCTTCTTTTCTCAGCACTGTAAGTGGGTCTGGTGAGTTTCAACAGCATAGCTTACATATAAGCAGGAATAGGCCTTTATTTTTATTTTCCACACAAGATTTTGTTAGGAAAGAAATCCAATCAGATTTAACATTCTGCATGTAGATCCACTTGGCTTTAATGCAATTTCTTTCCAGCATACATTCATTCCAGCTATACATGTATATATGTATGTATATATACATACATTATGTATATATGTATGTATACAACATACATACATTATGTATATATGTATGTATACAACATACATACATTATGTATGTATGCTATATACATACAGCATACATACATTCCAGCTATTTAACACCACAGACAATACTGCTACCCTTCAAAAAGACCTCGACTATGTATCAGAATGGTCAAACAAATGGTAACTTCAAATCTCAACAAATAAATGCTCTGTCTTACATATTGGCAAAAAAAATCAGAAAATAAAATACAAGCTGAATAGTCAACACCTTGTTGATGATCCAAACTCTGTCAAGGACCTTGGAATACTCATCTCTAATGATCTAAGTGCTAGAGCCCATTGTAACTACACAGCCAAAAAGGCATTAGGAGTTGTTAACCTACTCCTACGTAGCTTTTTCTCTGGTAATATCACACTACTAACTAGGGCATACAAAACATTTGCTAGACCAATACTCAAATACAGCTCATCAGCCTGGAACCCACATCACGTATCTGATATTAACACGTTGAGAAAGTCCAGAAATATTTCACAAGAAGAGTTCTACACTCTTCTACTCGTTGCAGAATACCTTATGCCAGCAGACTTGAAATTCTAGACCTAGAAAACCTAGAACTACACCATCTTTGGTCCAATCTAACTATAGTATATAAAATCATACATTGAAATGTCCTGCTGGTCAATGAATACTTCAGTTTCAACCATAACAATACAAGAGCACACAATAGATACAAACTCAAGGTTAACTGCACCAAATTTGATTGCAGGAAATATGACTTCAGCAACAGAGTGGTCAATGTCTGGAATACTCTATCTGACTCTGTGGTTTCTTCCCCAAACCCCAAAAACTTTAACATTAGACTTTCTACTATTGACCTCACCCCTTTCCTAAGAGGTTTGTAGGGGGCATGCATAAGTGCACCAATGTGCCTACCATCCTTGTCCTATTGTTTCTTTTATTTTTCTTATATGTATTCATTTCATGTATTCATAACTATGTTTATATTTATACTTATTATCTTGTGATTGACAAATCAAATAAATCAATACATCAATAAATAAAATAAAACATTGTAAGCAGCACTCCTGAAGTTCTGACAACAATCACTAGTTTTCCCTAGGATTAAAACTCTCTTTGCAGCTGCTATTCCACTCAGACCCTGTCAAAGATTTTAAAAGACTTATGAAGGATGATGGAAAGCCAAAGCAAGCCGATTGGCTGAATCAATGCTATTCAGAGTTTTATTTATTTTTCAATATTGGGAAAACTGTAAGGACAAAATTGCCTGGCTGTGTGATATGCTGAGCAATGCAGTAATTATTGCTTGTTGGAATACTAAGTCAAATACCTTTTCATTGTCAATTAAAGACATGCACAGGGGCATTGTGCTTTCCAATGACTTAATGGACAAGATAGATGTGGGCCATTGTGCAGTAACTCTGCAGAAGCATATAAAGAGCAGGTTGATAAACATAGAACTCTCCAGTCCCCCTTCTGAATAGGAGACCAAGTTTACTTGTCTACTAAATACCTCAAGTGAAAGCTGCCTAGTAAGAAGTTAGGACCATGGTTTTTAGGACTTTTCCCCATAGTGAAAGTGATTAATCTGGTAACTATCCAACTCGGCCTCCCTTGAATACTAGGGACACCCAGTCTTCTACAGTAGTTTGTTAAAACCAGCTGTCAGTTCAAGGTTAAGACCTCAGACAGCTGCTCCCCCCAAGCCAGTTTTAATACAAAGGGATTTATGAGGTGAAAAAAATTCTGGATTCTAGATTGTACAAAGGCAGGTTGCAGTATCTATTACATTGGAAGGGGTATCCTTTGTCTGAAGCTATTTGGATAAAAAGTTGGGATGTAAAAGCAGGTATATTAGTGAAGCAATTTCAAGATAAATTTCCAGACAGGACAAAGGGGGGAGGGGAGAGTGGTTAAACTGGTTTTTGCTGAGGAGATTAGCCCCCTGGTTTTTTTTTCTCATTCCAAGACATGACTTTCTTCTGAGGAGGGAAAGCCATTTTTTATTTGAAAGCTTCGAGTTTCCCACATTTAATGCCTGGGAATTTGGAAGGAGGGGTTCGTAGTGAGGTAGAAGATTACACAACATTCTTTCTCGAAGAGTCAAGGACATGTCAACCTGCACTTGGAGAGGAGTGTCTGGAGGAATGTCTCCAGTTAGGACACAATTTGAATGGGCCATGGTATGGACTGATGGATGCAGGGGATGGATCTTTGATTTTCTTTTGGGAAGGGAAAACCAGGAACTCTCAGATTCGGGTTTTCCCAGATGTGCCAGTATGATAACTTTAATAAACTGGAACTTTGAGGAAATGCTTGTCTCAGAGTTTATTGGTCTGGAGTTGGTTAGTTGGAATGCTGACACGGAGGGGGGTTCCAGAAATTAATACAGGTGTCTTTGAATTCACTGAAATAGATTAAAAAGAAATAGGTTAGAATAGAGTCATGTTAGTACAATCCTGTATTTGAGGACTGCATTTGAAGAGAAACCAGATCTTCCTATTTTGAAAAAATATAAGTATTTCAATGAAAAAAACAACTAACATATTAAATTATATATCAAACAGCAGTTTTATCCAATGTGAAAGATGACATCATGTGCTCAGTAGATGTTCAGTCTTTATTTATTAATGTTCCAGTTCATGAAATAGTTGAAAATATGTACAGTTTAGTGGAATCTAATCAGATATCAGTCCCTATACCAATTGACATTCTCGAACAGACTGTATTTACCTTTTATATGCAATTACATGTTTCTCTGGAGTCTTTTCTGGCAGAGTCTGAAAAACGTTAAACAAATATTTTAGAACAAAGTAGTGCGTCATCAATTGAAACATGTCTATTTCTCTCCAAAAAAAATGGAAGGACAAATCTTACCGCCTTGGTATATCCAGGTGAGATAGGAATACCAGTTCAGAGCAGACATCATTGATTGCTTGCTCTCGAGCTCTTGCTAGTTCTTTGTTGTTTTCAATTTCTTTCGCAATCTCCTGTAAAAAAAATTGAAAATTAATTTTTAATGCATTATAAAATTTTGCTTAAAGAGATTGTTCTAATTTCTTACTATAAAGTATAATACTTACAGTCTTCATTCTCTTGATGGCTTTCTGGAATTTTTCGTAGTTGTCCTTTAGTACCTGGCAGTCCATGTCCTCATCTCTGTTTGCATCTCCTGGCAAAAGAATAACGAAAGAACTAGAATGTCTATGGTCAAACTTAAGATGAAATCACTTTTCTTTTTCCAATGAAAACAATTAAATGTTGTTAAGTTAAAATGATACTCACTTTCTGGATTGTCTGGCATTTCCTTTTGAAGCTCTTTATTCTCCTTCATCAATTGAACCATTTCACTGCCTAAACGATGGTTTTCCTCTTGCAACTAAGATGCAGAAATCACAAGAAGCAAACATCAATCATATGATATAAATGTGTGGACAAAAAGAGGAGCTTAAAACAGCATTGTACAGGAAATGAACAACTTACAGCTCTTATAGTGAGATCTTTTTCTGCCAGCTGTCTTTCTTGCAGCAATGTTAATTCTTCCATCTGTTTGTTTTCTGTATTTTTGTGGAAAAACATTTGTGTTATTAAACAATATAAGACTGGCCATTAAATAGGAAGGGTCGGCGTGATGCAGGGGGAGGATTGCCTTTGTATCCCCACTCCTGCTACAGTTCTCACACAAACAAAATAGTTGGCTACTTACTTTGGTCTCTTTGGTGTTTTTTATATTTTTCCAAACACACCTGCCAAAAGAAGACATTTTGAACAGCTGAGGACAAACCAACTGGAGAAGGAGAATTTACTGAGTATTATAAATCATAGTGTGGATAGAGTCATACTGGCGGCAAATGCTTGTTGATTGTCCCTTTTGCACAGTGTGTAGATGTTGTTTATGTTTACATTTCTCTTGGTGGCCAGTTTATCAGAATGCTAGGCTTCCAGGAATTTTCTCATTTGTTGCACTTGGCTTGGTCTAAGATGGTCAATAATATAGATGCATAAAGGCAACCTCTGTTCTGCCCAATAAGATTGTGCAACATTTCTGGGGCAGAAAACCAAGCATCGCCTCATAATCTTTCTTTTTCTTATAAAACCCTGTCTCATAGTTAGGGCCAAATTTAGTGTCACTAGCTCAGTGTTTCTCAAAGTTGGCTGCCTGAAGAAGTGTAGACTTCAACTCCAAGAATTCATGTCAGCAAGAACATTCTGGGAGTTGAAATCAATACATCTTCAAGTGGTCAAGGTTGAGATGACATTTTAATGGCACTCTTCCAAGATAAAGCTTGTTGTACAAACAATTGACACTGCCTACAAGATAGTGTTGATGTCACTATCTGGTCTGAAGTTAGGATCTTCCCATCTCTAGTTTAGTGTAAGGTGATTCTGGGCCTTGTGACTACTAGTTGTATGGATTTTATGCAGATGTTTGTAGATTGTCAAGACTTCCTATGGAGTCAGCAGTATAAAAATGCTATTAAATCAGTCAGCCTGAGCCCGCTTCTATCCATCCTCCAATACAGTTATCAGAGAAGACATTGCTACACCCACTGTTCTGGTTCCACTGTTTTGTATAGTGAAGTTAAATTGACAAACAACATAAGGTTCAATCTCAGCTTCTTCATTTAGAGCCTAACAGCCCCAAACACTCGGTCAGGACTTTCACCATATCCCTGGAAAATCCCAGGGCTGTGAAGCAGATAGAATTTCGGATCCTGAACTAATCCTACAGTTACACATGCAAGTTGGCAAGTAAAGAAATAAAAGAAAGGATCTCTTACCTCAAAGAGGAGTTTCCCCGCATAATAGAGGAATGTTTCCATCCCTAATGCCCTAAGTTAAACTACACTAATCCTAAACAAAATATATTAAATATAATAAATAAATAAATATAATAAATAAGTAATAATAAATATAATAAATAAATAAGTAATAATAAATATAATAAATAAATAAATATTGTGTGAAAAATAATCTAAGTAAACAAATATATTAAATAAGATGAATAAGCAAATAAAATAAATAAGCAAGCAAGCACTGAAACGTTAAAAAAGCCAAAATCTGATCTAAGCTATCACTAGTCAACGCGCACACAGAGTAAAACTCGACAGTGAGCAAGTTTCACTAGCCCACCCAAAGCTTTTATTTACTTCTCCTTTGTGAGTTCATCTGTCTCTAGCACCACTTTGAAGCATGACCTCACAAAGAGAAATGCAAAGCAAACTGATGGGCTGAATGAAGGCTACTCAGAGTTTTATTTGTTTTTCAATATTTCAATATTTTTCAGAGTTGGTCAAATGTCAGTACAAAATCCTTTTGATGTGTTTGGTGGAATCAGAGGATTAGCCACCAAGAAAAAATCCATAGAAAGATTAGTGGAACTGAAGAAAGCAGGGAGGTTGCTGGAGAAACATACACAATTTAGAAAGAAAAATGGTGCAGAGGAGAGAATTGGAGATATTTCTGCAAACTACAGTAGGGCTCTTGCACCACCCTACTGTACTTGCCTTTTACTCTTGGGGAAAAAAACTTCAAGACAAACACAGTATTCAAACTGAATTCAGCAACAGCCCTTTATTTTCTGCCTGAACTGTTTATATACAAACTGCAATAGGTCGCATGACCATTATTTACTGTGATACGGTGTACCTTTCTTCTGTTTTTCTGTCCATAGCAAAGTCTTTTTGGTGATCAGAATCAGTGAGAGAAAAATCTATGATGTTTAGGGAGCATCTATGTATTGAGCATTAAACAGAAAGCATTCCTAGGATAAGCTGAGTCATGATGATGTCATTATTTAATCCATTCAACACACTGAATCTTAATTACAAGGGGTGGGTTTATGCAACAATCTAGACTTGTGTTTATTAGCTAGATTGTGGGACAAATGTAATACATTTATATTTCAGCACAATAAAAACGCTGTCCAATCCATACCAAATTAGCAAAGTATGGATGACCAGCGATAGCCTGAACTGTTTTTTTTAAAATTATTATTAACTGAATGCAAAAAAACCGAAGGAAAATATACAAAATTCTAAAATTAAAAGGTAAAAGAGAAGAAACAACATATAAGATGCATGTTTACAGACAATAAATTGATGCCATAATTTATTGCAAACATCCATCACCCAACCAATAGCAAATTAGGAAAATCTGGATGACCGTAGATAGCCTGAACAGCTTTTTTAAAAATAATTGAATTAAAAAAAGTCCTACCAGAAAATAACACAATTATAAAAGGGAGAAAAAAATAAGAGAAGAAACAAAAACATACAAGATACTCATTTATAGACATACATATTTCAATAGATTGAAGCCAGGCTCCAAATGAAGAAGCTGAGATTGTTATTTGTCAATTTAACTTCATTATGTACAACAGTGGAACCAGAACAGTAGATGTAGCAATGTCTTCTCTGATAACTGTATCAGAGGATGGATAGAAGCGGGTTGAAGCTGACTAATTTAATAGAATTTTTATACTGCTCACTCCATAGGAAGTCTTGACAATCTACCAACAGTTGCATAAAATCCATGCAACTAGTAGTCACGAGGCCCAGAATCACTTTACACTAAACTGAGATGGGAAGATCCTAGCTTCAGGCCAAATAGTGTCATCAACACTATCTTGGAGGCAGTGTCAATTGTTTGTACAGAAAGCTTTATCTTGGAAGAAGAGTGCCGTTAAAATGTCACTTTAACAGCAGAGCAACTAACGGCAGCTTCAACTGTCCCTGCAGATGGCTAGGGGTGAAATTCAGGTGATGTCATGCAGGTTATTGCTTAACAATGGTTAGTGAGTGAGGGTCCTGATGCTATGGTTAGAGGGAGATTTATTTATTATTATTTAATTATTATATTTAATATATTTTGTGTAGGATTAGTGTAGTTTAACTTAGGGCATTAGGGATGGAAACAGTCCTCTATTATGCTGGGAAACTCTTCTTTGAGGTAAGAGGTTCTTTCTTTATTTCTTTATTTACTTGCCAACTTTTTTTTTAATTACATTTATATGCCACCCTTCTCCGAAGACTCAGGGCTTACAATTTTGGGATACAACCCAATGCGCTCAGCAATAGCCTTCATTCCATTGTATATGCCTGCTTATTACTAAGCGGCATTTTTACAAAGTCAGCTTATTGCCCCAACAATCTTGGGTCCTCAATTTACCTACCCCGAGAGGATGGAAGGCTGAGTCAACCTTGAGCCTGGTGGGATTCGAACCTGAAATAATTGCAGGCAGCTGGAACTTAAGAGCTAGGCATTTAGCAGCCTGCACCACCAAGGCTCTTGCATGTGTAACTGTAGGATTAGTTCAGTATTAGAAATTCTATCTGCTTCACAGCCCTGGGATTTTCCAGGGATATGGTGAAAGTCCTGACCGAGTGTTTGGGGCTGTTAGGCTCTAAACGAAGAAGCTGAGATTGAACCTTACGTTGTTTGTCAATTTAACTTCACTATACACAACAGTGGAACCAGAACAGTGGGCGTAGCAATGTCTTCTCTGATAACTGTATTGGAGGATGAATAGAAGCAGGCTCAGGCTGACTGATTTAATAGCATTTTTATACTGCTGACTCCATAGGAAGTCTTGACAATCTACCAACAGCTGAATAAAATCCATACAACTAGTAGTCATAAGGCCCAGAATCACCTTACACTAAACTAGAGATGGGAGGATCATAGCTTCAGACCAGATCCTGCCTATCTTGGGAGCAGTGTCAATGTTTGTACAGCAAGGCTTATCTGGGAAGAAGAATGCCATTAAAACATCACTTTAACATCACAGCAACTAAAGGCAGCTTCAGCTGCTCCTGCAACTGGCTAGGTGTGAAATTCAGTTGATGTCATGTGGGTTGTTGCTTAACAATAGTTAGTGAGTGAGGCTCTTCATGCTATGGCTAGAGGGACATGAGGATCAACTAGCTGAGTTGATCCACTCTAACATTCTAAATAAGATTAGCATATGGGATCCAATGGAATTTTTGTTCCTGTTAATCTTTTTTCCATAATTGAGAAATTCTAGCAGATGTGTATTTTAAACAATCCAAGTGGCCTTCTGTGTCCAGAATCTTTTCTTTCAAAATTGAGTTGACTTGCTTTGATCCCAATAGCAAAAGACCATCTGAAGAAAAACCTTGGAAGTGTAATTTCCCAGTATTATTACATTTCTCAGATCACTCTCTCCCCCTCCCCCTCCCCACTAACTAGGGTAGTGTACCTCACCCTTGATGACTTGAAGATGTGTGGATTTCAACTCCCAGAATGTTCTTGCCAGCATGAATTCTGGGAGTTGAAGTCTACACTTCTTCAGGCAGCCAAGGTTGAGAAACACCGAGCTAGTGACATTAAATTTGGCCCTAATTATGAGACAGGGTTTTATAAGAAAACAATAAAGAATTAACAAGGGCTCAGCAGCAGGCAATTGATGATATTTGCTCCCAACTCATATCCCTTTCTGTCCAGGGAAGACCAAGATGGTAAGATTTGTCCTTCCTTTTTTGGAGAGAAATAGATGTGTTTCAATTCACTACTGCATTCTAAGGTATTTGTTTAACATTTTTCAGACTCTGCCAAAGAAGAGTCCAAAGAAACACCTGATGGCATACAAAAGGTAAATACACACTATTCGAGAATGTCAATTGGTATAGGGACTGATATCTGATTAGATTCCACTAAACTGTACATATTTTCAACTATTTCATGAACTGGAACATTAATAAATAAAGACTGAACATCTACTGAACACATGATGTCATCTTTCACATTGGATAAAACTGCTGTTTGATATATAATTTAATATATTAGTTGTTTTTTTCATTGCAATACTTATATTTTTTCAAAATAGGAAGATCTGGTTTCTCTTCAAATGCAGTCCTCAAATACAGGATTGTACTAACATGACTCTATTCTAACCTTTTAATCTATTTCAGTGAATTCAAAGATACCTGTACTAATTTCTGGAACTCCCTCCATGTCAGCATTCCAACTAACCAACTCCAGACCAATAAACTCTGAGACAAGCATTTCCTCAAAGTTCCAGTTTATTAAAGTTATCATATTGGCACATCTGGGAAAACCCGAATCTGAGAGTTCCTGGTTTTCCCTTCCCAAAAGAAAATCAAAGATCCATCCCCTGCATCCATCAGTCCATACCATGGCCCAATCAAATTGTGTCCCAACTGGAGACATTCCTCCAGACACTCCTCTCCAAGTGCAGGTTGACATGTCCTTGAGTCTTTGAGAAAGAATGTTGTATAATCTTCTACCTCACTTTGAAACCCCCCCTTCCAAATTCCCAGGCACTAAATGTGGGAACCTCGAAGCTTCCAAATAAAAAATGGCTTCCAAGGTTGACAGGCTTTCCCTTCTCAGAAGAAAATCACGTCCTGGAATGAGAAAAAAACCACAGAGGGCTAATCTTCTCAGCAAACAACCAGTTTAACCACTCTCCCCTCCCCCCTTTGTCTTGTCTGGAAATTTATCTTGAAATTGCTTCACTAATATACCTGCTTTTACATCCCAACTTTTTATCCAAATAGCTTCAGACAAAGGATACCCCTTCCAATGTAATAGATACTGCAACCTGCCTTTGTACAATCTAGAATCCAGAATATTTTTCACCTCATAAATCCCTTTGTATTAAAACTGGCTTGGGGGGAGCAGCTGTCTGAGGTCTTAACCTTGAACTGAAAGCTGTTTTTTTTTAAATTCATATTTATATCCCACCCTTCTCCGGAGACTCAGGGTGGCTTACAATTTTTGGAGCGCAACCCAATGCACTCAGCAATAGCCTTCATTCCATTGTATATGCCTGCTTATTACTAAGCGGCATTTTTACAAGGTCAACTTATTGCCCCCAACAATCATGGGTCCTCAATTTACCTACCCCGAGAGGATGGAAGGCTGAGTCAACCTTGAGCCTGGTGGGAATCAAGCCTGCAGTAATTGCAGGCAGCTGGAATTAAGTGCTAGGCATTTAACAGACTGTATCACCAAGGCTCTAACAAACTACTATTGAAGGGAGGCTGAGTTGGACAGTTACCGGATTAATCACTTTCACTATGGGGAAAAGTCCTAAAAACTGTGGTCCTAACTTCTTACTAGGCAGCTTTCACTTAAGGTATTTAGTAGACAAGTAAACTTGGTCTCCTATTCGGAAGGGGGACTGGAGAGTTCTATGTTTAAGCCTGCTTTTAGATGCTTCCACTGCTTCAGTTAGGGCTTTTTTTGTGCTTTCCCAATCCTTTTTAATGACTCTATCCATTCTGTTAAGGACATGGAGGAGGATGGTTCTATGGGCAATTCTGGCATGGGAACAAATTTCATGCCACTTGTGATCTGAAAAGGAGTTAATCCTGAGCCACTGTGCACCGCATTACTATAAATCACTTCTGCAAATAGTAGCAAGTCCACCCACTTCTCTTGCTGATAATCCACATAACATCTGAGATATTGTTCCACCATTGCATTCAAATGTTCCATGGCTCCATTGGTACTCAGATGAAAAGCCAAGCTAAGTCCTTGGGATGATCAAATAGATTTCAGGAATTCCCTCTAGAACTTTGTGGTAAATTGGAGTCCTCTGTCTGAAATTATTCCCTGCAGCACCCAAGAAGCCTGTATATTTGCTTCACAAACATTTTAGCTAGTTTTTTATCAGTGAAATAGGCTTTCTTACAGAACAAATCAATCACAGTCCATATTACTGTATGACCCCCAACTTCCTGGGAGTTAAACTGTAAAGTCCATGGCAATTTCTTCCCAGGGTCTACTGGGTTTGGCCACTTGTTGGAGGAACCCAGGTGGTTTTCCTGGTCTCATCTTCATAGAAGCACAAATTGAGCAAGTTTTGACATAGTTTTCAACATCTGGTTTCATTTCTGGCCACCAAAATTGTCTTCTAACTAGATGGAGGGTTTTCAGGACCCCAAAGTTGCCACCCAGTTGAGAGTCAAGACTCTGGTGCATTACCAACAGCTTCAAGCTGCTGGGCACATTGAGTTTGGATCCCTTCCATGGCAACCCATTCCTCAATGTTAAAGTCTCTTGGTTTTCTGTGAATCATGAGTCAGCTAGAAGCAACGCTTTCAGGTCTGTGGTCAATTTCTCTTCAGAGGGGTTGGTTCTACTGTGTTTCCCCGAAAATAAGACCTACCCCAAAAGTAAGACCTAGCACTATTTTCTAAACCTGCCCTAATATAAGACCTACCCCGAAAATAAGACCTAGTGTAAATCTCCAGTTCCAGGAAGACTTTTCAGGGAGCAACCGTGCACCCGCGAAACACCCCCCCTACACACTCACACCCACCATAAATATATAAGACCTACCCTGAAAATAAGACCTAGTGTGTTTTTGGGAGCCAAAAAAAATATAAGACAGTGTCTTATTTTCGGGGAAACATGTATGTTTGGCTTGGCCCCTAATGGTGGCATGGGCTGCAATTTGTGTTTCTGGAATCATTGCATGGGTGATCTCCTCTCATCAACTGTCATATTGGGGTTTTCTTGATAGCGCATCTGCTAGCAAATTCTCTCCGCCCGGGATGTATTTTAATTGGAAATTGAAATGTTTAAAGTATTGAGACCAGCGAGCTTGTTTAGGGAAAAGTTTCTGGGGTATCTTCGGAGCTTTGAGGTTTTTGCGGTCAGTCCAGACTTTGAATGGCTATTTAGTCCCTTCCAGGAAGTACCTCCAGGATAGGAGAGCCCACCAGACTGCAAAGTCTTCTTTTTCCCACACTGCCCACTTCACTCTGTGTCTGTTAGTTTTTTAGATACATATGCATAAGGTAGCAGTTGATCTTGGGGTTCTTTTGAAGGAGCACAACTGCCATGGCCACATCACTGCCATCTGCTTGAATGATAATTGGTCTGTTAGGGTCTGGATGTTGAAGAATAGGCTCTTCCACAATGAGGCATTTTAATTTCTCAAATGCTTTTTGAGAGTAATGTCCATGCTAGCAGCTGAGTTGGCTTCGGGTTCTTGGGAGGAGTCCAGTTTTCAGTAATTCAGTCAAATGAAGGGCTACTTCCATGAAGGCTGGTGTGAATTGTCTGTAGAGGTTGGCAAAACCCAGAAAGCTTTGGAGCTGTTTGCGAGTGTGAGGGGGCTGCCAGTCCATCTCAATCCCCTCATTTGACACTCAGTAGTCCAGGTAGTCTAGGGAGGTCTTATGGAACTAGCATTTTGACAGCTTTGCATAGAGTTTTGTGGCTAGGAGTTTTTTCAATACTTGCCACCCCAATTTGATATGTTCCTCTAGAATTTTGCTGAATATGAGAATGCACTATGGCCACTTGCTGACTATGGGTCTAGAAATGTGAACATGGCTTGAGTCAGGTCCCACCTTGGCTGACTGACCTGGGCTTGCAGGGCATAACTACCCACCTCAAGACATTTGAACCATTCTAGGAGACCTGTCAATGACTGGTTTCATGAGGGGGGCAGCAGGCTCCAATCTCAGGAGTTGTCAGACCCCAAAGGTCTCGGCTCTCTCCACTCAGGACCTTGGGTTGAACTCATTGGACAGGTTCTTGTTCAGTGTTCAGGTGGCCTCATCTCAACTCCTGTCTCAGCCTGACTGAGTTTCTAGGACTCTGGCTCCTTGGGTCAGGCACCTTATAGCCATTCCACCTTGGTAGCTTCAATTGCTCATGTCATTTTCTGAGAGGGACAGTACAGGGTTTTGACAAAGGACCCCATGTCAATTTCCATGGCTCCCTCTTCGATCATTGCCTACTCTTCCATCTTCCCTGAGTCTTCATGCCACCTGGTTAGCAGGTCAGCATTCAAGACTCAGGACCCTGGACAACCCCTGGTTCCTGAGGTGCTGGTTGAAGATTTGGGGATTTGGGTTAACGACAGCATTCCAACTAACCAACTCCAGACCAATAAACTCTGAGACAAGCATTTCCTCAAAGTTCCATTTTATTAGAGTTGTCATATTGGCACACCTGGGAAAACCCGAATCTGAGAATTCCTGGTTTTCCCTTCCCAAAAGAAAACCATCCCCTGCACCCATCAGTCAATCACATGGCCTAATAAATTCATCGTCCTAACTGGAAACATTCCTCCAGACACTCCTCTCCAGGTGCAGGGTAACTTGTCCTTAACTCTCTGAGAAAGAATGTTGTTGAGTCTAGTCTCCTACCTCACTATGAAATCCCCCCTCCCAAATTCCCAGCCACTAAATGTGGCAGTTTTGAAGCTGCCAAGTAAAAAATGGCTTCCAACACTGACATTCCACTTATGGCTTAATCCAACCTGGGACAACCAGGAGTGGCTGGATTGCTGTGGCTAAGAGATGCAATCATGTGGCATCAGATTTTGCACCTCTTCATTTAACAACAACAGTGGTAATTGGTCTTTCATACCATTTGAAATTGTACATGATGGCTACCTTTATTATGAAAATTATCCTTCACATCAAAATATGCTCCTGAAGAAGTTGCTTTTGGCAACACTTTCTTGTCTGGAGGTCAAAGTGAGAAAAAGGCTTCCATCCATTTGAATGCTATGCAGGTGGTTGTGTCCTGCAAGTTTCTGTCCTGAGTATCTGGGATGTTAAGAAAAAAACCTCAAGAACACCCAGGTGGAAGATATCAAGCATCCTTTGGGCAATATCCATTCCAGCCAAGTTAATATGTGCCATCTCGCCAAATGTCCAACCTCCTCCTCAATAAAGGAACCAGACAAACAGTTTCACTGCCATAAAAATATGGTGAGACATAATTAAAAGAGGTGCATTCCAGCTCAGTCATTGCCTGGGCTACAAGAATCTTGATAGGTTTTGGAGTTCCTGGACATTTGGACATCCTGGACAGTTATTGAATTGTTTATATTTGGAAACCAGGACCCCATTCTTTGCATCAGAAACAACAAAGCTCTCTAATGAAAGCACTAGAAGAATTGAAACAAAGAATCACTGAGCATCTCACAAAAACACAGAATAAAGTTGCCTGCACTGAAGCCTCCAAAGAAATTCCAACGAAACAGCTAGCACAAGGATTGAAAAATGCCAATATTGTAATATCAACTATAAACAGCAGCTCACTGCAAGAAACATCCAACTAATATACTGTACAGTGTAGCTGTAGTTATAACTGAATACCTGGGATGCAAAATCAATAAAGACCAAAAAGAACTAAATGGTACTCTACCCAAATGGAAGATTGGGATAGAAAATAGGATCAGCAGGCTGTGATCTGATGCAAGCAGGGTAGAACAAATGAAAGAAAAGAAGCTAAAGAACAAGACAAAATAATACTAGACCAAGAAATATCACCTAAAACATGGAAGATTAAGGAAGCATTGAAATAATAAGGCAGCAAATAACAGCTACATCCAAGAAGTTCAGCAGAATGAAGTTCAAAGTCCACAATAAAGGCAGAATCTTGAATTTTCACACAATCAGAAACATTCCTATTAATCCATCAGTTGAGATATTGAACTTTCTAAAAAAAAGGATGTAATGAAAGAACTTGTAATAGCAACAGAAATGGTGCAGACTTAGAATCAAAAAGACTTACTGTTCAGAACTAAAAATACAAATATATGACTCCAAACCAGTGATTTTTGGCACTAATTGCCCAAAGTGCGTACACACACATACTCAAAATGCAACACGTGTGTGCCACATGCATGCACCCCACCCCCCACATAGATGTGCAACCCCCTGAGACCCCACACATGTGTGACTCCACATGACCTCCAAGCTTGCACACATGACCCCCATGCTTGCATGTGTGACCCCTGCACATGTGCCCCACCCCCTGTGCATGCACAGCAGAAACCCGAAGACCAGCTGGCCAGTGAAAGAGGCGCACTGCATGTGCAGCATTTCTGAGCTGGAACGATGGCTCACGTGCCCAGAGAGAGGGCTGTGTGCCATAGGTTCGCCTTCATGGATATATAACTTTCCCTATGTTTTCCCTACAATTCCACCTATTATTACTAATCTGTCTCAGTCTAGCTCATTGCTAGTCCCAGACAACATTGCTTGTTTACATCTCTGTATGCATGCGTAGTAGCACTACTGATGATGTAGCATTTTTTAATTATCTCTACCCACCTCATGACACATGCACAACTCCTAGACTCGGAATCTGTGCATAGTAATGTAGATAGATTCTAAAGTTGATAATTTGAATTCCACTGAAGCATATGAAATCAGTGCAACAATAATATAGAAATAATATAATATATAATATAATATAGATAACATAGAAATAATATAGCTTTTTTATTTTATTGTAACCAGCTCTTAATACATGGAAGTTTTACTTGATCAACTCTGCTACTGATTTTTAGGATAAGTTTAATACAAAGCATGTAAGTTAATAAAAAGAGTGTCCCAGCCAATGCAGATTGTCTTTCCTATTCTCACAGCAACAACCAGTTTACATTTTTATGCTGTGTTTGCATTTTAATATTTTATTGGTCTCTCCCACAAAGTTCCTCTGTGAGGTAGGTGGACAGTTTTAAAATTTGATAAATAAATAAATTAGATAATCTTCATAAGAAATATATTTTATGAGAAAATCTAGCTAACCATAACTGAAAACAAGGATGACTTAAAACTTGTTCCTAACTGGTGGTGAGAACATTAATGATTGGGCTGAAAAATAATAAGTGGGACACAAGATATGTCAGTGCAATATTAATTATGTAATGCTTACACAATGGTCTATATGTAGATATATAAATGTCCGTCTTGGGGAAAATTATTTGCTTTTTTTAGTTAGAAGGATCATATTCTTTGATAGGACAGAACAAGATGCCAAAGGTTTAGAATTTAGAGGATTAAATTTAATGGTTAAAAAGATTAAACATCTAATGTCAGTGAGACTTAAGAAAATCATATATAAAATTCAACATGAAATTTTATTTTAGGCTTGTGATAATCAGGCTAATATAGACTGGAACCCTATAATATCTATCATTTGTTTATTATAATACTAATGTTCAGCTCTAGAAATATTAGATAGGCTTACTAATAATAAGGTGTCCATGGAATACATTTCATTTTAAAAATGAATGAATTAGATGAAATAAAGTTATCTGTTCAACACATCTGTATTGTTTTAATTTGACTATATTCATTTGCCTAGAAATAAATAAATTAGATAGATGCAGACGTGGTATTCAGTAGGTTCTGACCAGTTCTGGAGAATCGGTAGTGGAAATTTTGACTGGTTTGGAGAACCGGCAAATACCACCTCTGACTGGAGATTTTATAGTATCCTTCCCCTGCCACGCCCACCAAGCCATGCCCACAGAACCGGTAGTAAAAAAATTGAATCCCACCACTGGATAGATGGATTTGCAAAGAAACACAGGGATTCTTATTTTGGTACAAGTATTAAATTTAATAAGATCTGGAATGTTTTCCAGTCAAATGAAATATGCTTTCTTAAGCCTGTATTTTACAAGAATTGTATCTAAGAATGGAAATATAAGGTATTCCCATTTTACTTTGGTTTCAATTAAAAGCTAAAGTTTAATATGTGGCATTGATGAAAATAAATTAGTTCAATTGTATTTAAGGTAGCAATTTGTGTTTTCAATTTGATGTGAAAAGTTGCAAAAAAGAAAAGCAAATGCAAAACTTCTAATGTGCAAACCTCCTAATGTGTAAAATAAATAAATAAGAGCATTTAAGTGACTTAATAGTTGTCTGAAGAAAGCTCATTAACACATTTGTATTCTAGCATTGCCTGAACTGTAACTTCATTTACAAAAGTCTTATGATAATGTGAACAAATCTCTTGTGCATCTGAAAGCTCCAGTCTCTGCAAAGAATTTGACCTGAGGAAAAATCTGCATGGCAATGAAGGGAATATTGAATACACACTAACATAAGTGGAAGGTTTAACAGAACAATTTTTAAGTAGATATAGGAGATTTCTGAAATTGTTGATACTCGCATACATTCACAAGACTGCACATAATGGCTGTCCATTGCTTTAAAACAACCCATTAAGCAGATTTTCAGATCACAATGTAAAACACACTAGGTTGCTCCAAGTGCTTCCAAAGTAGTGTATTTGGAAGAATGAATGGTATTTTTGCTCCTACTGAAATTCTTATAGATGATATACAATGTGGTGCAATTTTAGTACCATAAATGAACATGGCTGAAGGAGCCTTACTGGTGCCATTGGCTTTCTAAAATATACAAGAGCAATTCATTAATGGTTTTATAATTATATTTAAAAAAATACCTCTCAAGGCTAACATTGTTTGAAAGGTATTCACTATCTCATCTCTCACCTTTCAAACCTAAAATGCCTAAATGAATGTTACATTTTAGCATCAGGCTTCAACTGGAAAATAATTTCTCTTTTATTGTTAATATCTGACTTTTTAATTCAGTATGATTGTGACATGTTTAAGGCACCTCCAAATAGTAGAATAAATACCTAGCTAAAAAAAATATAAGCAGTACTTCATATGTAAACTTTCAAAAACTGGGTTATTGTGGAATAGCTACAAATTTCTCCCCCCTCCCAATATTAGCCTTTTTTATAGTAGATTTTGCTCTTGTCTAATATTATATTTTATTGGGCCATATTGCTAATAAGGAAGGACAGAATTTGCCAACCATACATGTTAATCCACAGATTAGCTAAGCCACACCACGCTACAAAAACATGCCAATTTTAGTTTGAACCCCACCTTGGAATAAATATGCCAGTTTATATGGCACTAATGCCAATGATGACAGGGGTGCAAGATGGAGCTCATTTGAAACAGAAGCCATATTTGATAGCCACCTGTACTGATCCTCCTAGCAATCATGAAAACTGAGCAATCAGAGGCAACAAGGATCACATAAAAACAAATATAAAGGATTATTTTTTTAAAAAAAGTTTATAATTTTATTTGGAACAGAATACTATGAAAGCCAATTTCTCTATAGTCTATATACCAGACAATTTCAAATACGTTTTTCTGACATTTCCTTGTAACTTCTATCTCTGCTTTAAAAGAAGACTAGATTAGACTAGACTAGACTAGACTAGACTAGACTAGACTAGACTAGACTAGACTAGACTAGAATAGAATAATCTTATTTGGCTAAATATGATTGGACACACAAGGAATTTGTCTCCAGTACAGAAGTGCTCGGTGTACATGTAAAGTAACAGAATAATAAAAATCATAATTATAATAGAAATAAGAGGATGTAGTAAATAAGAAGATAATAATAATACAGCCATGCAATATAGGTAAATATATTTACCTATATATAACAGTATTGTGAGAGTGATGGCATGAGGGGAAAAAAACTGTCCCTGTCTCTAGTCGTTTGGCAAGCAATGCCTTATAGCGATGTTCTGATATTAAACAGCTCCTGAGGCCAGTCTGAACTTCCTGAGTTCATGCAGGAAGAACCCAAAAACTTGAAGGATTCTACTGCTGATATTTTAAATCAAATATGGTAAGAGGTGATATAATAGGAAGGCTCTTCCTAAAATCCACTCTCATCTCTAAAATTTTAAGCATGTTAATATCCAGATTGTTCCAGATTGTTACATGGCCAATTGTTCAATCTCTTGTCTATATGCAAACTCTTGAGACAGCTGACTGTTGTATCATCTGCAAGATTCAGTACTTTAACAGACAGATCCCTACATATGCTGTCATTGGAATATATAGAGAAGAGGAATGGAGAGAGCACAGAGCCCTGAGGGGTGCCTGTGCTAATTGCACAGGTACTAGATGTGATTATTCCTAGCTTCACGTGTTGCTTCCTATCTGTCAAAAAACTAACAATCCACCTAGAAGCATGGAGAGGCACAGCTAGCAAAAAGATACCATAAAATCTTCAAATCTATCCAGTTAAAACTTTGCAAAGTTAATCTGTCTAAAGGATCTGCCGTGCATGCTGTATTTACCCTATTCTGCCAAAAAATAAAATGGCTGCCCAAGCAGTGGAATGTTTCTCCATGGTTAATGATTGCCTTAATGTGTGTGTGTGTGTGTGTGAGTATGTGTGTGTGTGTATATAGATATAGATACATATCTATCTCCCCAAAATGACATCATTTTACATACTGTGTGATTTGGCCAGTCAAGCAGAAACAGGCATTACTGGAAGTTTTGGCCTTGGAGAGAGGAGTAATATGGGTGATCATTTGGTTCAATTTTGCCATAAAAATTGATTCTAAATCATGATTCAAACAATACAAATTTACACAGCTGGACCTCATCAAATAAACTGCACCATAATTAGATCAACTATTCCCTATGCAGCTATTAAAGGTCCACTTCAGTTTTCACTGTCAGTACATATCTGGATGTTGACTGCAGTTCAGATCATGAATTGTTAGGGGTTCATCAGAATCCCTTCCACATTTGCAATTGAGATGAAAAATAGGTTTGAGCTGCTGGACGCTACTGAGAAGGAAAACTGTGGCAAGATATTCAAGTGAACATCATTGTAATGGAACACATACCATATGAGAAATAAGAAAAAATGTAAATGACCTTCAAATGAAATCATCAATGAATGAAGAAAAGCAGCCAAAGCTGAAGGCAAATTGGAGGAAGCAAGGAGATTTAATGCAGATTTAGTGTCCTTTTTAAAGTATTGACTGCACTTTGTGAAATGTGGTTATTCTCATCTCCCACCAGAGACCACAGTCTTGCAATCTCCTTGCAAGCAGTAACTGTCTGGAGCACTGTGGGTGATCTCAAGTCCTCTTCTTGTCCAGATAGGAATTATTGAAGAAGCTGGTCTACATGCCAGCTTTTCAATCTGTTGTGATTGTCAGCTCCATTATTCAAGAAGACACTTTCTGTTTGCCATTCCTTCCCCTAAAGTCTAATTATTTGAAATAAATGTAAGATTAGGTTTCCCTTTATTATCCTAAAAAAGATTTTCAGTTATATCTGCCTTATGAGCACCTTTACAGAAAAGCGGATTTGGAAGGGACCTTGGATGTTGCACAATAGCATGCAATGACAATTTTTGTATGTACCATATAAAATAAACAGAATCAGTTTCATTTAGTGGTTAAGGAATCAGGCTAGGAAGTTGGAGATCCTATACCATTTCAGACAAATGATAGTCCAATCGCTTCTTAAAAGCATTCAGTGATGGAGCATCCACAACTTCTGCAGGCAAGTAGCTCTTAATGTCTTTCCTTTCAGCTGAAAACAACCTCCAAGGCCATTCACTGATGTTAATATGCTCGTGGCATTTTCATGCCTATTCAATGTTAGTAATAGTTTAGTAATACTTTTCTCATGTATTTTTTAATATTGAAGTATACACAGTAATTTGACCCTAAATAAATATCTTATCAGCAACTTTCATACTAAGCAATTTAATGAGCTCCTGAAAGAACCAAAACAAAATGCTTGCTAAACTTGGGGAAATCATTTTAAATACAAAAGAACAATATTTTCTTTATGTTAATTATAATGTTTTTCATCAGAAGGCTCAAAAGAGATTTCAAAGCAACTATGGATATGAACGTAGCACTTATCTGCAACCTCTTATTTTAAGCAAATATTTTCTCAGATTAGAGTGGTGGAGGTTGAATATGGAAAGGTATAGATGCTTTAAGGAGCTGCAAAGAGATACTATTGTCATACCCACATATGTTCCAAAAACTTTACACTTTTCATTTCAAAGGACTTTACAGGCTTATTTATTGTTATAGCCATTGTCAATAACACTAAAACGAGATATGAAATAAATTATGGTGATAATTTGGATGATGGTGGAGCTCCATGTTTTTCTTGAATATCTTTGTTACAGGAGACAACTAAATATGGTTCTTACAAGTAAAAGTTAAAAGGGATAATGCTGAAAAGGATATACCCGTAGCTCAGTAATAATATTCAACCAGCTGGGTAAATTGATATATTAGAAGCTGAAAATACAATAAAGTCATTCATATCCTACATCTCTATCCTTTATAATGAAGGCAAATTGAAGAATATGATAACTACCTATAAGAATTTTACTGAGACATATTTCTCTTTTAAAGAAAACTAGAAAGCAATTTTGTTACCACAAAAGGGAAAGGGAAAAATTGAAACAAAATGCAGAAAACAATTCAGCACAGCACAGCACTTGTTTCTGAATTGGTGTTCATAGAATTTTGCTATGAAGAATAATCAGCTGTTAAGAAAAGTAGTTCAGTTTGTTTATACAATTCATTTTTTTGCACATGTCATTTGTAAGCTACTATTTTCATCTTTTTTTAGTTTTCCTATTACTCCTATGTTGCTGGCTACTCCGAGCATATGTAACAGTGAATCTTGCAGTATGATTACATGCTCTGGATTGTATTTTCTAGTAAGCCTCTTTTGACAGGCTGAGTGACAGTATAGAGCAGGACTACTCTGCTGATATTTTTTTGTCTCTTACGATTAAAGCTGACAGATTCAATAGACTGTCAAGTGGCTTTTAGCAATGCTTAAAATTTACAGTAGATCGGTGATAATTTGCACAGATGTCTGGGAGATCTATAGGCAGAGAGGTATCATCAATAAAACACAACATTATTTGGTTAGCTAGGGCAAGTATTCACTTTTCCCAGACAGTGATGAATAGCTAGGGTTCTCTAGAAGATTCAGCACATGTAAGATTTAAGGTTTGGGCATTGATATGGACATCATAACCAAAGCTCCCATGTGTACATATATTTGGATCTATAATCATGTCTATGGTTTTCTCTGGATGTCTCATATTTTCTAACCTATCCACACCAGATTGATGGTTATTTCATATTTTTCTGTTCTGTAACATTTCTCTTAGATAAATTGGATTGTACAAAAGTAGAAAGAACATAATGGAACAGATATTGAGGATGAAGTGGGAATAAGAGAAATCAATAGTGTATCATAATCTATATGAAGTATTAATTTTGTGATTGAAAGATTGCTTTTCAATTATTATACATCTGTCTTAAAAAGATAAAATATGACATATATATTTCAATTGGAAAATTAAAATTCTGTCTTGCTAGCTGTGCCTGTAATCAAATATAATATAAAATGTATACTTAGTTCTATTTTATTTTTACTGGAATGAATTTTCTTATGGATTAAATTAATACGTACATTTAAAAAAACAAAATTCTTTTCGCAAATAGATTTAGTAAGATTTAGTAAGATTGTCATAACAATGAAAGAAAAGAATATGTGTTTAACATAATTTTTATTTTTGTACATATGTGTAACTTCTCTAGCAAAAAGTATGAAAGCAGAAAGGAGACAGTTATCTAAGATAATATGCTCAGGCACAGATGCTGACTTAGAATTTGAATGTATTTCAAATTTTAACTTTAAATCTGGAAAATAAAAAAAATGATAAGGTCATTGATTTACATTTCTGTACTTCAGAATATTCCCACAGATAGCAATGCTATTGAATTTTCCAATACTTCTTCATATGAATATCAAGATTTAATTAGGAGATGTTCTACACATCAGAACAAAAAATATGCAAAATAAGGCATTTCATCTTTTTTTCTATTTAATATGTGAAAATCTCAAGTGCACCAGGGAATATGTCAATTACAATTCTTTGAAAATATTGACTGAAGTTTATGGCAATGATTAAAAATTCATACAAGATTTTAGCAGTCCAGTGGGAAATACAACTTTTTTAAAGTATTTTTTTTAATAATGCTTTATTGAATTTTTTCCATTTATACATATTACCAATAGTTATTAAACAGTGCTGTGACATTATATATACATTTATGTGTCCTATCAAAACTTACAATGCATAATACTTTCATAGCCTCTTATTTATTATATACATTATTTACAATTTCTGTGTTCATATCTATTATCTATCCAAATAAACCATGTTTCCCATACTGCGTTGTATTCTGTTTCCCTTTTAGTTCCATAGTTAATTTATCCATTTCCACACACTCTAATTTTTTTTATTATTAAGCCTTCAGGTGGTATAGAATTTTCCTTCCAGTACTGAGCATATGAAATTCTTGCTGCTGTTAATATATGTAATATAAGATATTTTATCTTCTTATTATAATTTTTTTAAATTATTCCTAAGAGGAATAATTCTGGGACAAAATCAAATTTGTTTTTAATTAACTCTTCTAACGATGTTTGAATCATTTTCCAGTATTTTTTCGCTTTGGGGCATGTCCACCAAGAATGAAAGAAGGTACCTTGTTGTGGTCCACACTTCCAACAATTTGGTTTCAAGTTTGGGTAAATCTTAGCCAGTCTTGAAGGTGCCAAATGCCAATGGTAGAACATTTTATGTTGGTTTTCCTTATATGCCACCGATTTTGTTATTTTATAATTCACATTCCACATCTTTTCCCATTCTTCCAGATCAATAGTATGTCCAATGTTTCTACCCCTTGCAATCATTGTTCCTTTCACAATTTTTTCCGCTCTTTCAAATTCTAATAAATGTTTATATAACTTTGATAATAATTTCTCATCTGGGCCAATCAAGATCTTATTTAGTGTTTGTATTTCATTATCTATTCCAAATTCCTCACTGTCTTTTCTATGTCTTGTTTGAATTTGCATATAGGTCCACCAATCCAGTTTTATTCCCTGCTCTTCCAATTTCTGTCTGCTCTTTAAGTTCCCTTGGTCATATAGAATTTCCCTATACCTAGCTGTTTTCTTAACCTCCATTATATTGGGGTGGATTACTGCTTCCATGGGAGATACCCAGTTTGGAATTTTCAAATAATATTTATTCTTTATTTGTTTCCATGATTGTATCAGCACATTTCTTATTTTATGTCTATAAAACTATAGATACGGCTTGTTTTCTTTGTCCCACAGAAAGGCATGCCATCCTCTTTGTATGTCATGCCCTTCTATGGTTAATATTCTTTTTTTCCTTAGATTGATCCAATCTCGTATCCATACAAGTATTGCTGCCTTATGGTATAGTTCCCAATCTGGAAGCCCAAGGCCACCTCTGCTCTTACTATCCTGTAAATCTTTTAACTTTATTCGGGCTTTTTTTGCCTGCCTAAACAAATTTTGTGATTATTCTATTAAGTTATCTAAAAAAATTCTTATCTAATTTTGTTGGAGTTGTTTGAAATAAATATGAAATATTTGGCAGGACATTCATTTTAATAGTTGCTATTCTTCCTAATAGTGATAATTGTAAAGTCCCCCATTTTTCCCATTTTTTTTTAATTTGAATGAATAGTTTGGTATAATTGTCTTCTTTTATTGAGGAGCATTTTGCTGTTAACCATATTCCTAAATATATTTTTTTTGTAGTCCCATTACTTTTTCTAACTCCTTTTTATTTCTAATTGTTAAGTTTTGTCTCTGTTGATTTTAAATCCTGAAATCTCTCTGTATTTTTCTAATTCCTCTATCAAAATTGGGCCTGATTCTAATGGCTCCTCAATAAAAAAACCAAATCACCCGCAAATGCTTGTAGTTTATACTCTTCTTTTTTAATTTTTGTTCCTTGTATTTCTGAATTATTCCTAATTTTTATTAATAGTGTCTCTATTTTCCAAATAAAGAGCAGAAGTGACAGTGGGCATCCCTGTCAGACTCCTTTTGTTATTCTAAATGCCTTTGTTATATCGCCATTTATTATTATATTGGCCTTTTGAGAAGAATAAACTGTTTCTATTAATTTTTCAAATCTGTCTCCAAACTTCATTTCCTTAATTTGATGTACTATAAATTCCCAATTTAAATTATTGAATGCTTTTTGTGCGTCCAGAAAGACAAGGGCCACTTGTCTTCCTGGTTGCATTTCATATTATTCTAACATGTTCATTACTATTCTTATTTATTTATTTATTATTTATTTATTTAGACTTGTATGCCGCCCTTCTCCCTAAGGACTCAGGGCGGTGAACATTTAAAAACTGAACAAATTACAATAAAAAAATAATTAAACAACTACAAGTATAAAACCAATTAATTAAAATTGAATTAAAACAACTAAAATAACCCACCCCTGGGTCAGTCCAGACCGGCCTGCTGAAATAGCCAGGTCTTCAGGTCTCGGCAAAAGGAGCAGAGATCAGGGGCCAAATGGAGATCCACAGGGAGATGATTCCATAGGGCGGGTGCTCCCACAGAAAAGGCCCTAGCCCTGGGAACCACCAGCCAACAGTGTCTAACTGACGGAATCCCAAGGAGGCCCTTCCTGTGGGAGCTCACGGGGCGATCGGAGTGTGATGCTGGCAGGAGACGTATCCGCAAGTACCCTGGACCCAAGCCATTTAGGGCTTTATAAGTTGTTACTAGCACCTTGAAGGCAACCCAGGATGCAACCGGCAACCAGTGCAAGTCGCGCAGAGGGGTGTAACATGGGAGTATCGGGACACCCCCATCACAGCCCGTGTGGCCGCATTCTGCACCAGCTGCAACCTCCGGGTGGCCTGCAAGGGCAGCCCCATGTAGAGAGCGTTGCAGTAGTCGATTCTGGAAGTGATGAGCGCATGAGTGACTGTTCGAAGGGCATCTCGGCTCAGATAAGGGAGGAGCTGGCGAACCAGCTGAACCTGGGCAAAAGCCCCCCTGGCCACAGCCCTCACCTGCTCCTCTAAACTGAGCTGTGGATCCAGGAGGACACCCAGTTTCCTCGCCCTATCCATGGGGGGCAACACCTCTCCCCCCATGACCAAAAATGGCAAATCCACTGAGAACCGAGATGCCGGTAAGAACAGCCACTCAGTCTTGGCTGGGTTGAGCCGGAGCCTGTTACTCCCCATTCTGACCTGCACCGCCTCCAGGCACTGGGACATCACGGAGAGAGCATCACTGATTTGGTTTGGGGTGGAGATGTAAAGCTGGGTATCATCCGCATATTGGTGATACCTCACCCCAAAACCTCGGATGATCTCACCCAGCAGTTTCATGTAGATATTAAACAGGAGAGGTGAGAGAACCGACCACTGCGGCACCCCACAAGTGAGGGGCCTCGGGGCCAATCTCTGCTCTCCTGTCAACACCGACTGTGAGCAGCCCGAAAGGTAGGATGAGAACCACCGTAAAACGGTGCCCCGCATTCCCAACCCCTGAAGCCGCCGCAGAAGGATACCATGGTCGATGGTATCAAAAGCCACTGAGAGGTCTAAAAGGACCAGGACAGAGGAAAAACCCCTGTCCCGAGCCCACCAGAGATCATCCATCAGTGCAACCAATGCTGTCTCTGTGCTGTGTCCAGGCCTGAAACCCGATTGATACAGGTATAGATAATCAGTTTCCTCCAGGAACAACGGAAGTTGCTGAACCACCACGCTCTCAACAACCTTCACTAAAAAACAAAGGTTGGAGACTGGACGATAGTTGTTTAAAACGGTTGGATCCAGAACAGGCTTCTTGAGGAGTGGGGAAAAAAACCCTCACTCAAAGAGGCATTGACAACTGCCTGGAGGCAACCGCGTGTAACCTCCCTGGAGGCATAAACCAACCAGGAAGGACACGGGTCCAATAAACACATGGTGGAAGACAACCTCCGCATGATCCTGTCCACTTCATCCAGGGAGACAGGGTCAAACTCAACCCAGATAGAATCAGCCAGACTCGTCGTCACTCCATCATCCACACCCTGCCAGTCAGAGTCCAAGCCAGCCCAAATCTGAGCGATCTTATCCACCAGATGTAAACTAAATTCCTCTGCTCTGCCCGCAGAGGGTAATGTTGTCTCTTATTTGTCTTTGTGGTAGAAATCCATTCTGATCACTATGTATAATTTTGCTTAAAATCCTTTTTTGTCCTTCCTGCAATGATACTCATAAAAATTTTGTAGTCGGCATCCAAGAGCAATATTGGTCTATAACTTTTTATTTGATTAACATCGGTACCTTCTTTTGGTATCAAGGTAATATATGATTCCCTCCATGATTCCGGTATTTTTGTATTTAACAAGGCCTCATTACATACTTCCAGTAATACTAGTTCTAATGATTCTCCTAATTTTTGATAAATTCTCCTGGTAGGCCGTCTGGCCCCGGGGTCTTATTTGGCTTCTGTTTTTGGCTTGCTTCTTCTAATTCTGTTAATGTAATTTCTCGATTTAATATATTCCTTTTTTCTTCCTCTTTTGGTGGCATTCTATCTGTTTTTAAATACTGATCTATTTTGTCTGTTTCTATTATTTTTTGCCTATAGAGATCTTCAAAATATTTTAGGGCAATCTTTTTTTTCTCTTCATTATTTTGTAGTATTCCTAATTCATCTTGAAGCTGGTGTATTATTCTTTTTTCTCTTTCTTTTTCTCAATTTATAGGCCAGCCATCTCCTTGGTTTGTTTGCATTTTCAAAATAATTTTGTTTCATAAATTTAAAATCCCTTACAATATCTTCCTGTTCTAATAGGTTTAATTTGTGTTTGGCCAAATTCATTTGTTCCTTAATTTGATTACTCCCTGGGTTTTTTGTATTAATTTTTCTAAATCTCCAATTGCTAATTGTAATGAATTTTGTTGCCCCTGTTTCTCCTTGCTTTTTTTTGCAAGGTAAGATATATGGTATATGGTTTCATTGTATCCCATAGGGTTTGCAAAGATGTTTGTTGTTTTTTTATTTATATCAAAAAATATTGTCAATTCATTTGAGATATTTTTTAATAAATTCTTCTTCTAGTAATATCTGGGAGTTCAGTTCTTTTCTTTTTCAGGCCTCTCCAACTTACTTTAATGGGGCTGTGGTCAGCCCAGGTGTTTGGGAGAATTTCAATTTTCTCTATTTCTTTACCTAAGTCAATATTTGTCCATATCATATCAATTCTTGAATAAAATTTATGTGGATTTTAATAGTATGCCAATTTTTGTTCCACGTGGTTTAATGTTCTCCATACATCTATTAGGTTCAATTCCTCCATCATATCAACAAATGTTTGTAGCAGTATATTCCTTTTTTCAATTTTTTATTATCACAGATGTTGTCTTTTGTAGTCTCTATTATTCCATTATAGTCTCCTACTATGCATATATCTTTCTGACCTGTCTCAACAATTCTTTCATAAAGTTTTTTGTAGAATATTTTTTGGTTTTTGTTAGGTGCATATATATTTACTAGTAGTATCTGTCTTTGTCCTATTTTTATCTCTAGTATTAATATTCTACCCTTAATGTCTGCGTAAATTTGCTTTGCTTCTGTCTCTTCTCTGATATATGTCACCACCACCCTGTTTTTCCCCCAGCCAATGCAGTATGCAGTTTCCCCAATTTATTAAATTCTAAATACTTTTTGTCTTTATTCTTAATATGTACCTCTTGGAGGCACACAATATCTATATTTTGCTTAAAACTACTATCAATAAATGTAAATGGATTAAATGCTGTAGTTAAGAGAAAACAAATACTATCAAAACTGGTTATGCAAAATATAGACTTTTTTAAAGTATATTCAGGTGAATGAAAAGAAAAGAAAATGACAGTAAGACTGTGAACAAGTGTGTGTATATATATATGTATATATATGTGTGTGTGTGTGTGTATGTTTGTGTGTGTGTGTGTTTGTGTGTGTGTATGTATATGTATATATATGTATATGTGTATATGTATATATGTGTATATATAACCCAATACACAAGCCTGATGATGGCAGATGAGAATAATTTCTAATGTTTCACAATCCTCATGCACATAATAACATTTGATCAAACTTTTCATGATATTGAACTCGAAATTTTTCTTTCTTGGGAAAGTGTTAACCAATTTTACAAATGTTTACATTGATATGATGTAGATCACTAAACATTATAGATGTTTAGATTGTCCTGATTAAGTTCACAAAATGTAGCATATTTTACTGATTTAAAAGATGTTCTAAACAGATTTAATAAAACAGGTTGCTACATGCAATTAGTGAATTTTATGCACACAGAATGTATATACACTCTGATTCAAAATGAAATGGAAATTATACTGTTTTGCTATTTCAGAATGCATAGTTTTGAAGGTTCTGACTGTCCTGAACATGACAATTAGCTTCTACTTCATGATTGAGCTAGTTGCTGTCCTTGTTCAACATTTTTTTAGCCTAACCAGTTCAACATCAGGAACCAGTGTTGTGTCTTTTGCTATTGGTTCAGACAAACTTGGCAAAGTAAACAAACATATACAGAATTGTTGTGGCTATAAAAGAGCCAGTCCACAGGATTTTTAAATATATATTTATTTTCTATAATTTATATGCTTATTGTTCTTAGTTTAGAAGACAATTGATAGAAGGAGGTTTTGGAAGGTAACATTGTTTTATCTTCCTTTAAATGCCATTAAGGGGAAAGCATCTAATGTGCAAAGTAAATTCCCTTTGATGTATCAGTATAGAAATTTGGAATGAAGATTACAGTTTCTCATAACGTAGATTGTAAATAAACACTAATATATTTGTATGAAGGACATGCTCAATCCATACTTTATTAATTTTCTATGTACATGAATAATTAGAATGATGCTTTGTGGAATACCATCACTTTGATTTCTGAATATTTAATTTCTAGCATTTCAGTCTGGCAGAATAATGCCAGTGCTCATTAGAGTTCATTTCAACTCCAATTGTGAAACCAAATGATGGTGTCATCAGTGAATAACAGTTTGAAGTTTATAGTTTAATGTAGGAGAAGACTACCGATGATGCTGTGGGCGGCAAAGAAAACAACCTGATCAGTGATGAAATGGCTGTGGCTGAACCGGTAGTAAAAAAAGAAAGCTCCAATGATCAGCTGAGAGGAAAAAGAAGAGAAAAGCACAGGATTGGCCCTCCTACTCTCCCCTGCACTTTTCTTTGTCCTCTCAGCTGATTGGTGTGGCAGAGCCTCAGCTGGTGTTTGGAAAGCTGCGGGCGCGCACGTGTGAAGTGTGCAATCACCAAACCGATGGAATCCCACCACTGAAACTGATATATCATTGAACAAATCGACTCAGATTTCTCACTCGAGACACAAATGATCAGGCTTATATTATTCTACTTAGGATAGGAAAAGTTCAGCTTGAAGACCTAGTCTCTGGAAAAGGATCCAATGCTGCAAAAACGAAAGTAAAAAGAACAAATTGATTATCAGCAAGGTGGATGGATTCAGTTAAAGTGGGGATGATTGCACCAGTGTAAGACATAAAGGACTAGGTTAGGGATAGGTCATGCTGGAGAAGAACTATGTCAGTGTGGCTAAACTTTTTGGGCTCCTGTGCTCACGTGCCAGCACCCAGAAGGCAATGCATGTGCCAGCACCCAGAAGGCCCTGCTCATGAGCGCACAACCCTGCTGCCCCCTTACCTGCATTGCGCATGTGCGTACCTCCCAGTTAATTTTTGCCCCGTTTGAGAAATTTTTCGGTCCCCCCAGAGGCTAGAGGAAAATCTCTGCAGCCTTTGGAGGCTGAAAAATGGGCCTGTTTCATCACTTTTGGAGGTGTGCACATGCTCAGTGAGGTAAGTTTATCTGGGGCTCATGTACCCATACAATTGGCTCTGCGTGCCACCTGTGGCATGCGGTGTCATAGGTTCGCCATCATGGATCTATGTGATCACTTGTTGGCACATAATCAATTAAAAAGAAAAAGTAGGTGATATTCAGGTTTAATAATGACCATTATAAGGATATTTTATACTGCATAAAAATTAAATAGAAAAAAATGAAGCAGCTTAGCTCCTTTGGTTCTCCATCATTCATATTCCAAACAGTTTCCAATCTTTGTCATTATCTTTTCTAAAGAAAACAGCTTGGAATTTATAGTGCAACATAGATATTCATAGAGGTTCCATGATAACAATTTGGTATGAAACCTTGTAACCAAACATCAGACCATGGAAATAAAAGTCAAAGTCATTAGCTGAAAGTCCACCAGACTTTGAGACTAAACTATGAGTAAGAGCCTTTGCATTAAATTGCAAAATTTCAGATCACATTCTGTAATCTAATCTATAAATTTTAAATTATCTTCCCTGGGAAACTATTTTTCCAGCATTCTTTAATCTACTCTTTAGGCTGCTTCATTCAAAAAACTGATTAAAATCTCTATAGATAAAATTTTCTTGTTTTCATTATTTCTATTTTACCCTTTTTCATAGTATTTCCCACTTCTTTTGTTTTCATTGTTTTGTCCATCTGTTTCCAATTTTCTCATGTCTACTTCTGATCATAAATATTTAAGGGAGGATCATATTATGTTTTACAAATGCAATTCAGTATTCTTTAGCTGAATATGTAACTTAGTAATTATCATTAGCTAAGGTCCAATCAATGGTTGATAAATGTCAAAGCTGCAAAAGATATTGGACTTTGTTCTTAAATTACAGACTCTGCTGAAAACTACTTATGTAAAAGCATGCTATTAATTCTGAGTTGTCCAATGAATATGTCACTTGTTTCAGAACAAATGGAAGAAAACATTTCCTAAAAACTCAAGGAATAAATAACTGCAACATATATTTACTGATGTTAGCTTAAATAGATCTTTTTTTCCCTATTACCATTATAGCAAAAATGGATAATGAAATGCACTTTTTCTGATTGCAAGACACGTGGAATGAACAATATGTGTACACTGCCAGCATTGTGTTTTTTACTGGTATATTTATAAAAATATTTGATAGTGTCTGGATGCGGTACGGATCTGGATGGGGAGGAACAGGCTCTGAATCAACCCGGCCAAGACTGAGTGGCTGTGCATTCCGGCATCTCGGATAATCCAGGACTTTCCATCATTGGCCATGGGGGGAGAGGTGTTGCCCCCCGTGGATAGGGTTTGCAATTTGGATGTCCTCCTGGATTCACAGCTCAGTTTGGAAGAGCAGGTGGGAGCTGTAACCAGGGGGGCATTTGCCCAGATTCGTCTGGTGCACCAATTGCTCCCCTATCTGGACTGAGATGCCCTACAGATGGTTACCCATGCACTCATAACTTCCTGAATTGACTACTGTAATGCTCTTTACATGGGACTGCCCTTGCGGACCACCCAGAGGCTTCAGCTGGTGCAGAATGTGGCCGTGCGGGTTGTGATGGGAGTATCCCAATACTCCCATGTTACACCCCTCCTGTGTGACCTGCATTGGCTGCCGGTTGCCCTCCGGGTGAGATTCAAGGTGTTAGTGATAACATACAAAGTCCTACATGGCTTGGGTCCAGGGTACTTGCGAGAGCATCTCCTGCCAGCGTCGATTTTCAATCACGCTGTGTGCTCCCACAGGCAGGGCCTCCTTTGGGTGCCATCAGCCAGACAATGTTGGCTGGCAGTGCCCAGGAGTAGGGCCTTCTCTGTGGGAGCACCCACCCTGTGGAATCGACTCCCCTTGGAGCTCTGGTTGGCCCCTGACCTCTGTTCCTTTCGCCGCGACCTAAAGACCTGGTTATTTCAACAGTCCCGCCTGGACTGAAGGGCAAGGTGGGGTTTTTTTGATATTTTAAATTTAATTGTTTTTTTTAGTTTTTATTGTGCTTAGTTACTTTGGTTTTAATGTATTTCAATAATTGTATTTCTATTTTTTATTGTAAGCCGCCCTGAGTCCCTAGGGAGAGAGGGCGGCATATATGTCCAATAAAAGTAAAGTAAAGTAAAGTAAAGTAAAGTAAAGTTTACACAGAAATACAATGCAGCTTTCTATGGAAGCATTACTGAGTCTACTGTTGCATGGATAGTTGTAGTGAATTATCTCAATTAGCATTTATCAAATCTATTCAAAAATTGAACTTATTATGCCTTTATAAATATATTAAGCAAATTTTACAATACCAGTTGTAGATTTCTCCAACATGGAGCAAACTCAAACAGAAGCAAACATGTTACAGCTTCAGAGCAGAGCTCCAGTCTCCAGCAAGCAAGCAAGTCATACAGCAGAGGAGAAAAGCAGTTTCATCTTCAATAGACAGACTCAGAGCTTAACAGCAACTTCAGAGTTGCAGAGATTAATATATAAAGCCACGCCTAGGCTACTTCTAGTTTCAGTTTCCAATTCAGCTCTCATTGGCTGACTTTTTTTTAAATTCATATTTATATCCCGCCCTTCTCCGGAGACTCAGGGTGGCTTACAATTGTTGGGATGCAACCCAATGCGCTCAGCAACAGCCTTCCTTCCATTGTATATGCCTGCTTATTACTAAGCGGCATTTTTACAAAGTCAGCTTATTGCCCCCAACAATCTTGGGTCCTCAGTTTACCTACCCCGAGAGGATGGAAGGCTGAGTCAACCTTGAGCCTGGTGGGATTCGAGCCTACAATAATTACAGGCAGCTGGAACTAAGTGCTGGGCTATTAACAGCCTGCACCACCAAGACCTTGCTACTGAGCTCTATTCCAGTTTATGAATGTACTGTGACAGAAATGGAAAGAGCTTATTTGTGTGACATGGACTGCCTTGTGACAATTGAAAGTTTTACATGAACTGATTAAGAATAATTAATGGATCACTGAAAGGGGAATTGTTATCAACCTTGGCATTCTACAGGAACATGTTATTGGTTATTGATGTTCCTTCAGATTGGAAATTTTATTCCAAATAAGATCAAGGCATACTGATTGAAGAGATAAAGGTTTTGAGAGTTGATATTTACAAGTAATTGTCATCACACTATGAAAATGACAGTGAGAAATTTTTTTCACAGCATTGTGATAGCTGCCAAAACATGAACTCATCATTATTACATGTTAGCCCATGAAACATTGTTACATCCTATGGATAAGAGGACCCCAGATCTATACTTTGACAAAAAAAAAAAAACAAAGCAGGGCTACAGGTTTTTTGTGTTAACTACATGTATTTCCTTGAACCTGTTGTCATTATTTTTTTAGATTGTTACTTTCGAAATAAACCAAGTCCTAGTATTTGAAACAATGACTCTTCAACATAACAACACTAGGTCTCACACTTCATAAGGCACTCGAGGCAGTTGCATAGTTGTATATCACCATCTTTCTTTATCTAACATACAGTCTAGAGTTGGCACCATCAACTTACGCTATTTTCCAAAATGTAAGTAATATCTTTATAAGGATTATTCAGTTCAAATTAAGAGGCAGAAAGAATTGTCAGGACCTAATTTCAGTGCCAAAGTGTGAAGTTCTTTCATGATGGTTTTAGGAAGCTTATCCATAATTTTCAAAAGTGTGTACAAATTGTGGCAATTATAAGATGAAATAAATAATGTAATAACTAAGTTCATTTCAAGCATTATTTTCCTGTTTATTAAATTTATTTAAAACTTCCTACTTAGGTTAGAGATGTGGAGGTGGAAGTATTAATTTTCATTAAACTTTCATAATTAGAAATACTGTCTAAGAACCATAAATAATGAACTATACATAGTATGTATGTGTTTTTCTTCTAGCCAAACATTTCCATAGCTGAAAAGTCAGTAAGATATTCATATAAAAATATGTTTTTGTATGCAGTTTGGCTTTGCTAGACAGCACCATATACTTTGTCAGCTTTCACAAAGTGACTAGTTCCTCCTCCTCCTCCTCCTCCTCCTCCTCCTCCTCCTCCTCCTCCTCCTCCTCCTTCTTCTTCTTCTTCTTCTTCTTCTTCTTCTTCTTCTTCTTCTTCTTCTTCTTCTTCTCCTTCTCCCCCTCTTCCTCCCCCTCCCCCTCCTCTTTTACTGTTTCAGGTGTCGAGGAACATACAAAAGTCTGGTTGTTGCTTTTCTGGCAGCCTCAATCATTATTAATTGATGTTGTTGTAGTGTAACTTTGATGTTTTCTCTACATCTTCCTCTGGGTCTGCCTCATGTTCTTTAACCTTCTCCTTTATTTGCATATGCCTTGTAAGGTATGGAATGCCAAGATATCTTTTCCAAGAAAGAAATCCACTTTATCTGCTATTTTTTATGTAGTTCAGGATTGGTTCTATGTCAGTTATTTCCCTTATGGTCTCAGTTCTGATTGTAACCTACATTTTTTGGAAAAAAAATGACTTGCCAGCATTGTTTTCCTCATATAGATTTTTCCATTATTTTCCAATTTATTTAAATAACAGAAAATATCTTTGCCATTTTTAGCAATTTGCTACATCATATTAATATCTTGGAAAGAAAGAATGATTGGAAACTTCATCATTCTATTCTTCATATGAACATTTTTCTTTATGGAACTGTTAAATAATGTAAATGATATCACAGCATTAAATTGGATTTTAGATGTGCTAATTTCCTTTAGGCAAACTCAAAACAATGATTATTGCAGCATGTATTTTATATAGCCAGATGTCAGATTCTAAGTCAATAATAAAAATGCAAATCTAAAATATTTAAAATACAATGTACTTAATTTCTGAAAGTCTAAATAAGTTTATTCAAGCTGTAAAGGCAGACAGTTTCTTGTCTTCTCTTTTCTTTTTAATTCTCAGAAATTGGTGTGCTACAGCTATCTCCATGTGAATTCAGACAAAATGAAATTAAAGTCAGCAATGAAACATTTATGAAGAGAGCAAATTAAAAATCCTCTAGTAATAACTCTGGAGTGATTACTCCTATTTAGTCATTTTCATTGTCAAAAAGGCATACTTGTTCACCCAAGTAGGCTTTTAAAAATGCAGAACACAACAAACTTTTCTTTATCTTCTGAGATTAAAAGAAAATTAATTTATGCTGACTAGCCAGTTATAATAATAGGTATAGTTTGTGTTGATAAATAATTTAAAGAATACTTAAAATCTGTTTATTTTGGTTTTTGCTTTAAAGGTAGGAGTAGCTGATTCTATTTTGGCTTGCACATTTACTTCAGCACATCTTTTGATGAATTTTACCTAAGGGACTCATAACTCCATTATTACTGGTTATGATTCTAATTCTCTGAGTTTCAGCACAGTACTTTGAAATAGGATTTTCTTTGTAAGATTTTTATGTATTATTGTTATTTTTTCCTTATTGAATGCAGTTAAGCCAATTATTTCATTAACTCATATGCCAGGGAGTATAGGCAAAAAGTAACCAACTGACAATATTTTCCACACTTCGTGCTACCGAGAATTCATTAGCAGTGACCCTAAGTTAGGTCCCTGTTAAACTTCTGAATTTATTATAATAAAAATATTACACACATTCTGAATGAACATATGTTCTTATTACGTTAATATACAGTAATCATACAGAGAGAGAGAGGGAGGGAGGGAGGAAGTGAGAGGGAGAAAGGAGAGATTTAAGGCTTTTTCACTTATATACTGAAATTTATCACACTACTTCAGTGCTGGATAGAAAATAAATATTTTTCAACTTCCCAGTCTAGGGTTGAGATAAAAGGACTGAGCCAAAGCCATCTCCCTCAATTCTGCACCTCAAATCTTGGCCCACCCCATAGCTAGCACAGTGTACACAATCTCTTTCTGTCTCTCTTTCCACTATATCAGTCTATTTGTCTGTTGTTTACCCACCCACCCATCACACACATACACAAATACACTGTTTATTTAGGCATTATTTTATAAAGAGGAAGGAAGGAAGGAAACTGTAGATTTTAAAGTAAGGAAAAAGTAGAACTATTACAGTTTCTGAGCATGCACTTATGACAGAAGGACTTCAAAATGAATTTTATGGCAAATAGAAGGGCTTTCTTTTTGAAACTGGTTCTGCTTGTCTTGCACAAATAACAGCTTTTTCAGAAACAATCTCAGGTCTTTTGTCGAAAGTAAAAGCATTAATAATTTTCTTTTAAGTATGACTCAATGGAAAAAAATATTTGCTACCATTTAGTAGTAACTTCTGCAGAATACATCTGAAGGTCTTAGATAGTTGTTTGAAATCTTTTCTTCTTTTGAATTCTGAAAGCCTTTTTTTATAAATAGTTCCAAAAATTGATTCAAAATGATATATTATTTTAACAAAAGTGACTTGCAACTTTGGAAAGGATGCATTTCATAGTATTGTTGTAGAGAAAAAAATCTATGAATTGGTCATCTAATAACTCATATTTATATCTACAGTAAATGCATTGGATCTAGATTGAATCAAACATAGAGGAAATCCATTCCTTATATGTCATCATTTATTAGAAATGCCTCATAGTAGTCTTCATCTAGCCTCTATAGAAAGTAAAAAATGAAGCCAAATTTTATTATCATTAATTTTCATAATAAATAGAAGTGTGAGGCTTACAATTTCCCCTTCAACTTTTGGTAATAAATAGCTTTTTCATGTCATCTAGAAACCTTCTGTTTCTTCTCTTGAACTTTAGTACTGTGGAGTTTGAGATCTTATTCAAAAAATTATCAAAAGATTAATTATAACAAAGAATGACATGCATAAAGGATTAGAAAGATTGTACACTTCTGTGCCAAAAATTCACAAAGCATTTTTAAAATATTATTTTTTTCAATTTCTGTTCTACATTGATAGATATGAAAATGAAAGGATTCCTATTTTCTTAAGATCATGTAACTGTTCTTAAAAATAGAACAGTAATAAATATTTATTGCCATTTGCAAGATATGATCTTGGCTTTTTATTCTGTAATTTAGTATATGATTTTGATATGAAGGAAATATATTAATGCACTGTGGTGGTGCAGTGGTTAGAATCATATAGTCATAGGACTGAAAGGACTATGAAGTGTTTTTTTTTTAGTCCAACCTCCTGCCCAGGGCAGAAACCCTCAGATCATTCCAAAGAAATAATTGTCTAAACTAAACCGATCACTCTAAAAAGACACCTATTCTAATTGTAAAGCACTATCTTGCTATTATTAGAAACATAAAACACTCTCTGTTCTTTGCAATAGTATGATAATATAAGGAAATGTCATTATTCACAGTTTCATGTGCAGGGCAGAAAATACGTCTTCAGTTTCTCTGGTAATAATAATCACACTGTGTTAGAACTGCTGGGGAGAGATTTCAGTTCCTATATTAATATTTATTACATCATATAAGAATTATCAAGATTATCTCAAGTTTTCAACTCATATTATTGTACAAAATGCAATAATTTGCATATATGCATATATAGTATTAAATAGTTGTAAATACTGAAGACTATATAAGCATATTTCCAAATTTTGTCTCAGTTTTTATTGAAAAAAAAAGTTGCTAAAAGTTATTAGTTTCTAATACATAGAGATGCTTCTTTCAGAGATGCAATGCATAACCAATGAGATTTATATAGGAGGTCTCAGTCTCTTTATTTGAAGTTTTTCAAAATGTAGATGTTTAAAAGGAAAAAAAAAATACAGGGACAATTCTTCCAGGAAATAACCTACATCTCTCAAACTGTGACCAATCGTTTAGCTGTTGGAATGAATGTACCGTACAGTTTCAACTCATTGTGAGAATGACAATTTTAACTCCAGCAGTATAAATTGTTAATCAGCTGTCTTGTTCATTTTTGACATACAAGAGGAAGATGAAGAAGATATGGACAAAAATTCTTTCCTATTTTTATATTGTTTTATGACCAAAATTGCCATTCTTTTATAAATATATTGTATTGTGTCCTGAGGCTATTTTTATCTGTACTATTTACAGTTAGTAGTCATGGGACCACAAATAGAAACTGCACAATTTTATCCTGGATGAACAGTGGATTTATATATTTGTATAATGAAAACAAAGGCCCCTAAGGGCACCAATGGACTGTGTGTGATATAAGTAATGAATCATACACAGAAGTCTTTCACATAGGGATGAAATGGAGCTTTCCTTAGCTTTCCTTCATCCCAAAACTATTTATCCTACTTCCATGTACTCATATTCATGTTTTAATTAAATTTTGATGTATTACTAGAGTTGTAAGATATAAATGGCATTAAAATACAAAAATGGAGATATCTGAAGTGGGATTATTCTGAAGAAGCTTATATTGGTGCCTTACCAAAACTTAATGATCTATGCATAATTTTACATATATGTGCATATATGTGGAAGACTTACAGAGCACTCATTCTAGGCCATTGGTAGAACATGGCTACCTCAAAATGATTCAGAACAAAAGAACAATTTCAGAATGAAGCAGCCTTATGGTTTCCATAAACTAATTGATAGAATTAATGTCAAATCATATTATTTGATAGAATAACGGTATAAATATGATTCCAAGTATTGTATAATTGCATTTGAAAATGACATTAAAATGCATTTTTATTTTTATTTAATTCATTTGATAACAAAAATTGCATGAGTGAATTGTAGATTATGAAACTACGCACAATAAGTACACTGATAATAACTACAAGGAACTTAAACACATCAACCCTTGGGTATACACCAGGGGTGGGATTCAAATTTCTTAACAGGTTCTGTGGGTGTGGCCTAATTTCTGGATGTGGCTTGGTGGTCATAAGACTGGGTGGGTGTGGCTTGCTGACTGGGCATGATTTGGTGGTCATGTGACTGGCTGGGTGTGGCTAGGGGGTCATGTGACTGGCTGGACATGGCTGGTTGGCCATGTGACTGGCAAACCAAATATAAGTGGTCTTCGCTTAATGGTCAGTTACTTAGCAAGTGTTCTAATTTATGACTGACCTCCCCAGAGCTACTTGACCTGTTTTTGGTGTTTTGACAGCCATGTGCACGCATACACACACACACTTATGATCAGTTACAACATCCCACACAGTCTTGTGACTGAAGTTTTCTATGTTTTTTTCCAGTTTCAACAATTCCTTCTGGTTTCCAGTTAAAAATGCCCATTGGGGAAAATGGACTTGTTTAACAACCACAGTGTTTGCTTAATGACCACAAGATTCATTTAATGACCATGGTGTTTGCCTAACTTGGGGTCTGCAACCTTAAACACTCAAAGAGCCATTTTTCTATTTTCTTTTAAACAGGTATCTCTCTATGTCTCTCTCTTTCTTTCTCCCTCTTTCTCATCTCTTTTTCTTTCTCCCTTTTTCTTTCTTTCTCTCATCTCTCTGTCTCTCATCTCTCTCTCTCTTTCCCTCCTTCCCTGTCTCTCTCTCTGTGTCTTCTCTCTCTCTGTGTCTTGTCTCTCTTTTTCCCTCCCTCCCTCTCTTTCTTTCTCTCTATCTGTATGTGCCTCTTGTCTCTTTCCTCCCTCTGTGTCTCTTGTCTCTCTTTCCCTCTCTCACTCTTCCTCTCTCTCTCTCTCTCTGTCTTGTCTCTCTCTTTCCCTCCCCCCTTTCTCTGTGTATCTCTCTTTCCTTCTCTCCCTCTGTCTCCCTCTCTCCCTGTCCATCCCTTGGGGGGATATAAGTCACTTTTTTCAGTGCTGTTGTAATTTTAAATGGAGGCCTACAAATAGTTGTAAATCAAAGACTATCTGTATCTACCGCTTTAACCTTCCAATTAGCATCTAACTAGATTTCAGCTGCATCTCTGCACCAGGCACATAGGATAATTTCCTTATTCCCAAAATGCAGGAAAATAACCCAGGCTCACAAGAAGTTGTACTTCTGAGCGTTTTTCAAGTTTAGCAACTTTAAGATATGTGGACTTCAATTCCCAGAATTCCCCAGGCAGCATGAGACCTGATCATTTGATTACTCCCAAGTCAGTAACATGAAAGAATTACCAACTTTAAAGATACTGAGCATTGTACCTCTGTATGCATTGATTTAATAACATCCCATACTTACCACGCTCATGTCTCTGCTTGGACAGAATCATCAAGGCACTTCTACTGGATTGCCCCTCGTACCAAGGCTCTGATTTAATATTGCCTCCTCCTAACTAAATGCATGGCTTGACCTCAAATGGATGTTACCTATTTTCTACTGGTGGATTAATCTATAAAATGTATTATAAACTGCCCCTTTCATCACAAGGAAACAGCTTTAAAGAGTAAAGTCCCCCTCCCAAGGGATACTTGCTCCAGGCTACTTTAAAATGCTTTAAAGCCTGGTTCAGCTACAACATCACTTCCTGGAACTTCTCCTTGCAGCACCGAGCTCCTTGGCTTTTATTCTGAAATCCAGCTGGAGAAGCAGCGCTGGATTTTAAAAGGCAAGCAGTACTACAAAAAGTGCAGGAAGCCAATGAATTAGTTAATTAAATAATACTTTTAAAGTACTTTCTGTCCCAGCAATCTGGGCTGAAGCAGAATTAAACCATAACTTCTCCTTTGTTTTCTGAATGGATTTTAAAGGAAGGAGGCTTAATTTCATATGCACACGCACCAGCCGCTTCCCACTGATCTGTCTCATTTAGGAAGTATGGAGGATGTCATCAGCAATAGCAAAACTCAGTATCTTCCAAATGAGATAGGCGCAGGTGGAGGGGGGAGGAGAGAAGGGATTCTTGCTCCAGGCTTAAAGCCCGGCAGCTCCAGCAACATTTCTTCAGCAAGTAGCTGGGAGGGGAAGGCGTGGGGCCAGCCAGGGGCATGATTTGCTGGTTCTTTGAACTGGGCAGAATCATAACATCCGGTGCTATAGAACCGGTGGGAACCGGTAGAATCCCACCCCTGGTGTACACACACACACAAAGATACTGCCTGGATTAACCAAATGTCCTTGGGAAAGAAATTTCATGTCTGACTGGCTGATTAAATGCCATAAAGTTGGTGTTAAGTCTTGGCAACCACATAGATTCTCTCCCTGAGACTTTGTACATCACCTAGTCTTATCTGCTTCACTGAGTTCCTTTTCTAATAGTTCATCTGAAGACAACCTCATATAAATTGATAAGTATGAATCCTATGTATACATATACAGTATACGGCTGAATTTGCTCCTCACAATTATCTAAGATGTTATTTTTAATTCATACTTTATTTGTTTGCCTGAACCTCACTTGCAATTATTTCCAAGAAATATTGCTGGGAGAAACCTTCAGTATCCTACAGCAACTCAAAATAGCCCGAAAGGACTTGTTCAACAGGGAACTAAGTTTCCAATATTAATACTATTATGAAACTCCTGTCTTGAACTGTATACTGTCTTAGCAGTATTCCATGAGTTTACCTGCTGAAAAGATCTTTAAAATATTTCCTATACTGGAAATAATGTTCTCTATGAACAGTTTCAGTTTATCTTTTGATGACAATTATTAAATATATCATTTCCAGGGTGTTTTCTAGCAAGTAACTTTTCTTCCATATGCCGTTTTAAAAGATAATCATAATTTATAGTTGCTGACCTTTGTGTTATAACTAGAGCTGCCTTATTGGCATTGCAAATCACTGGCTTGAAATATTTCATTTACGGTAATAGTGGAGGAGTTTTTTTCCTATACCATAAGAACTCTAATTGAATGGACATATTTTATTTGAATGGGCTTGTGACAACTGTGCTTGCAGATTGTTCTCCAACCTTGACAGCACATTTGCACGTTTTCAGATGTTATAGGTGAACACATTTGTATTCTCATTCTGTGGTTGGCTCTTTTCCTCATCTCTTTTACAATGATTTTTACACATTTCCATGAAATAGTAAATTGAGTCTATGTAAAGCTATTTTGTTTTATTTTCACTACTTCACTAAAACTTCTGAATGAAACCTTTTGCAAGTTATTTAGTTTTGTATGGTATCTTTCCCACTGTGATGTATGATTTCTGTATCATAAAGAAGAGGGTCCAACAGAAAGTTTGCATGCAGACCAACTATGGATTCAACTGAACTGAAAAACGTGCAGGAACTCATGTTTTGTGGATATTTCCAAGAGGAAAAAAATCTGTAACACATTTTAATTAAAGAGAAAACTGGAAAAGTGGATAGTTGTTCAGCTAAAAGTAGCAGGCACCTGCATCATTAGTAGATAGACAAGTATGAACTGACATTTTGCTCGACACATTTCTTAACTGAAAATAAATAATTTTTAAAAAGAAGTTATAAGAATCCCATGGGTGAAATAGTTGATAGTGGAATCAACCAATATTCTTTGTTCCTTAATGTTAGGTGTATCTTGACACCAATAAGACCTAACACTACATCTTCAATCTCCATCTAGAGACTCATTTTGGATAGCAGGCCTCATTACAGAAACAGAAACAAGTCATCCAGATTTTAGCTTTGACAATTGTTTGTGTTTCTTGGTTTTTGTAATATCAAAACATTTACACTGTTTTGTGACATTTTAATAGTCACATTGAAGATATTAACTTTGAGACTTTGTTACAAAGTAACTAAAATGTGTACCAACTATTCAGCCTTTTGCTGTTCAGTTATCTTTCCAATAGACTGAAGGTTCCCTGACTTTTATTTCAGTTCCAATGAAAAAATATCTTTATAGAACTTCTTTCAGAACAAATATTTTTCAAATTTCTAAAGCAAGGTCAACCTGCAAGACTGCAGTATACCTTATAAAGAATATTGCGGGGGGAAATCAGTCCGGTGTAGTTTCACCATATTTTTCAGGATGAAGTATAAATGATTTCTGCTTTGTCCATCCTCCAAGATATGCAAGAACTAAAAACGTTAAAAGGTAGCAGAGGCATATGTATAGAGTACAATAGAGTATTGTACAAAATTTTCTCCTTTTACAATAAAAAAAGGAATAATGCAGTAAATATAAATTGCTGAGGTTTTTTTTTAATGACAGCCAAAGTCTGCTATATAAAGGTCCTTAATTATAGGACCATATTTACCAATAAAAATACAGAAGTGGGTTAAAAGATAGCTTTCTGAGAATTACATATAAAACAAGAAGCACAAAGGAAAAGATAACTTTGGGAAAGTTGGACAAGATTTCAATATACTATTACACACACACACATACACATATACACACTCTCACTTTCTGAAAATGCTTATCTTCATGGCAACTTTAATGTTACATTCCACTACACTGGAAATGGCGCATTACAATCCATATCAGTATGAAGAATATCTGTATTAGCTAAGCTTTTCAGCCCAAGTTCTAATGTTAAGTGCTTCTACTCAGTGGCATTTCATTTCATTACTAAACACATAGAATGCTTGTAAATGCAACCACTTTACCCCTTTTTTTCTAGCTTAAATTCTTTAGCTTTGAAAGGTTGTTCATTTATTTATGAACCCTTTACAGCAATTTTATGCTAAAAAGCACTCTAGATATTCAAAATCACTAAGATACAACTATAACTATATTTGACTTGAATTGTGTTATATTTAAATCACATAACTATTAGATATTTGTTCGAAAATAAACAAACTGAGCAAAAATCATAGAAAAAGCCACCTCACTATGTAATGGAAATCTAAAAGAGATGAAACCAGAAAGCCTGAAGCACTAAGGAATTCCTCAATAGGACTGAGTAAAACTTCAAAAGGCTCTTTGATGACATTCATATAAAGGGCTCTTTTGAAGTTTCTTCTGAAAGTGAAGTAAAGTGAAGTGAACTGAAGTTGCTGACAAGCCATCAGGGTGACACAAAATGTACCAACAAAGCAAATCAAGTCAATTCCACACCTCAATAAGCGAACTGCATTGCATCAATATAAAACCACATCTCTTGTTCACCCTTGGTTACAACATGGAAATGCCACAAAAAGATTGACTTTTGTGTGCAACCCCCCCCCCAAGAGTAGGAAATCAGAATGAAACTTCTATTTCTTTATAATTTATTCAGATACCTGTAGAAACAGTTGGACTCTTCATCCCAAAGATTAGGATTTTAAAGGTTATAACCTTCATGTTGAATTTACCTAAGGATCAAAAGTCATGATATGCCTATTATGAATGGTTGTGAAAACATATTTTTCTAAGTTGAAACTACCAAATCAGATGGCTGTTTGAGTGCTTTCATCTAAAATTTGATAGCCCTAGCTAGAGGTATACAGTAACCCAGTGGGCAAAGATATTTTAGATCCAGTATGGGTACCCTTATGGTACTTGCTGACAGATCCACTCATGTCTTTTGTTGGGTTTATATAGTAGCGATTGGAAAATTAGTCTGAATTCAGGAGGCAATACACCTGTGATAACAGTATACAAGAACATGCAATTAATTAATTTGTATTAGTGCCTTACTGCAAATGCACATTTTCCTGAGCCTGCCCAATGCTAAGCTGTGACTCCAGGAAAATATGTGGTTCCTTAAAAGAGTTGCCAACAAGTGCAACAAAATGCCTGTGCCAGATTCAGAGCATTTTTGCTCTCTTTGGATGCAAATACTGTATAACTCAATCTAAGTCTTCCAGTTCAAATATTAGATTCATATTAAAATTGCAATTTTTATTGGCAATGTTTTGCAAGAAATAATTTTCATAGTGATAAGGACAACACAAGCATAACCACACTATATGGGTCAAAAAGCCTCAATTATTATTATTGCATGAAAACTCATCAAATGAAATTATACTAGCTCAAACTTTCAAATCACCACAGTAAAATGTGTAAAATAGACTGTGACTGTTGAACCTTAACCCTTAAACAGAACTGGATTGAATTTATAAAATTATAAAATATTGATACTATAACCAGTTCAGCAAAGATGTAAGGCTCTGGTGGACTACTGAGCTGTAGTGCTCTTTATTCTTCTTTAAATAAGTTGAATGTCAGAACCAGGACATTTGCTGTCTCTAGAGTGGTTTAACTGGTTTAAGCCTAATGAATTGGCATCAAATGAAGAGAAAATTAGGGAGACATGGTAGGAAAAAGTATTTGCTAAACATGTCAGCTATGATTATATTATGCTCATGTAAAAGTGGAAACATATTTATTTATATGTGTGTAACAAACATGTATCTAGCTACAGAATAGTTGCATAATGATGATTATGTTTTAAAATCTATTTAGTGTATACAGTTTTTATATTTTTAATATTTTATTGGATACTGCATAATTCCCTATGTGGAGATAGGTGATCTTAAAATGTGATAAATAAAAATTAATTAATTAATTACAGAGATAGAAGCATTAACTCCTATTCTTATCTTATGCTTACCTACCTATGCTTATTTGCCTGTGCAAATAAAAGTATAAAAATAAACATCTGCCTGGGTATAAAAAGAAAAAAAGAAAAAGAAACACCACGTATTTCAAGAATTTGATGAGTGTCAATATTCTAAGACTATACATAAAGTAAGAACAATTTTACAAGTTTGGTTTTATCCAATGAATAAATGTTTTGGATGGTTGTACATTAAAAAAGATATTGTAATTAAATAAACCAATCAAATTCTTTCAAAGCTCTTTGTGAAAGAAAAATACCAGAATGTTGTAGGGATGGAAAGGTACACTGAAAAAGATGGATGCTGCTTTTGACTGATGGTTCTAATTTCTAAGGATACAAAACTTTTTTCAGTCTGTATAAAATAAATCATCAGAGATTTTGCTCCCATTTTCACAATATTTTGAGGTTATAAATCTCTGGCAGTATCATTCAGGATCATCACTTTTATATTAAATTCTCAAGCACATATGTGCAGACCCAGTGAATGTTCAGTTTCATGTTCCCAGTAATGTGCTTTCTTCCCATGCTTGAGTCAAGCAGGAGAGTATGTCTATGAAATTTTGTTTGTTTGGATTTATATGCCACCCCATCCCCAGGGGGACTCGGGGCGGCTCACATGCGAATGCAAATACATATACAATTATTAAAAATTTGTTAATCCAATCCAAATAAAACCTAAAATTACCCAATAAAATAGCCAAATTAAAACCCCAACCACTCTCAAGCCAGGCCGGCCTGTAAAAACAGCCAGGTCTTTAGATCACGACAGAAAGCGCACAGGTCAGGAGCCAACTGCAGCCCCAGGGGCAGCTGGTTCCACAGGGTGGACGCTCCCATCGAAAAGGCCCTCCCCTGGGGCACCACCAACTGACATTGTCTGGTCGATGGCACCCCAAGGAGGCCCTGCCGGTGGGAGCGCACTGTGCGATTGGAGCTCGATGGTGGCAGGAGGCGCTCCTGCAAATACCCCGGACACAAGCCATGAAGGGCTTTATAGGTTAACACCAGCACCTTGAATCTTACATGGAGGGCAACCAATGCAGATTGCACAGGAGGGGGGTCACATGGGAGTATCGGGTCACTCCCATCACAACCCGCGCAGCTGCATTTTGCACCAGTTGAAGCTGCCGTATAGTCCGCAAGGGCAGCCCTAAATAGAGAGCATTGCAGTAGTCAAGACAGGAGGCAATGAGCACATGAGTGACTGTGCATAGGGCATCTCAGTCCAAATAGGGGCGCAACTGGCGCACCAGGCGAACCTAGGCAAATGCCCCCCTGGCGATGGCTCCCACCTGCTCCTCCATACTAAGCCGTATGTCCAGAAGGACACCCAAGTATGTCTTTGTACCTCTTGAAGGATCAAAAGAGGACCTTTTGTACCTCTTGAAGGATCATGACCAGTCATGTCCTAGTCACTTCATATCCGGTTATTGCAACATACATGCATATATTTAAGTCTCCTAGAAGACTACTTAAAAATGAGACCTGATCTAGAATGCAGCACTGAAAATAATAATAGGCACACCTCACTATACCCATGCAAAATCACCACCAAATGAACTGAATTGATGGGGTTGGTCATCATTTCTAAACAACTTCATGAAACAGAGTCTTGCTATTTACTGGACTGTGTATTTTCAATTACTTCTGTCCATCCAAAATATATATTGTAGGGTTGATATGCACCAGGACCCATCACTCAAGCATTTCCATTCTGAGTTATTCTTTTCTATTTTCTATTTTTATTAACCATTTTAAATTTCATGTTAAACAGGGAAGCATATAAAATAAATGAATAAATGAATGATCAATGAAACAAACAAACATTGAATTGGGTAAGAGGAACCAAAAAGTAACTGATGGACGTAAGACAAACTGTACTGATAAATGTGAATTTCCTGAATGGCAGGGACAATTTCTGTATTAATAAATACACACATCATATAAGATCTATGCTTATTTGCTGTTTTCATTAATAAGCTTCAAGAAATAACCAGCAGGCTAATAGTATTTGCATGTCAGAGTGATTTATGAAGCTAGATAAATCATATGAGAAGATCCACAGAGATTAGAAAGCAAGACACAAAATCAGAGCATGGGGTTATAGCTGTAAAACTGCAGATAACATGATGTCAAATAGGCTTTGTTTTGACCTTCTGCACAGTGATAATTTTGCCTACCATGCACAGCTTGGTGTCCTGATTTATAGCAGCAAGCGCAGTAATGCAGAAAACTGACTGGAAATGCTTGGAATATAAGGTTAAATAGCCTCTTGCTACTATATATAACTGATATTGTTTTAACCATTCTATGTCTTTTTAAATCTTATTACTGGTGTTTACCTACTCTTCTATTTCTTCTTTTATTTAAAACACTGTTGATTCATTTTCTTAAACCAATATATGGTAACTTTAAATTTTTATTGTATAAACTGAGTAATTATTTACATTTAGTTCATTTCTTATTTAGGAAAGAAAGAATTTTTTTTAATGTAAAGAAATAAAAATAATAATAATAAAGCTAAGAAAGAAACAAAAATACCAGAGTATAACCAGCAGTCAACCCCCGATAAGCAGACATTAACACTTTAAGCAATGAATCAAGGAGAAAATCAATACTCTAATCAAAAAAATATCAAGGAGAAAACCACAGAGAACAGGTCAGGCTACTTATATGTAAACAGAGAGCAAACCCCATACTCACTTGAACTGATAATATTACTTAGTTGGGTAGTGAAATATCTGCAAGGAAACAAAAAAAACCTCAAAGAGCACCAAAAGACTAAACAAACAATAACTTAGCATGTTGCATAGATTTTTTGCTATATAATAAATAGAATTCTTTATTGGCCAAGTGTGATTGGACACATAAGGAATTTGTCTTGGTGCATATGCTCTCAGTGTACATAAAAGAAAAGATACATTGATCAAGAATCATAAGGTACAACATTTAATAATAGTCATAGGGTACAATAAGCAATCAAATCATACTAGGAAACAGTCAATATAGTCATAAGGATACAAGCAACAAAGTTAAAGTCATACAGTCACGAGTGGGAGGGGAAGGGTGATAAGGAGTAATGGGAAGATTAATAGTAATAGTAATGCAGATTTTGTAAATAGTTGGACAGTGTTGAGGGAATTTGTTTAGCAGAGTGATGGCATTTGGGAAAAAACTGTCTTTATGTCTCCTTGTTCTGTTGGGCAGTGCTCTATAGCATCTTTTTGAGGGTAGGAGTTGAAACAGTTTATGTCCAGGATGTGAGGGTTCTGTAAATATTTTCACAGCCCTCTTTTTGACTCGTGCAGGATACAGGTCCTCAACGGAAGGCAGGTTGGTAGTATTTTTTTTTCTGCAGTCCTAATTACTCTCTGAAGTCTGTGTCTGTCTTGTTGGGTTGTAAAACCAAACCAGACAGTTATAGAGGTGCAGATGAAAACTCAATAATTCCTCTGTAGAACTGTATCAGCAGCTCCTTGGGCAGTTTGAGCTTTCTGAGTTGGCACAGAAAGAAAGTGTCAGGATTCTGGCAGTTACCCCAATTAAATTCCCTCTCTTGTGCGGTGCCCAGGGGTCACTCCTCTCTTCCCTCCTGTTCAACATCTATATGAAACCCTTCGTGAGATCATCTGTGGTTTTGGGGTGAGGTGCCATCAGTATGCTGATGATACCCAGCTTTTTATCTCCACCCCTAACCAACCCAGTGAAGCCCTCAATGTGATGTCCCGATGCTTGGAAGCAGTACAGATCTGGATGGGGAGGAACAGGCTTCGACTCAACCTGGCCAAGACTGAGTGGCTATATGTACCAGCATCTCAGACTGTCCAGGATGTTCTGTCTATAGTTATGGGGGGGTGAGCTGTTACCCCCCATAGATAGGGTGCGCAACTTGGGTGTCCTCCTGGATGCACGGCTCAGTTTGGAGGATCAGGTAGGAGCCTTGGCCAGGGGGCATTTGCTCAGGTTCATCTTGTACATCAGTTGCGCCCCTATCTGGACCAAGATGCCTTGCATACAGTTACTCATGCGCTTGTTACCTCCCGTGTGGACTACTGCAATGCTCTCTACATGGGGCTGCCCTTGCGGACCACCCGGAGGCTTCAACTGGTGCAGAATGCAGCTGCACGGGTTGTGATGGGAGTATCCCGATACTCCCATATTACATTCCTCCTGCGTGAGTTGCATTGGTTGCTGGTTGCCCTCCAGGTGAGATTCAAGGTGCTGGTAATCACCTATAAAGCCCTATATGGCTTAGGGCCGGGGTATTTGCAGGACCATCTACTGCCAGCAACAACTTCCCAGCACCCTGTGTGCTCCCACAGACAGGGCCTCCTCAGGGTACCATCGGCCAGACAGTGTCGGCTGGCGACCCCCAGGGGGAGAGCCTTCTCTGTTGGCACGCCCACCCTGTGGAATCAACTGCCCTTGGAGTTGCGGATGGCTCCTGACCTTCAATCCTTCCATCGCGACCTGAAGACATGGCTCTTCCAACAGGTCGACCTGGACTGAGGGGGATTTTAATGGTTTTTATTGGCTACTGTCAGTTTTAATTATAATTATTGGGATTCTTGTTTAATATTTTTTAAATTTTAAACTTTTGTATTGTATGTTTTTACTGTTGTGAGCCGCCCTGAGTCCTTTGGGAGATAGGGAGGCATATAAATCCCAAAATTAAATTAAATTAAATTAAATTAAATTAAATTAAATTAAATCATGAGTCTTGAGTCAAACTTCCAAAACTACACAGGATTTATTGGAAGTTAACATGTCGGCATGACCTGGGTGTAGCTGACTCTGAGACATGTAATTCACTGTCACCCTTGACCCTTGTTTTCCACCACCCCTCTAGGTGCATCATAATTCATATGCTCCAACAAACAAATCCATAGCCAAGAGCCATCAATCATGTTGTCCAATTAGATTTTTGTGCAGCAGAAACTTCAGTCACCTAGTTACAATCTCTGAAAATCTATGAATGAATGAATGAATGAAATCTAATGAATGAATTTGATTCCAAGCTGCTGCATTGTTCTATCAAACCTCTTTCCACCCTCCCTTTCTGTTGGCAACCATAAAATGGCCATAGAAATGTTTTATGAGTTGACATTATGCTTGCAAAACTGTGGTATATTTTAAAACGTTCAGGAATTTCATTCTTTGATATAATAGAATTTATACAGTTGCCAATTTCATCTTCACAACTGCACAACTAACCTTATATTAAAACCAGCATTTTGATAAGAGATTGTTGAAGAAAACATCTTGATACCAAGTTATACAATAATTACTGCATATATTATAATGTAATTTAAATACAACAAAGCTTCAATCAATATCTATTTATTTATTGGATTTGTGTGTTGCCCATCTTGTCTAGAAATAAATTACTATATATTGTTGTCTACCACTTTATGATTTCAAATTCAGTTTATAAGCATATGTATGTAATAATAATGCAATTGTAATGAGATACAGTGGCTCAGTGGCTAAAACGCTGAGCTTGTCGATCAGAAAGGTTGGCAGTTCGGCAATTCGAATCCCAAGCACCATGTAACGGAGTGAGCTCCCATTACTTGTCCCAGCTTCTGCCAATATAGCAGTTTGAAAGCATGTAAAAATGCAAGTAGAAAAATAGTGACCACTTTGGTGGGAAGGTAACAGCATTCTGTGCACCTTCAGCATTTAGTCATGCCAGCCACATAACCACACAGACATCTTCGGACAGTGCTGGCTCTTCGGTTTTGTAACAGAGATTAGCACTGCCCCCTAGAGCTGGAAATGACTAGCATGTATGTGTGAGGGAATCTTTACCTTTACCCTTAATGCAATTGTACATTTATCTGTACTAGTAAACCCAAGGCTGCTTTATCAAGAAGCAACTGGACTTCCTTGTTTTCTTTGAAGATGTTTCACTTATTATCCATGACTGGATGGTGGGGAATGAATGCATTGAATAACACAACAGACTGGAAAAATTATTGCAGCATCTTAAAGCCTAACCAATTTATTAACATACAACATCTACTATATCCTGATCCTCCTCACCTGAAGTAGCTGAGACGAGGAAACAAATTTTAGAAATGTGTTTGATAATTATAATTACTTCATTTATAGGTCCTCAAATCACTTTAAAACCAAAAATGTTTTCAGCAGTATCTGTAATAATGTGCTTCCTCATTTTATACAATTCAGCCCTTCATAACACAGACACTCAGTTAAATGAGTAAATGGTCATTAAAATAAAACATTTATATCAAGCAATTAGAGAAAGTAATATTGCCCTCAGCGAAGGCACTATTTACTATTATAGCAAAGAGTTGACATGTCAGCCAGTATAATTCTGTTGGTAATAAAACATTATTTCTGTAGTACTTTCATCTACTAATTATTATTATACAGTTATGCAAATTCTTTTTGACTTAAAAATTCTCAGCAATTTTTACACTTCTGGATTAAATGAGATTAGTAGATTATTACACAGTGAAATGTGTTCTTAATAGTGGTGGCAAGGGAGCTATGAAATTTAATGAAAGATTATTTGTTACAGTGGAAGTTTTGCTATATTATCAAGTTATACATTTTTAGAAACTACTGGAAAAAGTTTGTGTGTTATGAATGAGATAAGATGGATGTCATTCAGAAAACACTGATACTTAAAAGAACAGCATACAATATGTAGGAAGATTCTAGTTCTGATCTGAGTATGGCTGAATCAAAAGCTAAAAATCAGAAAGTGTTGTTAAGGTATGTAATCTGAGATCAGTTGATCACAGCTAGCTGACTTTTATCTGGCATGTGGATAAAAGAATCAGAAAAAGTCTTTGAAAGTGAAGATTTATGCTTGTTGACATCAAAAATAAAAACCTACTCCTTTTCACATAGCTGCACTAATGTGCTATATTCTAGTCATGGCATAAAATGCATTTCCCTGTTTTTTGTTTGTTTGTTTGTTGACTTTATTCATTCTTGATTGATTCTCAGCAACTGTCTGGATAAGTCTCTCCAGTTTTCTTGGCAAGTTTTTTTCAGAAGGAATTTGCCATTCTCCCCTTCCTAGGGTTGAGAGAAAGTGACTAGCATAATGTACACCATCCGGCTAAAGTGGCATTAGAACTCATAGCCTCCTGTTTTTACTTTATGCCTTAATTACACCAGACTGGTTGTTAAATTGTCCTGGTAACTGATCTCTATTTTGATTTAGCAGCACCTGCAAGCAGGAAAAGCAACCATTAATCATTTTCCTTAATATTTGATATAGTTGGAATGAGTAAATTTAATTAGTTGTATGAAGGTACTTGGGATAGTACATTTAGCTACGTATTCCAGCTGACCATAATGATAAATTGGAGATCCAGAGGTTATTTTTGAAAACAAGTCTTGTAGTCTTTTGAAAGTCATGTTCCACAAATGGCCAATTTCATCCTATGATTTTCTTCTGTGTCTGACACATGTTATTTGGGTTATTTTGGGAACATTCTGAAAGATCATTTGACTTATATTAAAGATTCCCAGCAAACAGATTTCAAGCACAGAAAGGGACCTGCATGACCAAACCAATTGGAAGACATCTTCTTTCCTAATCATCAAGTCCGATCACACTCTGCCTACAATCAGTCTGTTGTTGTTGTTGTTGTTTAATTGCCCTTTCATAGCAATTTATCATCCATTCCTGTGAAATGATGAATCATTTCAGTTCATGAAGGTTGGCAAGTTTTTTTCAGAAGGATTTTGCCATTCTCCCCTTCCTAGGGTTGGGAGAAAGTGACTAGCATAATGTACACCATCCGGCTAAAGTGGCACTAGAACTCATAGCCTCCTGTTTTTACTTTATGCCTTAACTACACCAGACTGGTTGTTAAACTGTCTTGGTGAGATTCAAGGTATTAGTCATCATATATCAAGTCCTACATGGCTTGGGTCCGGGGTACTTGCGGGAGCATCTCCTGCCAGTGTCTACCTCTAATCGCCCTGTACGCTCCCACAGGCAGGGCCTCCTGGGGGTGCCATCAGCCAGATATTGTCGGCTGGCAGCGCCCAGGGGTAGGGCCTTCTCTGTGGGAGCACCCACCCTGTGGAATCAACTCCCCTTGGAGCTCCAGCTGGCCCCTGTCCTCCGTTCCTTTCGCCGTGACCTAAAGACTTGGTTGTTTCAACAGGCCAGCCTGGACTGAATGGGGTAGGGTGGGGTTTTATCGATTTTAGTTTTTAATCAGGTTTCAAATTTTTATTGGGCTTATTTGACTAGTTTAATTGTATTTTTAATATTTGTATTCTCCTTTTTTATTGTAAGCTGCCCTGAGTCCCTCAAGAGAGAGGGCGGCCTATAAGTCCAATAAAATAAATAAATAAATAAATAAATAGGTTCTCACTACTATAATCCATTTTGCTTTATTACATTCTGTAGGCTGCCAGTGTCTCACTACCTTCCACATTCTTCTACCAAGATTTGTGTGGCCAAGTACAACTGATTAATGAAGGGAATTTTACACATTATCATTCTACTAAGTTACCTTATAGTCCTATTCAACCAACTATTAGGATTTGAAGTAAATATTTTGATGACCACACCTTTGACATCTATTCAGCCAACTAAGACCAATATTTACAGAATATGTAATGCTCTTGGATGCCTAACATCATGTATGGCATGGTTGTTGATGAGGGATGTACTTGAAACATGCTGCAAAACGGGGTTTTAAAGGGATAAGGGGTGGGTTACATAAATTTTTAACCAAACTTTTACATGGGTTAGGGAGGGATGGGGAGAGTGGGTTTGGATGGGAATTTGGGGGGGTTCCGCCAATTCACTCTTGACCATTGTCCAGGTCTGGTGGGGGCTGTGGTGGGGGAGGGGCAGGGGGGCTTGGGGCTCCAGGGGAGGGAGCTGGTTTTAAGATCTCCATGGCGATTGAGTATGGCAGGGGACAACAAAACAGAGAGCCAGATCGGTATCTGGGAGTGCACCCCCACTATTTATGAGTGGTGGCGCGCTCCGACCCTCTTGTTTCTGCCCACTGGGGGAGGTATGGGAGGTCAGGTCCCTGGCTCAGGATGGTTTATATCAATGCCAGGTCCATGGTGAATAAAGCCTCCCTCATCAATGAATTGATTGAGGAGGAGGCCGCAGACCTGGCTTGCATCACGGAGACCTGGTTGGGACCAGGGGGTCCCCCTGTGTGATTTAAGCCCCCCAGGGTTCTGAGTGCTACACCAACCTCGGGCCCAGGGTAGGGGTGGGGGAGTGGCGGTGGTTATTAGGTAGTCCCTTTGTCCGAGGGAGGTCACTGTCCCGCAGATAGGTGGGTGTGAGTCTCTCCTCCTGAGGCTGGGCCCTGGAGGTCAGTTGGGTCTGTTGCTCGCATACCTTTCTCCCAGCTGCGTGACAACGTCCCTACCCAAGCTGCTCAACGTCCTCTCAGGAGTGGTGGTGGAGTTCCCTAAGCTTATTGTTTTGGGGGACTTCAACCTCCCCTCTCTGGGTGGGACGTCGCAGCTGTAGTGGGAATTCATGGCTTCCATGACAGCTATGGACCTGACCCAAATAATTCAGGGTCCGACCCATGAGGGTGGACACACTCTCGACCTGGTTTTTATCTCTGGACAGTGGTATAATGATCTGGGGGGATTACCAACTACTCAACCCCTGTCATGGACTGATCATTTCATCCTTCAACTAGGCTTCCATCACATCACTCCACACTGGTGGGACATGGAACTGACCAGGTGGTTCCATCCCAGGCGCCTGATGGACCGAGAGGGGTTTCAATCGGCGCTTGGGTTGTTTCCTGCCTCCCTTACTCACAACTCGGCCGAGGCCCTGGTGGATGCCTGGCAACAGGCTGCCTCAGTGGCTTTTGACTGAGTTGTCCCTTTGCGACCCCTGACCTGTCTCAGATCCCGGTTAGCTCCTTGGTTTTCTGTGGAGCTCCAGGAGATGAAGCACCAGAGGAGGGGCCTAGAGAGCAGCTGGAGGTCCAGTCGTTCTGAATCTGACTGATCCCAGTTGAGATCCTTTATAAGGACTTATCTGGCAGCAATGAGAGTGGTGAAGTCTTCTTACTTCTCCACTCTCATTGTATCCACAGAGAATTGCCCGGCTGCCCTGTTCGGGGTCACTCGCTCCCTCTTGAATCAGGGGGTGGTGACCCTTTGCAGGGATGGGATGAGGAATTTAGTCACCACCTGCAGGGCAAGATCACTCAGATCAGGGCCGGCTTGGACTCCAACTGGCTAGAGTCTGACGAGGGAGTAACGTTGGGTCTTGTTGTTATGACCTGGGATGAGTTTGACCCTGTGACTCCAGATGAAGTGGACAGGGCCATGCGGAGGCTGAGTTCCACCACATGTTTATTGGACCCGTGTCCCTCCTGGCTGGTGTATGCCACCCGGGAGATTACATGAGGCTGGCTCCAGGCAGTTGTCAATGCTTCGCTGGGTGAGGGGTCCTTCCCGGCTGCCTTGAAGGAGGCTGTGGTGAGGCCCCTCCTCAAGAAGCCTGCCTTGGACCCAGCTGTTTTGAACAACTTTTGTCCAGTCTCCAACCTTTGCTTTGTGGCAAAGGTTGTTGAGAGCATGGTGGCATGTCAGCTTCCGAGGTTCCTAGAGGAAGCTGACTACCTAGATCCGTACCAATCAGGTTTCAGGCCCGGGTACAGCATGGACATGGCATTGGTCATGCTGATGGATGATCTCTGGAGGGCTCAGGACAGGGAATATTCCTCTGTCTTAGTCCTATTAGACCTCTCAGCGGCTTTTGATACCATCGACCATGGTATCCTGTTGCAACGCCTCGGGGGGTTGGGGGTGGGAGGCACCATTCTTCGGTGGTTCTCCTCCTACCTCTTGGGGCATTCACAAACAGTGTTGGCAGGGGGGCAGAGGTCGGCTCCGCAGCCCCTCGTTTGAGGGGTGCCCCAGGGGTCAGTCCTCTCTCCCCTCCTGTTCAACATCTACATGAAGCTGCTGGGTGAGATCATATGTGGTTTTAGGGTGAGGTATCATCAGTATGCTGTATCATCAGTATTACATCCAGTATGCTGATGATACCCAGCTTTTCATCTCCACCCCAAACCAACTCAGTGATGCCCTCGCTGTGATGTCTCGTTGCCTGGAAGTGATGCGGATCTGGGTGGGGAGGAACAGGCTCAAGATCAACCCAGCCAAGACTGAGTAGCTATGTGTACCGGCATCTCGGACGATCCAGGATGTTCCACCTCTAGACATGGGGGGGAGAGGTGTTGCCCTCCATGGAAAGAGTCCGCAACTTGGGTGTCCTCCTGGATACATGGCTCAGTTTGGAGGAGCAGGTGGGAGCTGTGACCAGGGGGGCATTCACCCAGGTTCACCTGGTGTGCCAGTTGCGCCCCTACCTGGACTGAGATGCGTTACGTACGGTCACTCATGCGCTCGTTACATCCCGGGTCGACTACTGCAATGGTCCCTATATGGGGCTGCCCTTGCGGACCATGCGGAGGCTTCAACTGGTGCAGAATGTGGCCGCATAGGTTGTTATGGGGGTATTCTGATATTCCCATGTTATACCCCTCCTGCGTGAGTTGCATTGGTTGCCAGTTGCCCTCCACGTGAGATTCAATGTGCTGGTACTTACCTATAAAGCCCTACATGGCTTAGGACTGGGGTTCTTGCAGGAACGTCTCCTGCAGCACCCATCGCCTGGTGCGCGCCCACAGACAGGGCCTCCTTGGAGTACCATCGGCCAAACAATATTGGTTGGCAGTCCCTAGGGGGAGGGCCTTCTCTGTGGGGGCACCCACTTTATGGAGCCAGCTTCCCCTGGAGCTACAATTGGCCCTCGACCTCTGCTCCTTCCTCTGTGGCCTAAAAACTTGGTTATTCAAACAAACCGGCCTGGACTGAGGGGGGACGGATTTAGTTTTAAATGTCATGTGATGGGGTTTTAAATACTTTATTTGGTCTGATTAGGTTTAATATTCTTTTAATTCTTTTAAACTGTTGTATTGGGTGTTTTTATGTGAGCCGCCCTGAATCCCTAGGGAGATAGGGCAGCATACAAGACCAATTAAATAAATAAAATAAATAAATAAATAAACACATTTTTGAAATACAATCAGAATACACATCTTACTGATACTTCAAGTCTGAATAACACAAAAAGATGGGCGGGGGAATCTTCCCTGCTTCATACCCCAAACTCCTCAACTGTCTCAATTTCCTGTCTCAAAGACCTGTTTGATTCCAAAGTGCAGTAAGAATCATAGAGCTCAAAAAACAAATTAAACACACTCCTCCTGATTTTTTCCTGCTACTCTCTGGATTCACTAGGCAACGTATATAGTATATTTCATTTATCCATTGTGCCAGTATAGAACCTATAAATATCCCTTTGGTTTAATTTAGTCTTCAGGAAACAATATGTGATATTCTAAGAACTATATGCCAGTTCTGCAACAGTCATCATTGCAATATGTGGCCAAAGGTGTTCATATGAAAAGCAATATATTTTAATTATGCCACCAGGAAAGATTGAGGAAGGGAACTAGATCAGAGATGCTCTCAACATTTCTGTTGAATGAGAAAGAGATATAATTCATAACTTCTCCCATGACTCAGAAAATCTCAGGAACTTGGTCCTCTGTAACATTAGGAGTGAATTACTTCTGCCATTATTTCTTGCATTTATTATTTAATGTTCTGTGTAGTAAAAGAAACTACAAGAAAAATAAGTAGACGCCCTGTCAGAATCTGACTTATCAGCTGTTTGATAGTTTGATAAGCAGTGGAAAAATAGGTAAAAATTCTTGAACTGAGAAATCAGACATGCACAAGAAGGATGTACAAAAACAAAATTCAGCCCACGGAGAATGTATGATATTACAGCACATGACAAGAGTGACAGACACAACATATCAGTATTCCACCAGTTTAGGGAAGGAAAAAAAAACAGCCTAAGCAAGCCTATGCCAAATGCTAACATGAAAGAACAATCTTATTTCCTTCACATAATGAAAATATTGAATATACTGGTATATACAGATAATTTGAGCCATTGAAATAATAGTTAAGGTTTCTTTTAGATTTAGAATTGTAATTATTTAATTTTCATCCAATAAGACAGAAAAGTGTACACATCAGACATGGGTCGCCTGGTCTCTTCTGCAAGTAGAGCCATACAAAAACCAATAATGTGACCAGTGGTGCTGCCACACACCAGACTATCTTTGCTAATTTAAATTGATCTTGAAAGATTTGTTGAGGGTTTTAGGAATTTCCAGTCAATTTATACGTAGGGAGATGCATTTTTAGAAAAGAGGTGCCTGATGGTTTTGCCCAAGTCAAAATGATCATGGAAACTAGAATAACCAGAAGGAAATGGTGTACATGCAGCAACCTAAAGTAGCCAACAGGAAATGGGAAAATCCTAGCTCCAGACTAGATCATGAACACATAATCTATAACAATTCAAGATTAAAACCCCAGAAAAGGGTTTTAAAACATTAGAAAATACTACTTTATGTGTGGGACAACTAAGGATGACTTTAAGCTGTATAGTGATAAGCCAGAAATCAAGTAAAAGCACATCATGAGCACATTTCATTTCAAAATTCCACAGAACGATAAGCACTAAGAATTCAGTTTAAGAGAAAAAATAGAAAGAATCACATCTAAAAATAACTCAAAAACAGAGCAAAAGAGATGAAAGAGAGATCAAAGTGTAATGAATATCTCAAGGATTCAGTGGCCTTGCTGGGTTTCACTAATCATACCTTCTTAATCCTGTTGATCTGTTATTTTAGCATACAGAATCTTGCTCTTCTTTTTTAGACAATTCTGATTTACATCCTATTTTCCACACACTCACTCTTTCATGTGATCAGCTTGTTCACTGATTACTATGAGCTTCTTCTGCCAGGAAAGAAAAAAACTGCGATGGGAGCAATCAGCATTTCTGTTATGCATCAAAGAACAAAAACCATGGTAATTTGCATTTTTTTTCCTAAAAGAAAGGTTCATAGGCAGTTTATATTTACTGAGAAATAGAGAAAGATGGATTCAAAACTATGGGTTAGCAGACCCCATGAAAGTAAGTGGCAACAGATTTTGCATGGAGTTTCAGATCAGATTTATCATACTAATATAAAATGTAAAATGGACACTTTTTTCCCCTAACGAGTGTGTTCTTCAATACAGCATATATATATATATATATATATATATATATATATATATATATATATATATATATATGTCTTGGTGTATTCGGGTCTTGTCCTGTGTAAGATTGAGAATACCTTGGCAACGTTTCAATGAAATCTCATCCGTCATCTTCAGGCTGGTGTCTTCAGCTTTGTTCTTCTGGGAGAACTTCTGGGAGACACCAGCCTGAAGATGACGGATGAGATTTCGTCGAAACGTTGCCAAGATACTCTCAATCTTACATGGGACAAGACCCGAATACACCAAGACCTAGACACACACACACACACACACACACACATATATATATATATTCGTAGATTTTCACAGGTAAAGGTATGTAGGTCTTGGTGTATTCAGGTCTTGTCCCGTGTAAGATTGAGAGTATCTTGGCAATGTTTCGACGAGATCCCACTCGCCATCTTCAGGCTGGTGTCTTCGGCTTTGTGCTTCTGCCAGCACATATGTGTGTGTGTGTGTGTGTGTGTGTGTGTTCTTATGTTTTTGTGGGTATTTATATGTATGGTATTTAGGTTTCTTCAGGTATTTTCCCACATGTTAATAGTTGTGCTTTTATAGCGACGTTTTGGCAGAATCCATCTGCCATCTTCAGGCCTACATACCTTTACCCGTGAAAATCTACGAATATATATATATATAAATGGATTCATATTATTGTATATATGTAGATGTAATCCTATTTCCATATATTAGAAATCATGAAGGAACAAAATTGCACTTATTCATAATTTTAAGGACAACTGTACAGAAGCCCTGAGTGTCTATGAAATAAAGTAGCCATAGGGAAGAAACAGAATCCCGTGTTAATTGGCACAAATTAAGAAGCCAGAAAATGATGAATTGTTCCTTATATCATTTTTGTGCCCCACTCCATTTGCTTGAACAAATTAGCCATTACTACATTAAATCTATTATTTTCAAATAGACTAAAGTATGATTATTTTAATTTAGACAGAATTCATATATCTTCTTGTTGCCTGGAAGGTCTATGATGAATGTATGGCTTTTGTATGTTTCAATATGTGATCATTAGTTTATTTGGAAATGTATGCATGCACACTCCACAACTGAGGACTTGCTTGAGACAAAAATGTTTCCAACTTTTCTGCTCTGATACGGATAGGATATAATAAGATTTAAAAAAATAAAAAATAAAAATACAATGGTATCTCAGTACTCAGAATTAATTTGTTCTGGGTACTAAAAGGGATAAGTCCCAAACAAACCATGTAATTTACCATGTAACCTTTTGTTTCAGCCAAAAAGAACTTTCTGCCTGTCTCCTTTCCTATAGCAGTGAACTTCCCAGCATGGCCAACTTCCTGTCTGCCCTCTGTGGCTGTCCCCCTCCTTTTGCAGTGACCCACCCATCATGACTGACTTTCTTTTCATTTTCCACAGCCATCCCCCTCTTACTATAGCAGTGCATCAAGCAGTAAACAAAGGTTATCAAAATGCATGAAGAACAAAATTTGATAAGTTTTGAAGCAATCAAATACTGATGTACCACTGTAATAATTGATTTGTTGTGGCTGTTGTCTATATTATAATATCTTTATTTACTATCCTGAAAACATATGTGAGAATGGAAGTGATAATGTGTTCCTAAAAATGTCAACACTAAGGTGACAAAAGCATTACTGAGATGGAAATAAGAAATTGTGAAAGATGAAAAAGCTTTTGAAGGAAAATTTGGTCATTTGCCTTGCAGAATAAAATGTTTCATAGCAGAAGACAGAGGTTGGTTAACAATTGTTGAGAAAGATTAATAATTGCAATCTTCTGTTCGTTCTGTGGATATTCATCAATCATCTTGTATTCACTTTTCCAAAGGCCTTCTTAAAATTATTTTATTTTATTATTTTATTTTATTTTCCACATATCCATAAAATCCTATTTTTCATTTAACCTTTATTTTTTCTTGCCAGCTTGAACAATTTTTAGATTATTCTGTCTTGGCTATTTATAAACCCAAAGAAAAAGGAGTTTTATCAATCTCTAATATAGCAATTTTATATTGTTTGCTAAAATTGTGAAATTGCCACATACAGAAATATTATTTTTAAAGTGTTGCTTAGGCAATAAAATAGCATTTTCTGCTCCTACTCTTCTCACTTTCTAAGGCCATTTGTATTGCTTAAACAGAAACCATGACTTTTCATTTCTCTTTTTGTATTTTAAAAAAAGTCCATGAACAAATTAACATGTTACAAGATCTGAATGACATCTAAGACAAAATGCAAAAATTAGACATTTCTTGATCAAAGGCTATAGTTAAAAGTATTTCCAAAGTTTCTTCATATTTTGGAGAAAATTATTTATTGACCGCAAAAAGGATATTCAGATGCTTTTCTGGAGGAAGCAAAAATATTCTAACACATTTTTAGAGAGAGTATTGAGAATTGGTTGCAATTATGTCAAAGAGTTGTTGAGCATATTTTTAAATTCTATTTATAAAACTTGTCATTGCTTACAGTTGCTACAACTTGTGAGATGTGTATCTTAGATGTTGAATTATAATTTCCTTAATAAAATAATATTTCCCCGAAGTGGCACAAGCTAAGATTTCAGCTAATAAAGTTTTAAGAGTTATTGACCATATAGAAATTTATTTTAAATGAAAAGGGCAGGTAGGATCAATATAATTTGCTGCTTATACTTTAAATACAGTATAATAGTAGCTTTCAAGTTCTTTTTAACAGCTGCATGTAATAGCATAACATACAATATTTTCTGCTGAAGATAGGCACTTAGCATGATTTTATCCCCCATGTGCATATATTGTTCACATTTTAAGATCAATTATTATAATATAATCTGAAAATATTTTTTTAGATTTCTTCCTTCCTCCCTAACCCTCCCTTCTTTCTTCCTTTCCTTCTTTCCACCCACCCACCCACCCACCAATCCATCCATCCATCCATCCATCCATCCATCCATCCATCCATCCATCCATCCATCCATCCATAATAAATCTGGATAACAATGTCAAAACAGTTGAATATCTGGCTGATTTTGTGACAAACCATAATAAGAGTTGAATTATCAAGTTTCCACCAGTCTTAGACTGTGAATCTAATTCTAGATTAACCACATATAATAACTTCTATGACTTAAGAAATGTACTTTAGTAGAAAATATGAGGGAAAGAAAAGTTGAACTGAAATACTGAATGGCCACATCACAGTGAACTTTGAGGATGAAGCCTATGTTCTCTGGGCAGCTGAATAACATCAAGCATGGAAAAATTAAGTGTGTTATTAAATCTAAAGATTAAGAACACTGAACTCTGGAAACAACATCAAAGTCATCCATACCTGGGCTATACCTATGATATAATATACTGCTGGAATTATTAATTGGACACAAGCTGAATTGGACAGTTTGGAATGAAAAAAACAAGAATGATGATTATTCACTCTGCATTACATCATCATCATCATAGATTATATCTGTCCCACATGAGTGAGGTAGATGTTTATTTTAGATCAAACAAACTGCTGAAGAAGAAAAACGTGTATTGGATAATCATTAAAAAACAGCCAAGAACAAGCATTGATCCCAATTAAAAATTGGAACTTACTAAATGTATAAAAAAGAAAAAGTGAATATTGATTAATGTAATTTAATCATAAACAGAATTCTGACAAGGAACAGCATTATATAGTTGATTTCTACAAAAGACTGAGGAGAAAGCAGATAAAGATGAAGCCTGGCAATGGTTTACAGGTGGAATATTAGTAAAAAGAAATTGAAGGCTTGATTTTAGTTCCTTAGGAGCCAGATATTCGAAATAATACAATTAAAGCCAGAGTTGAACCATCCTCAAATGATTCAAAGTGGAAATTGTGCAAAAAACAAGAGAAACAGTAGATCATATACTCCACATGTGCAAGATTACACAAACTGATTAAAAATAACAACATAACACAATTGCCAAAATGATTCACTGGAACATATGTAAAATTTGTCATGTACCAGTAATGAAAAATGTGTGGAAACATAATGTTAATGAGCTTTCCAAATACAAACTGATAAAGTCTTGGTACATTACACCCCAGATTAACTGGTGTGTAAGATATTGCAAAAAGCCACACTGCTTGGATCTGCATATATATTACATTGACACATGGCATCCTAAATTCTTGGGATGAACTCAATGCATATAAAGGCCAGTAAAGAACTGGCAGCTGTGACTACATTGTTGGGAACAAGTCTGTTGAATATTGGAAATATATAAAGGTATGTGTTTGTTTAACTTTCATTACTTTCTTAAACATTGATCACAGTTTCATCTATCATTCAGCAGGGGAAATGAAATGACAAAAGGTTTGTCACCCATTACAACACAAGCACTACATTTTGTACCTATATATGGTGTTGCTTGCACATCTAAAAGTGCAAAGCAAACTATATAAAGAAATAATCCTCTTTCAATTATTTTGATGAAAGGAAGATCTAGTAAATGATCATATGCAAATTGATTTTAGGCAAATGAAATAGTAAATGCCTTCCCTGGAGAATATGTTTTTTTTTCTATATAAGATTGAGCAAAAAAGCTTTTAACAGCAGGGTCTTGCATACAGTAGTTTCTAAACCATCTATATTGCCTTCAGGGCCCATTTCTAAAATCTGGTATAGTAGTGCAGTTACCAAAATTAGGTATCATACTTTTTCAAAGTAATAAATAAAGAAGAACTGTAATAACTTTAAAAGTCAATTTTGACTATTCAAGAATTAAAGGAAAACTACAGACATAGTAGAGTATGGGCTTCAGCATGAGTCTGAAAGCTCAAAAGATAAAATGTCTGGTACTGGTGACTGACGCAGGTTGGATTCTGCAACATTATCCTGGGACATGTATATTCGTTTTCATTGGTGAGAATGCTAATAATTGCTGAAGAACAGTAATTTCCTCTAAAACTATGTGGATATGATGACTTTGCATTTAACATAGAAAATGTTAAGGGGTTGGTTTTTTTTCCAAATTCATTAACTTTTAAAATTTTCCTCCTTTCCCTTGTTTGCAGATGTATTCTTTAAAATATATCTCCTTCTCTGATATTTCTTGAAATTATAGTGCAGTAGAACTATTAGCTGTATAATAACATTAAGCTTGACTGAATTAAACTGATACAAGTAATGATATCTGGTAGCATCATTTCCAGGAATATTGCAAAAATGAATTTGCAAAATGCTGAGACAAACCTAACTTCAGGTTGGCTTAATTCTTAAAATAAAATAAAATTCAGTTTTCTCAATGCGAACTGTTTGTGGAACTTTAATAGATTTTTTTTGCATATTACTCTAAACACATGCATTTAGTTAAGTTTGACTAATTTAGTTAAGTTTCACTATGCCATCAAATAATTCCACAAATGATATCCCCTTACTCATTAGAGACATCATGGAACGTGATCAGAAATGTCCAAATGCCATCTTATTTGGTCTTGAAGACACCAACGAATCAGATGATATCACCAAAGTTCGCAATATCATAAACAACTTAAATACAACCAACATCTCTCCCGAAGATATCATTGAAGTAACCAGAGATGGCCCGGAGTTCAAATACAATAACAGCTAGGTGGCCCCAAGATTTTGTGGAGTTGTTTGGAAAAATGAGTCCAGCAAACCTATATTCATTTATACAATAAATGCCATTGCAAAAACCAATCTCAACCATAACAAACATCGCTCAAGACCAGACTTATCCATACTGCAAAGAATCCACTCCCGGGAACTCCGCAATGAACTCAAAAAACATCTAGACAATGGAGAGAAGGATGTGTACATTGACTACAGTGCTGATTGTATCAAAAGTAAGTCACACAACCCACAACTCCACATCCAACCCTACCTCATCCAACCCCCATCACTCAAAACTAGACATGCATGTCCCTAACTACCACAATTTCAACTACAACTGCCCTTAAATGCAAAGTACTCAATGCAAGAAGCCTTGTAAATAAAATACCTGAATTTCTCCTCTTACTAAATACGGCTAAAATTTGACATCATATTTGTCTGTGAAACATGGCTCAACACATCCCTCCCTGACTCCATTACCACAGTAAGAAACTATCATGTTTACCGATCAGATTGTGAAATCCATAGAGGAGGTGGTGTTGCTATCTTCTATAAAAAGTCCCTATATCTAAAAAACATTCAAATTACCCAGGAGCTTGCTCTTCCAGAGACCATCATCTGTGAACTGTCCTTAAATATCACATTTCGATTCTTATTATGTTACAGACCCCCTAATTATGACATCGAACATGTAAACAAGCTAAATTCACTACTAACATGGGCAACATCCTGCTCACACACTTTTATCTTTCTTGGTGACTTCAATCTACCTCGTATTAACAGGACCCTAAACGAATGTACAACTGAACCCAAACATGCAAACTTCTACAATGCTGTAACAAATCTGGGACTGGAACAACTAGTAACCAACAATACTAGACTTAACAACTGCCTCAATCTCATCTTCTACAATAGTTTGCATTCAATTTACAGAATACAAATTAAAGAACCTTTTTCCAACAGTGGCCACAACATGATTGTCTCAACATACGTCCACACAAAAATCATCATAACGATGGGATCCCCAATTATAACTTCAAAACAGCCAACTATGATCTTTTAGACAACAATCTCTCATCTCTTGATTGACAATTTCTATTCACTGGATGCAATACTGTTGAAGACCATTACAATGTATTTTTACTTGAAGTCAAAAGAGTCATCAAACTATATGTACCAATAACAACTCCCAAAAACAGAAAAAACAAATTACCCATAACAATAAGGAAGCTTCAGTCTAAAAAGAAATCACTTCGGCAGAAAAACAAATATGGTCACGTTGCCAACTTCAAAAGCCGATACAAAAATTTATGCCACCAGATAAAGACTGAAGGCACCAATTATCACATTAAACAAGAGGAAAACCTTCTACGCATCAATTCCACCTGCGCTTTCTACAACTTTGTAAACAACAAACTAAAAGACTCAAGGGCCATCCCACCCCTGAAAGGACCTAATGGTAAAGACTGCAACGATGACATCATTAAAACCAACCTCTTTAAAACATTATTTGACTCGCTATTGTAAACAGCAATGGATCATGCCCAGTATTTCCTAGTCGAACCACAGACAACTACAATGATCTAATACATATAGATTTTACAGAAGACAATGTTGAAAAAGCACTATGCAATCTAAAACCATCTCTATCTATTGGACCAGACGGAATATGTGCCACTGCCATAGCCGAACCCCTAAGCATAATCTTTGAAAAATCTTTCAGGACCAGCTCCTTGCCAAACCTATGGTCACTAGCCATGGTCATCCCCATCTTCAAAAAGGGAGACCCCAGCCTAGTTGAAAATTACAGACCAATCTCTTTATGCTGTGTCATCTGTAAAGTCATGGAATTAATTATTAACCAATCCATTGTCCTCCACTTAGAGACAAACGATCTACTCTCTAATAAACAATTTGGTTTCAGAAAAAAAACTATCCTGTAATCTGCAACTCTTACATTGCAAAAACATATGGACTACACAACTCGATCAGGGCAAAGCAATAGGCGCAATTTACATAGATTTCTGTAAAGCCTTTGATTCAGTGGTATATGACAAACTACTCCTAAAACTAAAATCTTATGGTATCTCTGGACATCTCCATTACTGGATAGAAGCATTCCTGTCAAACAGATGACAAATGGTCAAAATTGGGAGCGTCCTATCAAATTCTGTACCTGTCAAAAGTGGTGTCCCCCAAGGCAGTGTTCTAAGACCAATTCTCTTCATACTCTACATAAATGACCTCTGTGATCATAGGAAGAGCAACTGCGCTCTCTTCGCTGATGATGTAAAGCTATTCAACACTACCGACAATACTGCTACCCTTCAAAAAGACCTCTACTATGTATCAGAATCGTCAAACAAATGGCAACTTCAAAGCTCAACAAATAAATGCTCTGTCTTACATATTGGCAAAAAAAAAAACAGAAAATAAAATACAAGCTGAATAGTCAAGATCTTGTTGATGATCCAAACTATCTCAAGGACCTTGGAATACTCATCTCTAATGATCTAAGTGCTAGAGCCCACTGTAACTACATAGCCAAAAGGCATTAAGAGTTGTTAACCTAATCCTATGTAGCTTTTTCTCTGGTAATATCACACTACTAACTAGAGCATACAAAACATTTGCTAGACCAATACTCGAATACAGCTCATCAGTCTGGAACCCACATTACGTATCTGATATTAACACAGTTGAGAAAGTCCAGAAATATTTCACAAGAAGAGTTCTCCACTCCTCTACTCGTTGCAGAATACCTTATGCCACCAGACTTGAAATTCTAGACTAGAAAACCTAGAACTACGCTGCCTTCAGTCCAATCTAAGTATAGTACATAAAATTATTTTTGCAATATCCTACCTGTCAATGAATACTTCAGCTTCAACCATAACAATACAAGACCACACAATAGATACAAACTCAAGGTAAACCACAACTTGATTGCAGGAAAAACGACTTCAGCAACAGAGTGGTCAGTGTCTGGAATACTCTACCTGACTCTGGTTTCTTCCCCAAACCCCAAAAATTTTAACCTTAGACTGTCTACTATTGACCTCACCCCTTTCCTAAGAGGTTTGTAGGGGTGTGCATAAGCACACCAATGTGCCTACCATCCCTTTCCTATTGTTTCTTTTTATTTTTCTTATATGTATCCATTTCATGTATTCATAACTATGTTTATACTTATACCTGTTATCTTATAATTGCTTGACAAAATAAATAAATAAATAAATACATAAATAAATTTTAAGAATCTTACAGGAAATATCCTTCATTATGTTGAAATTGGCCAATAAACAGGCACATTCATGATTTAACTAAGATGTTCATGGTAATATTAAACTGAAATCAGACAATATGGTTTTGTTCTAAAGTAATTGAAATTCATATCTTTATCTTGCCATTCCAGTCCATGAACTGTAGGACTAAATACTACTAGATTGTTGATAATACTTAGTTTTTCATGTCTGCTCATGCATCACATCTATCTAGATTCATTATATTTTAATCTCTATAAAACCATACATAAATATATTTCCTGACATGTGTTTGAAATGAACTTTAACAGCATATGCTAAGAGCTTTGCAAAAAAAAGTGATTGTAGTGTGTATGAAGAGAGGTCTCAAAATATGAAAATATGCCTATGGTTTTGAGAATGGGAGCCAGAATAAATTTGATTCTTCCCTTGAGGTTACCATAAAGTGGAGGATCAGTGAGAGAGTTATGAGTTATTGTTGGATGAGCTAGCACTGACAGTACTTCTGGCTTGAATTGAAAATAACGTCAAACAAACTCAGCTCAGGTAATTTAATGTTGGTGCCTCCAGCTTTATTGAGAGCATCCTTCATCAATATGATAGCATTTTCAGATAAAAGTGCCTTAGTGTAAATCATTATCATAATTTTTGAACCTGTCTGTATTCTGAATGGACTTTAGTAAAGTGAAATATTTGCCATTAACTAAATATTTAAAAAAAACTGGAAAAAGTCAGTCAAAGTTAGATACTTTTTAAAATTTTAAAATAAAATATGCTTCAAAACCAACTATCCATATTACAGAATTTTATATTAAAATATCCTGTAATTCATTCTGAAAGAAAACCATGGTTAATTAAACTTGAAATAAAAAAGGAACAATAGAATTCTTTTGTTTCTATGATTGCTGGAACTTATATTTATTTCAGACATTTCTTATTTGATGTCAGATCTGAAGATGTGTATACATGCTCCTTTGTGAATCAACATGCACTTTTCTGAATCAACATGAAACAATATGATCACAATATTGTTCAACATTTATACTTTATAGCCATTAAAACAAAAACTCACATAATTGAAACATACACACACACACACACACACACACACATACACACACAGAGGCAAAAAATTGCTTAGGATCATCCAATACAGTTGAAAGGGCAATGTTCAAGCAGATAACAGATAACAGATAATCAGAGTTGGAAGGGACCTTGTAAGTCATCTAGACCAACCCCAACCACCCAAGTGGGGGACCCTACACCATTTCTGACAAATGGCAGTCCAATCTCTAAAAACAGCCACAAACTGTTTTTAGAAAAGAACAAACACAGCACATTATTTTTGTGCATGTTGCATAATCAAGAATGTCAAAGAATAGTAAAAAGTCAACATGATTATAGAAAGATCTTTGGTTCTGTTGATTGTGTGCCAAGTTGTAGACTGTGCTTAGAAAAACAGAACACTGCTTGTCCCCATGCAAAACCTTATACACAGGTCAAGAAGCCACATCAGCCACAGCATGGATAGCATATTGTGAAACAGACTAGTTCCAGGCTTACAAATAAATCAGACAAGACTGTATGCTCTCCCTGTATTTATTTAGTCTGTATCTAGTACATATTGTATATTGAGAAAAGTTGGATAATTGAAGTCAAGGGGTACATGGAAAATAGAATTAAAATTTAATACAAAAAAGACCAAACATATGTTAGTAACATGGCAGCAAACTTTAGAACTAACAGTGAGGATATTGAAGTAATGGATACTTTCTGTCTGTTAGGATCAGCTACCAACAAGAAAGGAAGTAGTAAGCAAGAAATGCACCACATATTAACTAATTTAATGTAGCAATGAATGCTTTGAAAAATACATTCAATGCTGGAATATGCCTAAGGTTGGAATCATGCAGATTGCATAAAAAGACATTAACAGTTTTGAACTCTGGTGTTGAAAAGATCACTTATACAAACAAACAAAAGTTCACTTATACTCAAGGAATGATCAAACAAATGAACCCAAAGTTCTTACCTGAGGCACAAATTACCAGGCTCAAATTAACATAATTCAGATACATTATGAAGCAATCTAAATCTAAACCTCTTAAGAAATCTATAATCCTGGGAAAGAGAGAGAGAGAGTGAAAGAAAGAAAAAGAAAGAAAGAAAGAAAGAAAGAAAGAAAGAAAGAAAGAAAGAAAGAAAGAAAGATAGACAGCAAGGAAGGAAGGAAGGAAGGAAAGAAAGAAAGAAAGACTGACCAAAAGCAAGCCAGTTGCATTCAATTAGAGCAGCAATGAGTGTGACATAGAAAGACTTATAAAACCAGATTAGGGTCTCTGTTCCATCTATAGTATCTATCGATATGGTTGTAAGAGTTGGCACTGATTGATTGAAATGCTATGAAAAAGATGAAACTCTTAGAGAATAACAGCAATAAGCAATTATTTGTCCTTTTTTCTGCTTTCATGCTTTTTTTAAAAAAAATTATTGAGCATAAATGGAAAAGTGAGATTTGATGCCTCTAACTTTCACAGCATTAATCATTTATTGGTGGGAATTGGAGCTCTATTCAAACAACTTGTCTACCCCTGCAACTGAGTGACATCATCACAAATGGCTGTCCTTGTACTAGTAGCTACTGTGCTACTGTGTTGAAATTTTGGCAAATGTTCTTTCTGTCTCTCAAATATCTTATTTTTATACTAAATAAAAATCAGTTAAAAAGAAAATTAGCTTCCTCTATCAAGCTTCTCTCTCTCTCTCTCCCTCTTTCCCTCCCTCCCTCTCTCTCTCTCCAGCATATTGCACATCTTTGTACATACTTTAAATATTACATAGAACATACATCTGTAGAGATGGATTTATTTACCTGTTTGTTTGTTTATTTAATTCAACTTAGATCCTTGGATGAACTATCAATATAGATACATAGATAGAGTATTATTATATAGTATAATAATCTAACATTAAAGACTAAGAAGTTGGAATATGCCTTGCAAATCAGTTGTCAAGCAATTTTGAGCGAGAAGACAAATCCCAAGCATATGCTCAGGTTCTTGAACTGTCTTGACTGACATAAGCTATGCGTGAACAACTCAGTGACAGGCTCAGCAAAGCGGGCAGCACCAGGGAATTGCTATTGTCTGAGAGAGAAACTTCCAGGAACAGTCTGAAGCAAATGCAAACATAAATGTGACTTATTTGCAGATGAATTGAGTTAGGATCACAAAACATGGTCATATTTAGAAAATGGTTTCAGACAATATACATTATTGAGATATCAATTTATGTGTTCTTCCTAACTACTGTAGAAATCTGTGGCATCTTCATAGTAATAACCATGGTTTTGCATTTTTAATGTGATATAAAAGGTATCCTTACTGCAGTTTAGTAGATGGTTAGATGATGCTCAAAGGTGTTGTAAAACACAAGAAAGGTCTTTATTCCCATTATAATATAAAATGTAGGAAAGAACAGTATACTTTCACTTATTTAAGATCCCATCGAAATATCCTCCCCCAAGTTGTAATTAATAAATTTTAGGACTATGTATTGCATCTGTCCACTGAATAGAATGCCTAGGTCAAATTAAAATGAATCAAAATATATGTTAATCAATGTTCCTACATATATATGAATTTCAGTACTATCAGACTAATACTTTTTTTTATTCAAGCAAAGCTCATTTATGGCAAAACATACTGTTTGAAAAACTTAAAAACAAAATCCTTCCCAGAAGGTTTTCCCCAAATTAAGTTTTAATTATCCACTTGTAATTGGCTTTCTAGATATTGACCATCTATCTTAGTATTTATGAAGCAATCTTATTAACCCCATTTTAAAATATAATGTCACTGAATTTCCAATGAAATCTCACAATGTCTCACTTCTTGGCTAGTGTGTGATATGGATTCTATGTTCTAATTATTCCAGATATGTTTGTTATCTTGACCTTTTCTGTATATTCCTTCGTGTTCCTTCAAGTTATAAGGCATGAGCAACTGTTCAAGACAGAACAGAAACAAAAACATTTTTATTTGTTTTATTTATCTGCTTTCAGGCTTATGCTAATAAAATACAAATACAGATTTTAAAATACAGAAACACCAATAAAACATAAATATAACATTTAACTTACAAGATTAAAACAAAACAAAATTCTGAAACAATTAATAGCAAGAAAAGAATATCACTTAACATTTTGAAGTCTGGTGCTATACAGAACATTTATTTCCAAAATATTTATCATAGAAAGTAAGGCCTATGGTAAAGTATTCTACCAATTTAGTCATGGCTGCCTATATATATTTTATATGACAGAGAAATATAAATATATTAATTTGCTTACATTCCACTATGCATTTTAACCTTGAAAGAACTCAAAACATGCAAGGGATCTCTACATAGTTTTTTTGTTTTTACTTCTGGAACATTGTAAATCAACATATGGCTTCTACACAGAAGTAAATATGAAAAAAGTAAAGTCTAAAGAATGAATTTCTGAAGAGTGTAAATAGCCCATGGGCTTTTTATGTTATTACATCAGATGTGAATATTCTGAACAGGAAAAGGGCACATATAATAAATGTATTCATTGGCCTTGTGTAAGAAATTGGGTACGATTAAGCTCTGTGATCACTATTTGGTTTGTATCTTCAGAATGAAAAATTCGTGAGCATTATTTCCAATCTTATATTAGCCTATGGGAAGTTATGAACTAATGTTCAATATTTTACTTATTAATTTTTAAAATATCACTAATTGTGAGAAATATGTATATACAACACACACACACACACACAAAAGCAATGTACAATGTCAACAGATTTTGTAAAGAAAAATGATTCCTCTAAGCCAAATGGAGTGATTACAAACAATATCACATATAATATAGCCTGAAGGCAGACATACTGAATATATTTTATTTTAAAACTTTCTCTTTGTACCTTAGTAAAGAGAATTTTTATTGACTCATTATTAAGAAATTATCATTACAAAAAATGTGAGTATAATATTGTTAAACTGATTCTAAATCAGAATATTCAGCAGAAAATGAATACAAACAAATTAAACCCATTAAAAGGGTTAAATTAAAGCAGAAGTTCTAATTGTCTGAGGCTTAAGTAAAAAATGGATAAAGCAGTTTCTAATGATTAAATTGTTTTACATAATTGTTTCAAATTGTTTCACATAAAAACATTAACATGTTTAAGATAGAGTTGAAAATTTGGAATCTATATGACATTAATAAAGCCTAATCGTTTGAGAAAAACAAAGAAGTCTGAAGATTTTGGAGTAAGTTGTCATGCTATGCCAATGCCCTTGCCACTGGTCCTGATTAGGATTGTACTCATTATTTATTTTCTTATTGCCATCAATATGCCTTACCAATCACCTCTTTTCAAACAGAGAACTTTTAAGAAGAACATGGGAATTGTTGGGCAGCTAAGAATGGAAAGATCCTACTGATCCAACAATATGTAACTATGACAAGTCCAACAAAAACATAGATGATAAAACATATGATAATAGAGTTGGAAGGGACCTCAGATGTTTTCTAGTCCAATCCCTTGCAGGAGACCCATACCATTTCAGAAAAATGGTTGTCCAGTCTCTTTTTGAAAGTGTCCAATGATGGACCATCCACAAGGCAAGCTATTCCATTGATTGATTTCTCTTACCATTAAGAAATTTCTCTTTAATTCTAGGTTGCTTCTCTCCTTGGTTATTTTCCATTGTTTCTTGTCTTACCTTAAACCAGACATACACAATTCTTGTAACTGTTCTTACCTGAGCTGAGATGCCCTTCAAACGGTCACCCATGCGCTCGTCACTTCCAGAATCAACTACTGCAACGCTCTCTACATGGGGCTACCCTTGCGGATTACTCGGAGGTTGCAGCTGGTGCAGAATGTGGCCGCGCGGGCTGTGATGGGGGTATCCTGATACTCCCATGTTACACCCCTCCCTGCGACTTGCATTGGTTGCGGTTGCCTTCGGGTTTCCTTCAAGGTGTTAGTAACAACTTATAAAGCCCTAAATGGCTTGGGTGCAGGGTACTGCCTCCTGGGGCGCCAAGGACCTCCTGGGAATACCGTTGGTCAGGCATCCCAAAGGAGCTCCCCTAGGGTCAGGCATTTCTGGCTCCCAGAGCTAGGGCCTTTCTGTGGGAGCCCTGTGGAACCAGCTTCCTGCGGATCTGCATTTGGCCCCTGATCTCTGCTCCTTTCGTCGAGACCTGAAGACCTGGCTGTTTCAGCAGGCCGGCCTGGATTGACCATCGGGGTGGGTAGTTTTAAGAGTTTGTTTATTTTGTAATTTTACTGTTTTAGCTGTTTTGTAATTTGGACTTGTTTTTATTCATTATTTTATTGTATATGCTTTTTGTATGTTCACCGCCCTGAGTCCTTTGGGAGTAGGGCGGCATACAAGTCTAAATAAATAATAATAATATTCAGTTAATTCTTCACTCAGAATTTCCTTTTCTTTTTAAAGACATTTTGTTTTTAGGAATGGAATTGTAAGAGAATAAGAAAGGACAAATTGATCTCACCAAGTTTATTTTTGTATGTGATTATATTTTCTTGTTTGTTTGTTTAAAAAAATGCAGTTTACATTTTTTTCTTAAAGTCATATCACTATTTTTTCCTCTGAGATTGGCTAGGAACTTTAGGATTGCAATAAGGTTTTGTAGCATAAAGCTGGATGTTTTTGAGAGTTTTTATTATGCACTTGGTAGATCACACTGACAGATATGATTGAAAATGAATGGAAATATACAGAAAAGTAAGACAAAATTTAATTAGAAGTGAAACAAATCATTCAATGGTATAAATTCAGTCTTGCTCAATAATGTTTTTGTAAGTCCAGACGTATCAGATTATTACAAGTGAGAGAAGGAAGCTTTGTATATAAAGCTAGCTTATGTTTTAAAACTCAGTTATTTTTAAAATATGGATGTTTAAAGAAACTCTATTGTTGATAAATTTGTGCTGGTGGGAACAGAGAAGATATGACTTTGGTAAATTGATACTTGGGAATATTTCTGTCTTATTCTTTTAAAATGCCTTATTCTTCCTGATGGCATTTCTTTTATAGTTCTCATCAAATTGTTTTTCCCCCACAATCAGTTATAGAAGACAGTGCATTATTAAATTCTTATAACGTGCCTTGGGTGGAGTTTAGGATTTGAATTTTATGATAATATTCATTTTGAAATGTCATTGCCAAGGAGGTATAACTTATTATTTTAATACACTGTATACTTATTTAAAAATAAGAGAAAAGTTTTATAAAAAGCACTTCTATATGACTTAATCACTGGAAGTGGGATATTTTACATAAAATTCCACTTATCTCAAGCAATAATTTTATGTAAAACATATAATGCAATATTCCTCTCTTTCCCGCCCCTTCTTGGCACTTTCTGTTCCAGGGACAAGTTACACAAGACATGGGGGGGAAATTGTATTTGCCATCTCTCAATGGCTATAAATTAGTTATTGAAGTGAGTGATAAAATCATTTACCCCACTAGTGTTTCAACAGTATACAGGCATGGGCAGCTTAAGACATGAAATTGCTTGAGGCAAAAAAATAAATAAATAAAATAAACAAAGCCCCAAGAACAGGGGTGGGATTCTACTGGTTCTGCCTGGCTTTATAGAACTGGTAGCTCTGAGGAGCAGCAGACACTGAACCGGTCCTTTATTTCCTGCTTTTTCAACCTCAGCTGCTTTGTGCAGCACAGCTGAGGTTGAAAAAGCAGGGAAAAAGTGCTTGGTGGTACAGCTTAAGGTTTTTTACATGCACGTAGTCACCGAACCGGTAGTAACCCTGGTTGAATCCCACCCCTGCCCAAGAACCATGCCAAAGTGTGTGTAGACTATGGAATAAGTTTCAGTTAAGGCTGCTACTCTCTTATTATTATTTAGGAAGTGTACATCTTGCTTAACAAACTGTTCAGATTGCCATATACAAACTTAGAAGTTTTTATGTTTTAATAATGGTAATTACATTAGTAGTAGCCTATATTTTTAAGTATGTATAGAAGTTGTGTGCATGTTTAAAAACAAAAAGGAAAAGGAAAATTCTACAAAGTAATCTCCCAATCAAGCATTTACAGATTAACTAATGTAGGTTGTTTCCCAGTTGTACAAACAGCCGTTTGACATGTGCATCATAAATCCAGGGCTCAGCAAATTGAACAACACCAATGTCTATGTGTTATCCTTGGAACTGAGCCAAGGCACTGAGCCTATGACAAGGTTATTAACCCTGTTGACACATTCTGAACAATAATAATTTTCATACTGATACCACCATAAAATTTTTCCAGAACAGCTATGATGATAATATTTGTTAATTGCTCATTCTTGCCTGACCTGAATGAATCATTTCTTGCTGACAGGAATGAATGGAAACATGACAAAATATCTCATTAACTAACTACCGAGAGTAAGATTTCTTCTACTCCTTAACATACTTCAGAAGCCCTTGTCAACTTTTGGTCATTATTTTTATTCATACTTTTGTGAGCAAGACATTGATTTACAATACAAAATGCCCAATAATGTTTTGACAATAACTTTATAACATTTTCTAGAGAATTGGAAGGAATCCAGCAGTTCTTGTTTCTTTATCATTGGCAAACAACACAGATGTCGAACTCATTTGGGAATTGGTAAATTAATAGATTTTGAGACTCTTTTCTATAAAGTATGCTCTGACCTATGTTGTTCTTGAATCTTGACTATTTTGACATTATCTCGGGGGGAGGGAACCATTGTCAGCAATCTCAGAACAGACTTACAAGTTACTTGATTGCAATAAAAGGTTGATCCAGCCTATAAATCTCAAAAACACTTACTGAAGAAGTTTTACAGCATAATAAAAAGTCATTGAGTCAGCTTAAAAAAGTGATGAAAAAATACAGTTTTTATATATACATATACTCACATATTTTATATTGTGTACTTAATTCAAAAAATATTCAACCTGTCTATTTGATAAGAGTTTAGATATATGGAAAATAATATTATCAAATCCTTTCCAGTAATAAAGCTTCATTTGTGGGCCGGCCGGCCTGCCTGCCTGCCTGCCTGCCTGCCTGCCTGCCTGCCTGCCTGCCTGCCTGCCTGCCTGCCTATCTATCTATCTATCTATCTATCTATCTATCTATCTATCTATCTATCTATCTATCTATCTTCATAATGTATGTTTTGTTTGTTTGTTTACTTATACTATATCTGACCTTAATAGAAAATGCATATAATCTGTACAAGTGCTGAATTGCTGAAAATTCCTTATGTAATTTCCTTTTTTGTAGTTAGTTTTTTTTCACTCAGAAATAAAAATATTTTAAGACATCTTTTTAAATTTACATATTAATTTTTCCAACAGGACACAGGGTTTAAAATAAAGTGAAAAATGATGGCCAAGCTATAGAGAGTAGGAACTTATCAACGTAACCTGTTGATCCAATACAAAGAGAGTCTATAATCATATTTTGAGAATAGTAATACATAATATAATCTTCTGCTTGCCCCCAGCTTATTACCAAGGCCATCTCTATCCACTTTAATTGCTTTAGGTAAAAAGTCATGTTCTGAAACTTTTGTGGATGCAGTTAGCTGCCTGTTCTTCTTTTCCTTGTATGCAAATGCCTGTGTTCCAATTAGCTACTGTTTATTATAGTAGGAATGATCTCTTCTCTCTGGTCACTTTCTGCTACCTTACCTTTTCACATCTTCAACTGCTGGATCAGTAAAACAGTGTTGTTGTTGTTTTTTAAAAAAAACATTTTTGATAGATTCACTTTTAGAATGGTAACAGACTAGACTTTTAGTTTTTGTTACAAATCCACTAATAAAAAAAGCAGAAGGTCTGCTTTCCTTCCTTCCTTCCTTCCTTCCTTCCCTCCCTCTCTCCTTTGTCCCTTTCTTCCTTCCCTCCCTTCCTTTCTCCTTCCTTCCCTTTCTTCCTCCTTCCTTCCTTCCCTCCCTCCCTCCCTTTTTCTCTTCAGGGATTAATACAAAGAGGTTTATGCAAATCTCTCTTAAGAGAAACCACTTCTGCTCAAATACTTACCATTAGAATGGAACCAATTGGTGCTTTCTTCCTTCAATGAATTGAGAGATAAAGAAAAAGCCAATATACCAATCAGAGATACTGGTAACAATTGTCTGGAATGAAGACATGGCCAACATTGTTTCTCAAAGATTAAAAAGATCTAATTCCAGATAACAATGTCATAAACTTTCTTTATTTTAGGTTATCTCAGAATAGGAGACAGGTATAGATAGTCCTTGCTTACAAACTATTCATTCAATGACCCTTATAGGCCCATCATGTTCACAATCATGAACAATGATAGATATATGATGGTCATATAATTTCCCATTTCTGACCTTTCCTGTCAACTTCCCATAAGCAAATTCAATGGACAGAAAGTTGGTTTGGTAAGTCCTTTTCACCTTCCTGCACTAATACTTGGCTGTACCATTTACCCTTCCCAAACTTTCTGCCCCCACACCCACACCATCCAGGTCTTCCAAAGCCTCCCTGGCCTGCTTCAAATTCATGAGTATCATGTGCTAACTCTCTCAAAGACCCCTGCCTGTCCCATCTCCTTGACCCTATCACCCCGTGTGGTGACACACTTAGAAATGGCAATTTGTAATTTGGAGTTTGGAGGATTGGACTACTATTTTTTTTTATAATGAAATAAAAATTATCACATACATCACTCAGTCACTTATAATAAATGGAAGAATCTCATATCTTATGCACATACATTGATCTGAAATCTTCCCTTTTGGAGGAAAAACAACAATTACAATAATACAAACATGTTGAAATGTATTTATACAAGCCCACCTCTAGATCTTTGAGGTTGTTTTAAAAAAGAGATAGGCATACAGTATAAATATCCTCCCCCCAAAAAATCTTATTTGTATAATCAACTGAAAAAGTGGATTTGTGTATATGTGTGTGTGTGTAGCATATTTTATTTTGACATTTATATGTAGTATGCATTTATAATAACAGCTATACTTTAAAAAGTTTTATATGTCATGTACACACTATACACACATGCATAAAAAACCTTTTAAAGTATAGCTTGCTAATATAAATAAAGAGCCTTGGTGGTGCAGACTGTTAAACACCTAGCACTTAGTTCCAGCTGCCTGTAACTATTGCAGGCTCGAATCCCACCAGGCTCAAGGTTGACTCAGCCTTCCATCCTCTTGGGGTAGGTAAATTGAGAACCCAAGATTGTTGGGGGCAATAAGCTGACTTTGTAAAAATGCCACTTGGGGGGGGCCAAAAAGCCCTAGTAATTAGCAGGCATATACAATGGAATGAAGGCTATTGCTGAGCGCATTGGGTTATGCTCAAAAGATTGTAAGCAACCCTGAGTCTCCGGAGAAGGGCAGCATATAAATATGAATTTAAAAAATGCAGATGTAAATGTCAACACGTGATATGTAATGTGGCATTATATTCCTTTCATGATGGGACTCATAGCATTTATTTTTCATAATTCTATCTTGTCAGAACCATTTGGAAGAGACAGACAAGTACGTTTTCTGAAAATTGAAATAAAAATAATGACAAAGACATTTAGCAGAAATATTTAAACCCCCTTTTGTTCTCTATGTGAAACATCTCAGTTCTTAATCATTTTCTTACAACAAAACTAAAAATTTATGTATGCAATTACTAAAACTTTTAATAAGTCTTTAAAGAATGACAATGGTGTGACATGATCACAGTCTCCAGTATCTGGAGGGCAGGACAGGCAGTTACAGGTAAAAGATTATCAGAGACACAACTAATCTAGAATTAAGGAAAAAATTCCTGACGGTGAGTACAATTTATCAGTGGAACAGCTTGCCTCCAGAAGTTGTGGATACTCCATTATTGGAGGTTTATAAAGAGAAATTGGACAACTACTTGTCCAGAATGGTATAGGCTTCCTCCTTGAGCAGGGGGTTGGATTAGAAGACCTCCAACCCTGTTATTCTATGTACTATTGTCCATAAATTGTTTTAATATCTATAAATTACAGGAAATTGGATAAACAAAAACTTACAGGTTCCTTAACTTCAATAACATTAGGAAATCAAAAAGCTATTTGTATTCATCTATAATAGCCAGGAATACTCTTTCTAACTTCAGTTATACAAGAGGTCATACAAACAATAAAATATGGAAACTGTAATGATGTCCCTTTCAGATTTTGGCAGATATTAAAGGAAATGTGAAATTACTAAAAGGGCAATGCTTATAAGAAATTATCCTTCCCTTACTCCCTACAAATATAAACTCTTCTCCTTACAAATATAATTTTTGCTAAGAGTTGATAGCAATGCTGGCTTGAGACTTTCAAGAAGAGATTGGACTGCCATTTGTCAGAAATGGTGTAGGGACTCCTGCTTGGGCGGGAAGTTGTACTAGATGACCTACAACGTCCTTTCCAACTCTGATTATCTGTTATCTGTTATCTTAATGTTAAAATTCAATTGTGAACAGATGGAGCCAGCATATAGAAACTATCAAAATATAAATCTCATGAATGCTAATCATATTAATGCAATCAGAACTGAAAATCCTTTTGTGAACTTGGCTAGACAATGACTCTACAGTGCCTTGTACCTATATTGGCCAGATACATTGTAAAAATCTTCATTCTAGTTTTTGATTTCTGTTTCTAGCTGATATCACTCAATGAGAATGTGAGCTGGATAGCCAATTTTTCAATCAGTCTCTTTACAAGCCTTTACTTTTTCTTCTTTGAGCCTATTAAGGTCTTCTTATCAGCTTGGACTTGAGCCAGTCAATTTGGTCAGAAAACAGAGGCAGAATCTCCACTGAGCTACAGTTACTAAGGGTAACGTTGGGCCTCCCAAAAACTGAATCTAGGCCTTCTAGCTTAGTAGTTCTGTGAGTCAAGTTTCATAGGCTGGATTTGACTGACCACTAATGGCTGATGGACAAATCAGTAAAGGAACATGCTTGGACAAATGACCAAGGAACACACTGAACTCTTTGAAGCAGTTATTGACAAGGACAAAGTACATTCTTTTCATTATCCTTTAAAGATTTGGAACTTCATTTGTCATGATTTCAATTTTACTTGTCCGACAGATCACATCAATTCTTAGTCCAGAGGAAAACTGTCACTATATGGAATATCAAATTTGTGAGAGAGTTAAATTAAGATAATTCATCTCAGACTTTTCATAATTTCAGAGAGAGCTTGGGGACTTATACAGCAATTTGACAAGAAGTTCAGGAAGTTCAGAGACCAAGCTGGTCTATGGAATCATGAAACAAAAGTACACTTGACTCTGATAAGTTTCCAGCATTCTCCCAAAGGAGCAATTTCACATCTGGAAGTTTTGCACATAGTTACTCCTGTGTAACTCCAGTTACACAGTATAGGTAGAGTCCATGGACAAAGAGGTTTTCATCCAGATTCAACATTTCAAGCCCTGTTTCGTTGTTGTAACAATGATTTATCACTACCACAATGAACTACTGCAGTGCACTTTATATAGTGAACTGTCTGGAGGCCACCTGTAAGCTATAATTTGTGTAGAACATAGCAACACCAATCTGAGCAGAAAAAAATATCTTGTACTGAAGCTAGCTTACAATATCACTGTTTTTTCTTAGGCATATTTTTTTCCTACAATTTTCAGGATTTCTTGTTTAGTTTTCAATGTTTTCTTTGGATGGTTTCCAAATATGCAGATATCAGATTCATAACCAGTTAATTAGAGAAGAAAAATAACCATGTTTTCAGTAATTCAGGCATATTGAATACAATATTTACAAATCACTTTCCTAGCCTTGTTTTATTTATGTCTCATCTATTTATAACTATATTGGCACTTTTTGCTTAAATATTTCTAAATAAAATCAAATGAATATGATTTATTCTATATTTGTACTTGTGCTAAGAATGTGATTTGATAGAAAGTAAACCATTAGTAAAATAAACCTGTGTGTCAGGTTTTGTCCACCATTTGCCAGATATTATTTTGTAGTGCCTTGAGACATATTTAGAAGGGTAGAATAAATGATAATTATTGAATTGCTCATCCTGCTAGGAAAGTCAAGCAGTTTGTATAAATTTTTGTTGCCCTTGAAATCATGTTGATTTCCTCATACTATTTAGGGATTTTAACATATGAAATAATAATGTTTTACCAATATTAATTCAGGAGTGAAGAAAGGTAATAGAAATTTTAAGGTGAGCTATACAGCACATTGGTTTAGAATTTGAATGACAAGGATAAAGATAATTACATATAATATGATAAGACAAGGATAAAAGAATACTATTTAAAAGTATATCTTTGTTTGAAGGTGTAATTCTATATAAAAGACATCTAGCATTGTTAATCAACCGTAATATAAAATATTTCTTTCTTTCCTATGGATTGTTTTTTAAAAAATGAGGAGAAAATTGCAGTTACAACAATTTAAACAAGTACACTTCATAAGGAATCCATGACAAGTACATTTCATAAGGAATCCATGACAATTTAGCCAAGTATTGATAATCCCTTTGTTTTCTTAGTAGGTTAGTCATTCAAACTCAGTGGAATTAATAATAATAGAATATTATTAGGATCTAGAATAAAAAGGTTCAAAACAGGACCCAGTATCTTACTGAATCCAAACCCCAAAGAGACTAGACAACATGGAAAAAAGTAAGTAGGCTTGGGAACAAAGGGTGAAAAAGTAATTAATCAATGTTGGAATATCAATGATGTCAGCCTCTGAAAATAAGCAAGGTCAAAAAAACAAAGCTAGCACAAATGCCAAAAATGCTCTTTATTATTATAAGACAGAAGAACAGAATCTTGAAAGCTTATTAGAGTTTCTCCCCTCCCCAAAATAACAAATAAAATCAAAACTACAGAAGTGTAAAACTACTCTTTTGATTCCTGTAATCTGATTCTAAGGATAATAAAATCACAGAGATAGAATAGACTAGGGCTGTAAAGTCAAGCACAAAAACAGCTACAAATTCAGTGTTTGCATGAATATGACCAGTGAAAACAATTGATGCAATACTGCAAAACTCTTATTGATGGGATTTCTCCTCAAAATTCAACCAGATTCTCCTTCCTCTCCCTTCCCACTCCTCCTCCCTTCTTTATAATGGCTTCATCAAAATACCAGGGGTCGGATACTGATGACAAGATATACAAATGAATAAATTAATGTGTACATTTTAAAAATGCACATAGGCTGAGTTGCTGAGCACAAGTCTTAGTTTGTTAGTTAAATCGAATGATCACAGTGTCTCCAACAGAAGTCCCAGGGAATGAAACTTGCTAATAACATTTTAAAAAACACATACAAAAACCCTGGGTTGTCTTAAAATAGTCTTGGTAGCTTTCCAGACCAACTGGGAGAATCATTAACTTTAGTTAAAGGTTAAAAAGATAGTATCAAGCTTTAGCTTCCACTGAGACAAAGTCAGTTTCCAAACATAAGGCAACATTCTTCATTCATCTTAGAACTGCAAGAAGTTCTGATGATTTAGATTGAATGATTTTAAGGATGGCAAACTCTCTAAAGTACAGATCTGAATATTGTAGAGAAACTAAGAATTACTTTGGCTACAAAGGCCTTGCAAAGCTGCAGGATTGAAGGAAGCTTATTTTGAATGGAAACATCTTAGGATAGCTGGATTCAATTCAACACTTTCCAGATACACAAATATTATTTCTAGGAACAGTGGTGTTTGTAACAAACAATCCAATATATTTTTTAATGAATACCTACTTGATATTATTAATAATAATTTATCAGTTACAAATTTTAGGTTAGTTTACTGATAGCTTATTACTAGTTTTTTTTCTGAGCAAAAAGAGACACAATACTTGAGAACCTATATCATTTACCCTGTGAATAGACATGATTACATTCAGTTTAACACTCTGGTGTTTATTCTTGTTTATGAAGCATCAAGAATATGTGCCTTGTTTTTCATTCTGTAATTACTCCTCTATTGATATGCTACTTCCTTGTTTTTTATGCTTCATTAAAAGTCCAGGGTAAGGTAGACTGAAGTAATTATTCCCTTTTCTCCAGAGGTCCCACCTTCCAAAAAATATCAGGATTCATGGAAAGCCAAAGATATTGCTCTAAGATAGTAATATAATATAAATATCAATGCTACCATCTGTCACATCTCAGCAATAAAGACCCAAAACAAAATTAAAAAATTAAAAACTTCCTTTTCTATTCTGGCAAAGAAAAACACTTTTGGCACTCTATTAATTACTCAGTTACTAGGTGTTAGCATTACAGAAAATAAATCTGGAGTCCCAAAGGTCCATAAGTACTCTGTTTGTGTTAATTAGACTTTTAGACCTCATTGTACAAGCCCTTTGAAACAGAATTCTATTGATACAGAGAAAATAGTCCTTTTCTTGACATGCACATAGAGATGCTTAAGTAAGTATGTTGCTTCTTTCATTAGCCATCAAGTAATAAACTGAAGTTTTTCAGAATGGCTGGACAAAATAAAGTTAAATACATAAATACAATTAACCTGTTTTTTGTTTTATACAAAGAAAAATGTATGTATAATTTCATCCAAAAGGTTAAGTCTGGGTATTGTTTTTCTGTGAACTAAACAGCAATACAGACTAATATACTGCTTTACAGTGCTTTACAGCCCTCTTTAAGCGGTTTACAGAGTCAGCATATTGCCCTCAACAATTTGGGTCCTCATTTTACCCACCTCGGAAGGAGGGAAGGCTGAGTCAACCTTGAGCCTGAGGAGATTTGAACTGCCAACAGCAATGTTTTCTTCTTCCAAATTTAGGCAAAATATTAAATTCATTCTAAAGAACTCCTAATTAATTAAGCTGCATGAGAATTTTATCTTTTCACTGATGAAATATCTGTATCCACTTGGTGAATATATACAAAGCTGTCTGTTTTGGAGAATTTCAACTTATATAATGAATTCTCCTAAATATTAATAATGTCTTGGGGTATTGGATTTTATTTTAAATATACAAATGCCTCATAGCTAAATTAATCTGCTAGTGTACAATGATAGGATAATCTGATTTTAAGAAAAGATGTGGAGAACATCCACAAATTCCTGTAAAAGTGAAATATAGAGTAGATGCTTCTTTCAATAAATATTCATTCTTATTGCCTATTTCAATGATGAACTGTAGGAAAACAAATTTAAGACATAGTTTAAACCTTCCACAGCATTATCAAGCTATTTTGTCTGACTTGTATTCCAATCTGTCTGCGCCCACAGTTGAACTGCTTTGGCTTATCAAAATTACTGTCTTCTCTAGATGGTTCTCTCGTATGCTGTAACAGCTAGAAGGTGAAACATAGCAGTGACCACTGTCAGGCTTAGCAATTTTCTGTGTTATAGAAATGTCTATCATGGGAATTTTCCCCTCCTTCTATCTTCTCCTCCCTCCCTCAGTGCTGTCCTGTCTCCTCTCTGACAGTTCTGTTTTCATGAAAGCTGGGGGAATATTACCATTTTCTGCTTCATTTTTTTTATCACTGTCAGTATTGTCATATTTGAAGCTTGGTAACCATATTTTCTATGGTGGTTTTACTTAGGTGAGCTTTCCTTTTGGCAGATGTGGAAGAATTTATTTCAATTACTCCTTTTTATAATGTTTCTAATAAATTTGTTGAACCAATATATTTATTTCCTCAAATGTGAATACATGTTATACACTGCAGTTGTTGATAGGGTTTATGTGACTTTTTCATAGTTCTGATTTCTTAATTTGATATTTTGGACCCAGTATACTGTTTATTTCCATTTGTATTCTTATTCCACTTCTTATTTCAAAATATGCGGTGAGGAAGAGGCTGACATTATAAAAATATAATTCAGCTTTTCTATTATAAAAATTAAAAGTTTTATTTAATACCATTCACTTTCATTTACAAATCATAATGTCTTGTAAAGAAGAATAGAAAAGATGTACAGTATGTACAGAGAGAAAGAGAAATTGCTTATGCCTCTTTTCAAGATATGTGTATTTTACATTTTTGCTGTGTCAAACATACAAGAATAAAATTTCAACTCTTGTTCATGTAAAACAAATATTCCTTTTTACAACAATCTTTCTGTTCCTACATTGAATCTTACTCTTATGTGTAATGGAACATTATACCACAGTGTAGTTTCATTACATTTCTTTTCATTTATTTGTTTTAATAATTTTAATGTACTTATTTTGATTCCCTCTGTTTTATATTCTAGTCTTAACATGAGCTATTGCAGAGTTATTTTGTTTTTATTTTTGTTGTCATGTCTAATATTTCCTTTCTGGAAATGTAACAATTCAATGTTAAAGAAACAATACTCTTTACATTTTCAAAGCTGAACCAACAGTATTCTTATTTTATTTATACGATTTGCCCTATTCATCCAACATAACCTGTAGAAGTAAATTATGCAGAAATAATACAGGGTCATATACTCTGGCCCCACTCTAATTAAACTTTTGAATTTAAGTGCATTTCTATATCAACTCTTCAGATTTAAATCCAATTTTAGATCTGAAAAGTATCTAGTTATGTTTATATAACTATTTAAATGAATTGTTGTATAGACTATGCCAAACAAGTGATTCTTCTCTATTTTACATTGATGTCTGTAAAATGATCCATAATAAGCATTATGTTGTTATTTATTTTTAGAAACATGTGAGATTTACACATCAGTCTTCTATTAAGGCACTGTGATAGTCTGTTCACATCCTGATAAGGTTCAATTAATAAATTAGAAGATTAGCACATGTGTGTTTCTTAGTTATTTGAAAAAGAGCTGCCTGCTCTTCAGTTCATAGAAGATTATTAGGAAAATACTGGAAAAAAACTCTATCCTAATGAACTAAAAGTAAATTGGCTTCTAAAGTGAAAGTAATGCAGCTGCTGAGATTTCTGTAGACTTAATCCTTACCATTTCAATAAATCTTGTTAATTAAGTCTCTGTGGGTTTTTTTTTTTTATTTTTCAGATAGGTTTTTAAGATCCTGTGAGGCATAAAGAGCCAGAGAGCTCTTTTGTTTTGGAAATTGGAAGCACAGGTATGGTTTTTCAACCCTGCACATCTTGCAATATCTAACTTTTTCCATGACACTTCCACGATCATAAGAACCTTATATGACAATGGAATATTATATTATTTAATGCAAGTTTGCTGAAAAATATGCAAGATTTTTAAGGAATGCATCTCTGGAGATATCTGTAACTGGGCATTGACAGAATTTGCATTCCAACCTTTAGTATGATTTTATTTGTATTTTACTATATTGAAATCCATTGTACACTATTTATGAAACTCCCTTAAAGTGCAGATGCAAGCAAGTATACACTAAAAATAACAAAAACACATAGTACTTTGTTGCCTCTGCTATGTATAATTATATTTACAAAAACAAAATAATAAGTACAAATACACTAGGAATGGATTTGCAGTGAATTTTGAAGGGAGTGTTTTTTAGCAGAAGGTTCTAAATATTTAACCAGATTTCAGAACTATGATATGGAAGAACAAGAATACATATTAAATTATTCTATTAAAAACAAGATAAAATAAGAAAAATGTTCATCAGATCCATCAATGGCTTTCAGATTACAAATGAAATTGCATAAACCACAGAATTACCAAATTTACATTGTAAATATCCAAATCACTAACTCTTTTGTTAGTTAGTAATAACAATAACAGGGACACGGTGCCTCAGTGGCTAAGATGCTGAGCTTGTCAATCAGAAAGGTTGGCAGTTCGGTGGTTTGAATCCCTAGTACCGCATAATGGAGTGAGCTCCCATTACTTGACCCAGCTTTTGCAAACCTAGCCAAAAGCATGTAAAAATGCAAGTAGAAAAATAGGGACCATTTTTTTTGGAAAGTAACAGCATTCTGTGCGCTCTTGGCATTTAGTCATGCCAGCCACATGACCATGGAGAGTCTTCAGACAGTGCTGGCTCTTCAGCTTTGTAATGGAGATGATCACCATGCCCTAGAGCCAGAAACAACTAGCACATATGTGAGAGGGGAACCTTTACCTAATAAAAATAACAATAAATGAGGAAAAATTTATGCCATGGGGCACAGACTCACTGTGATCCTCATCCTATGGCCTCTGGTTGCAACCAAACTACCAAGCTCAGAGACAATAGAGCACTCTACAGTTATTACAATAACTGTAGTGGTGTAGTGGTTAGAATGCAGTACTGCAGGCTACTTCTGCTGATTTCCAGTTGTCAGCAGTTCAGCAGTTTGAGTCTCACTGGCTCAAGGCTGACTCAGCCTTTCATCCTACCAAGGTCAGTAAAATGAGAGGACCCAGATTGCTGGGCTCAATATGCTGACTCGGTAAATCTCTTAGAAAAGGTTGTAAAGCATTGTGAAGCAGTATATAAATCTAATTGCTATTGTTATTATCTATTCCAATGTTTAATGAAATTGATTAATAAAGCAAGCTTAATCATTCTGTGCTATTCAAATTAGTTGAATGCAAATTAAAGACAGAGGACGTTTTTTTAACTTGAATGTTTTAACATTTTATTTACTGATTTTATGATTTTCTGTAGGTCTTTGAGAGAGAAGATATTTGATAAGAATATAATTCACTCTGAGATGGTATATTAGCATGAAAATTTGATGGTGTATGTGTGAAAACTGTTGTAAACCAGTTTCTATCAATTGTACCACTTTATATTTTATTCCAAATAATTTTAAATTGGCATTCTCAGTATTAAATAGAATCAATGAAGTAGAAAAGTAGTAGGGTCTTTAGTCAACATATTTCAGTTCAAATGTTTGCCCTCAAAAATAGCTTAGGAGAGCTAATGAGGAAATCTTAAGCTTTTGAAGGGCTTGAGATAAATTATCTGATATATACTTCTAAACATGAGTTAGCTTTCTTTTGAGATTGTTTTCCCATCTATATTGCTGATTGTTTGTTTTAAAAGACAAAACTAATTAAAACATTTTAAATGTATCATTTTCTTTAAAAGCAGTCTACAATCTTAGAAAAGATCCTAATTCTTTTTCAAAAGCCTGTCCTGAACCTGATATAATAGGTGAATCTAAACTCCAAAAAATAAAAAATAAATAAAGTGTCACCAAAAGTCAACATGATGAGGTGAAAATCACTTCTCACTGCTAAAATGTCTTTCTGCTTGTTAATTCATTATTATTTTTTTTTGAAGAAAAGTAAAGGTTTCCCCTGACAAATCATGTCCAATTCTAAGGAATAGTGCTCATCTCCATTTCTTAGCCAAGGGGGTCAGTGATGTTTGAGGACACTTCTGTTATCATGTGGCCAGCATGACTACATCAAGGGGCATGGAATGCTGTTACTAACCACTGAAGTGATATTTATCTACTTGCATTTGCATCAGTGGTGGGATTCAAACATTTTTAATACCGGTTCTGTGGGCGTGGCTTATTTGGTGGGTATGGCTTGGTGGTCATGTGATTGGGTGGGTGTGACTTGGTGGTCATATGACTGGGTGGGCATGGCCAACTTGACATCACTCACATCAAGGGGTGCCTTGCCTGGTCTCAAAGACATACAATTTCCCTCTCTATTTATTTACTACTACTGAACATCCAAAATACACCATTTAATCCTATGTATATATGCCATATGTGTACATACATCTTATATAGTATAATGTATGTATAGGCACACAAAAAGATAATTATCTACTATATATACTGTATGTGTATTTACACACACACACACACACACTGCTCCACTAAAATTATACACATTCAACCTCACTGCATTTGGAAAAACACACCCATAATCCACTTTCTGCTACACATTTAATTATAACTTCTGTACATTAGAACATTTCACATGCCTTCAGATTTACTCCCCTAGCCTGCACATGACCGTTAGACCCAGGAGATATCATGGATTGAGTAAAATTTGATGAAACTCATTTAATAATGCCCTTGCTTAGCAACCAAAATTTTGGGCTCAATTGTGGTCATAAGTGAAGGACTATCTCTGCCTTCCTCTGCATGGCAGCCTTGCCCTAATAAATTCCTCTGTCAATTTTCCTCTCTGTTAGAGGCACCAAAATAATCCAGATTCCAGATTATATAAGGTCTCCTGATGGAGCAGGGGGTTGGACTAGATGGCCTCCAAGGTTCCTGTCACTGCAGTTTTTTGGTTTGTCTGTCAGGCTCCTAAGCTCATATTATAGCAAGCAGGTGTCTGCTAGCCAGCACTGTGTCATCTTGCCTCCATAGTAATGAAATAAGAAAGTCTTGCAATGTTTTGATTTACTGAGCATGTGTAAAAAGTTTATACTTCACTTCCTGTAACGTCCATTGTATTTTTCCTTTGTTCTTTTTCTATATGCCTTGGTATGAGATTAAGGAGGCTGCCAATATGTAGCTTGTTAGGTTTTCTTATTTTGTAACTAATAAAAAATATTTCTTAGATTACTTTCTGGGTCTAATTTTTATCAGCATTGACAGCAAAGAAAGACATGGTCTATCACTTTTAATTAGCAGGGATGTTTTGGATGATTTTTTTACTCCCTGGCAAAAGGTTTTTTTCAAGCCTTGACAGTTCCTGCTAACTTTGCTATTCTATGATTCTGTAAGGATCTCCTGCTGAAGCAAGGGGTTGGACTAGAACAGGGATTTTCAAACTTGACAGCTTTAAGACTTGTGGACTTCAATTCCCAGAATTCTGCCTCCAGTCATGTTAGCTCAGGAATTCTGGGAGTTGAAGTCTACAGGTCTTAAACTTGCCAAGTTTGAAGACCCTTGGACTAGAAGATGACCTCCAAGATCCCTTCCAGCCCTAGATTGCTGTGCTGAAGCCAGGGTTTGTGTCCTTCCTTCCTCTCCTTTTTTCTTTCTCTCCCTCCCTCCCTCCTTCCATGTATCTATCTATCTATCCATCCATTCATTCATATATCTCATTCACTTTCTCCTCCCTCCATCTTTCTTTCTCTCCCTTCCTTCCATCCCGTCTTTCTTTGCCTATCCCTTCTCTTCCTTCCGCTCTCTCTTTTTCTTTCTTTCCCTTTTTTATTTCTTTTCCTTCTTCTCCTTCTCTGTCTCTTTCTCTCTCTCTATTTCCCCCTCTCTCTTTCTCTGTTTCCCTCTTTCTCTTTCTCTCTCTCTCTTTCCCTCTCTTTCTCACTCTTTCTATTAATTTCCTTCCTCCTTCCCTCTCCTTCTAAAGCTAGGAGAGAAGATCCACCTGAAACAAGCACACACACACACACACGCTTCCAAGCACCCACTTGAAACAAATGCACACACACATACACATGCTTCCAAGAGTCCACCTGAAACACACACACACACATACACACACACACTTCAAGTGCCCGGCAGTGTTGCTTACTATGAGGGTTCTTTCCCACCCAGCATTTACTGTGGTAGTTGGAATCTGAGGGGTTAGCTTAGAAAGCTGCCAATAACATAAAATGTAAAATCAATGGAGAGGACAATTAAAAACACTTTGTCTCATTTTTATAATCCTAGATTCTTTGTCATTGGATATTTGGCCAATTCCAACTTCAACCAAGAAACATCATTGTTGGCATCTGTCAGTTGCTGGATGGAAGTATTGAACTGAGAAAATGGGCAGAGTGCTCTTTCAACCATAATGTCTTTGACAAGTAGAAGATTGGGAAGAATTCAAGGTACACATAACGGTATTTATACTTCATGAGGCTCAGCCCAAATTTAGAATCACTATATCTAGACTGTAACTATATGAATGACTATTTGTTTGTTTGTTTGTTTGTTTGTTTATATTCCTATGCCACCTATATCCTCTACAAGGTGACTCTGGGTGGCTTACAAATTATAAAAACAAGTTATATCAGATACAGAAAGAAAATATATACTATACTACAGAAAGAAAACATAAACTATGATAAAGAACATTTAAATTTCCTGACTATTAGTACAAAATCCTGTGATGATGACGATGATTATGATGGTGATGATATTCTTATAAACTCTTTTTGAGAGGTTTTTACATTCAGAACAAAATGCGATGAAATAAAATCAGCTCACATCATATTTTCAAGTGAATTCCAGGATGTGTCCCAACTTTATGGTAAAATTTCTGAATGATTGCTTCAAATTTCAAATATGAATTCTGCAATCACTTTTTAAGATATGCCTTCAATTTTCAATGGTTAACTTGGTTCTTCTTATTGTTTGAAAAAAATCCCTCCCAATCACTTAAGTAGAGATATGACTAAATAACAAATAGCAAGATTGCATCAGCGAGTGAAAAAAAATCCTCTCAAACTCTTTGGGTTCTGTGTCTGTTGTGCTAAATGGAGCAGAAACATTGTATTGCAGAGACACAACATTAATGATGCACTTTTTTAATTCTTTTGCCTAATTTATGCAGCATTCCATTGCATTTAATTTCTTTCTAACAGCAGATGTTTTTACAGTTTTATAAGCCTTGACTTCAATGAGACAACACAAATTTACACTAGGCCTATTTCATTTGATATGACATTTATTTATTTATCTATCTTAATGGGGGCTGTGAATTTAATTGACAATAATAAAGAAACATAGTTTAATAATTGTAGAAGCCAGTGCAATCACAATTTTTAATTGCTACAACTGTGGATTTAAGGCATGTTAAAATTTTAAGTTAATGCTATCGGATTGGACCTGACAAACATTCATTCACTCATTCATTCATTCATTTTAATATCACATTTTGAACCAGAATTGGGAAAATGAAATCAATCAATGGAGGAGCTAGGGTGTGAGAAACATTCTCATCACCACTACTAGCAAATAATCTAAAGGCACCCACTTGAAATTTTCAATACTTGGCCTGTTTCCACTTGCAATTTGCTAAATCTCAGTTATGCTCATATTTGTTAAAATATTAAAATGCAGCGTGATGATTAGCAAATAATTATTGATTGTTTATTTCTAATAAAGTGTTGTTTGTTGTAGAACGTTAATGGCTTGGCAACTATAGCATTAGTCAGAATTCACAGAAATACTAGTTCACACAGTCTTCCATTTCATTTGCCAGAAAGATTTGCCTATCCTTCATGATAGGGTAGTGTATACAATGAAACAGAATGTAATGCTGCAGAAAATAAGACAAAATTGTAATTTATCAGACAACACAAGAATTTAGTTGAAAGCAATATACTTCCATTAGGCTAGCTCTTGGTACATTATCCCAAGATGCCTTAACCTGCATCATTTTCTAAGCCTCTATAGTGTTGTTAGGAAACTTATTCTTGACAGATTCCTTTGATTTGTGAACACACTTTATATTTGTAATGCTCAGATTATTGGAGAAGCAAAGCAATAAGGAGACAAATCCACATAGGTAGCATTCATAAAGCCTAACAAGTTAAGTGCCCATATGGATGAATAATTCAGTCAGCCTCCAATGTTTCCATGAATTTACTCAGAAATATGTTCTGTTCTTTATATATTTATTTATGAAATGAGTTTTTTTTAGAAATCTCCACAAAAATCTCTAGATATTTTTAAAATATGTGTATATATATATATAATCAATGGAATGTATACTTATTTTATTATTTTAAATATTTTTATTTTAAAAGTTGGATCTTTAAAATGTGAAAGAATTCCAGAATTCCGATGGGTGGTAAACTGTTTAACTACATGGGAATTGGAATTGGACAGCAAATATATTTAATAAATAATAAAAAATGAAGTAATTTAATAATGGAATAGTTGGTAATAATTTTTCTAAAAAAAATAACATTTTAAAGGGCTCTTTTTTCTTTCTAAATTCCTAAAAGCTACTCAAAACATAATAATTTATCATCAGTAAGAACCCATATTATTATTACACAGTGCATTAATTACAATATTCTGTAATACAGATTGCATGTTTAAAAACAAGCCAATTTTCTAGAGAAGCAATACCAAAAATAGTGAAACAGTCAAGCAAAACAGATTTTTTTTCTTACCTTTATGTCCTAATGACATGTTGTAAGGTTTCCAGAATCATTGAACATGAGATGGATTACAAATAGAGCCTTGGTGGTGCAGGCTGTTAAACACCTAGCACTTAGCTCCAGCTGCCTGCAATTAGTGCAGGCTCGAATCCCACCAGACTTAAGGCTGACTCAGCCTTCCATCCTCCCGGGGTAGGTAAATTGAGGACCCAAGACTGTTGCGGGCAATAAGCTGACTTTGTAAAAATACCACTTTGGGGGGGAGGGGCAAAAAGCCCTAGTAATAAGCAGGCATATACAATAGAATGAAGGCTTTTGCTGAGCACATTGGGTTGTGCTCCAAAGATTGTAAGCCGCCCTGAGTCTTCAGAGAAGGGCGGCATATAAATGTATGTGTGTATATATATATATATATATATATATATATATATATATATATATATATTTTAGTAGATTTTCACGGGTAAAGGTATGTAGGTCTTGGTGTATTCGGGTCTTGTCCCATGTAAGATTGAGAATACCTTGGCAACGTTTCGATGAAATCACATCCATCATCTTCAGGCTGGTGTCTTCAGCTTCGTTCTCCCATGGTATTTTCTAAACTCCTTGGTTTTCTAGCCAACATCTTAAGAAACCCCAAAGACAAGATCCAGCTAGAAAACCAAGGAGTTTACAAAATACCATGCAAAATTTGCCCAGCCACATACATTGGACAAACCAACAGGAGAATAAATGCACGCATCGCAGAACACAAGAACGCAGTCAGAAAAGAAGAAAAAACTTCCTCCCTTTTCCAGCACCTTAAAGCCACAGGACATGAAATTGATTTTGAGGGATCCAAACTTATCTCCAATACTGAACACTTCAACAAGAGAATAATTAGGGAAGCCATCAAAATAGAGAAACACCCCATAACATGAATAAGCGGGATGACACTTCCGCCTACCAGACATCTGGAAACTAGCCCTAATCAACAAACGAGTGCCAGCCACAAAAACCAACACGGACCCAAAATAACACATGATGCCACCACCAATCTCCTTCACCAGACTCAAACCCAAGCCCACGCCACAGATGAAAGGCAACCACCATCCAGAAACCAGACCATGGCTGCAACACCAGCTGCTACACCCCTCCAACCCCCAAACTAAGCAAACTGACACGCTATAAACACATAGCCAGACCTCAAACTCGGAGCCAAACCAAGGCCCAGAATGCCACATCACAGCCTTCCACCCAGAATACTACATCACAGAACTCAGGAAATCACAACACAAAACATCAGGAGGTTGCAGCACAGACAACGACCCAGGAGATTACAGCACCACACCCAGGACGTCACAACAATAGAACTCAGAAGGTCATCACACAGCCCATTACCCAGGTCGTTACAACACAAAAGGCTGAGAGACACACAGCCAGCACCTCAGCCACACAGGGTCTCAGGAAAAAGCCATCCAATCTGCATACATCAACTCCACAAACCAATCAAGAAGTAACAACACAGCCAACTCTAGAGTTTAAAAGGGGAAAACAGCCACAATCACACACTTCTCCCAGGAGAACGAAGCTGAAGACACCAGCCTGAAGATGACGGATGAGATTTCGTCGAAACGTTGCCAAGGTATTCTCAACCTTACACGGGACAAGACCCGAATACACCAAGACCTACATACCTTTACCCGTGAAAATCTACGAAAACATATATATATATATATATACATAATAATTTTTATAACGAAATAATGAGTTGAGAACTTTTTTATGGGGAATAGGGGTGGAACTTGACATCTCTGCACTGTTATTATAATGAATTTGTCTTGCCACAAGTTTATTTGTGTCTAACCATGACAGTCCTCACTTTCAAATTCCATTAGTGACGAACATGTGTGTGGGGTGTACTGTAAGAAGTAGGAGATTCTTAAGGAAATTTTACCTGAACATATTCTTTGATCTTACTTGGTCTTGGTAATTATAGAGAGTGTCTACAGATTAATATTTAGGATGATATTTTCTAAACTGGCAATAGCTGTATATTTCTCGGTTGTTAAAAACCAGTTGCAAGACACTTGCAAGACACCTACATAAAATGATTCTATAATTATCCAGAATTTTTAATTGATTATGGACCTATGCTCCTATTCAATAAACATGGTATAAACATATCATGTTGTGGCTGAAGCCGTGCTTATAGTGCATTCTTGAAAAACAAGATACAAAAGAACATGAAAAGCACCTATGGGTTCTCCATTCCATTTTAGTGCTAAAGAAACATCCTGCAACATTTTCTCGGGTACAGATAACCATTAGAATTGAATGAAACATAACCTTTTATCATTACCTATTCTGCTGCTTCAAGTGAAAACAGGAACTTCTATATTGCAAATCTGGGCACCATTTTGCACTTCTCACAAGCCCCAGAACTAATATCATTCCATGGCACTGAGTTTGTATGTACGTGTGATGCTAATAATAAGAACAATAATAGAATGTTTTATAATTGCTGAAGCAAGAGGCGGAGGCAGAGCTGCTCTTTTTAAACGGCTTTATTTCCTTAACAAAGTAACTTCAGCCACGGCTGGCCATCAGCCCGCGGCAACAGCTGAGATGGAGACAGCTGATTCCGCCTGACAGCTCCTTTTATAGGGAGCTGTCAGACGGCTCAGCCAATCAGCGTCTGCTTCGGCTCCCGCGCGAACGGCGGCCCGGAGTGAAGACTTCCAGACTCAACAGAATGGTAGAATATTTTCAGAAAATTTATTGAGTAATCTTCCTTCCTTAATGCATGACAAAATAAATTAAGATGTAAAACATATTGGTATTTTCTCAGAAAAATAGTCTGCTATAAAAGTTTTAATGTTTTTTCAAGAAACAAGAAGCATAAACTAAGAAGTGGGCATTAATATTAATCTTTTTACATTTCTCTTTTTGAGTTCATGTAAAATAAGTATGAGGATGGCTTGTGAAATTGAATTAATTTCCATGGTATACTTATTACAAGTAATCTATTATCTATGACAAACTCAAGAGGCTCCTTAACAAGATCCCAAACTGATAAGATAAGGAGCCTGGCTAAACAGTAGTAATAAAAACAAATAATTTACACTATGATAGCAATTATAAAGCATTTAAAAATTGCATTAACACAATATTAACTTTTTATCACTTGTAAAATTTTGAAACCCATAAATTTGATAGCAGCATGATACTGTAGTGGGGCGGTGAGGGTTTTTATTTTTTGTTTTCTTTTTACTTTCTTTCTTACTTTTTGTTCAGGGAATTCTTTCTTTCTAAATTGGGCAGCTTACATTAACAAAGTAATATCTTCTCAGTATGGTGGAAATTGAGTGAAAATTAATGAAGATAATAAGCTTTGCTCATATTGTTTCCTTAAAGTCATAGTTATATCCGTTGATTATATCTGGATTATCCATGCTAGGACACTGGATTACTATTCTTGAATCCTGAACCAGAAAACTGTCCCAGAGAAGAACATCTTAAGCTGAGGAAGGTTGTAGAACTGAAAGTTCAGATGCAAAAAGCCAGTCTTATAAAATGTTTGCTGATTGCTTGTCAGTTTATAGGTTCATTTGCTTTTCCTTTTCAGCATTATTTAATGTAACTAACAATTAGTCTATAGAATATTTCTATTTTTTTCATACCTTTTGTCATTTCGTCAATTAGTCAGAAACTTGTCTTATGATTTTGAGCAATGGAGTCATTGCAGTAGGATTGCTGCAAGCTTAATCTAATGGACAATATAATAAAGGAGCTAATTCTGCTCGAGAAATTACTGGAAAACTCTCAAACACAGTACTGATAGCAGGTGCTACATACATTTTCTGCCATGCTAAAACTCCTTCAATGGAAATTTATTAATTTTCTTTGATATAGGTTCTGATATAGGAATCAATAATCCATAAATCCATACATTTGATTCAATTAATTTATTTTATTTCATTTTTTTTCACTTGATTTTTTATACACAGATTTTTCTTCTAACTCTCTCTCCCTCCCTCTCTGTGTCTACTCCCCCCCCAAAAAAAGATGTTCACATCTTGCCTTAAGTAGAATCCAATTTTTTTGTCATCTAAACATATTATTCCAAAGAGTTCCAGATGTGGCTTTTGTTGTGAAGTAATTCTGCTTCATTCAGAGCATTTTAAAGGTAGTTAAAACATTGTTTTTCCAGCTGTTTTCCACTTTTTCATGTGTTTCCCACTTTTTCTATTATAAAAAAAGCAATTAAGGAGAAAAAGCTACAATAATTGTAGATTTTTTTAAAGTACTGATCAAAGAGTTTCATCTGAATAAACCTTTGAAAATAGGTCCAGGGGGGAGGGTGATATTCAACAGTGGGGGCACTGTGGTAGAATAGGCTTTCATTCCAGGTCCTGTCAGATGACATTCTTTTGTAGATGTAATTGATAACTTCGCTATCCTTCCAGGAATAAGAAATACATTAACTATACACTGATCTGATAGATTGGATTAATATAACCAGAGAAAGGATGTTCCTCAAATAACCCAGTCCCATAAATGTGCATGTCAGTTGTTTCCAAAATAGCTTTAAGACATGAAAGACTTCAGTTTCAGTTTTGCTACCTTGTTCTCAGACATCCCTTAATAAAGGGTACCAACAACTTTTTTATTTAGTTAAACACAGGTGTCATATTCTCCAGAAATAAGAAGTGTTATTGTGGATTGTTGCTGAATGCATCTCAGTACCATGAGCTTTGTGTTTCTCATTTCCATTCAAGATTGCATTGCAGCTTCATCTATCTGAACCTGCTAGCAGATTTTTCTAGACGATATATACATGGCCTTAAATTATTTTATTCAATCAGCCAGTCATTACAGGTTTTCTATCATGCTGACTTCACATGAACTACTGGCAATTTACAAGTAGCTTATAAACATGATTATATTAAGAGTAGAAAATAAATATACAACTAAATATTCATCAGTTAAAAGCACTGCAATTATTTTTAATGACATCACACAAATTATTATTTGGTAAGCCAGTCAGACCTTTTATCTGCCTTTGTGATGAATTTACATTACCGAATGAGGCTGACAAATCATGAAAAGTGCAAAGCACTACAAATATGAAGGTTCACTGAAATTTAAACCAGTTTGAAAGCTTTTTTTTTCAGTCTTAACATTATTATTTTTACAAATAACTCAAAGCAGTGAATATTATCTAATACTTCTGTTTTTATTTTCTCCCCAACAACAAATCCCGAAAAACCAAAGTTTTTGGCTACTTTTTGTTGTCCTAGCCAAAACAAAGAAACTTAGCCTTAGTACCGCATAACAGTGCTTCAGTATTAGAAATATGTCTTTAGTTAACTTCCTACCATCCTGCTTTAGAAGTACTATTTATTTACAATAGACTAGTTCTTTAGAGTAAAATCTATTAATATTTTTATTTTATTTATTTTATTTGTCAAACAAGTATTAGATAACAGGTATAAGTATAAACATGGTTATGAATACATGATATGGATACGAATAAAAAGAAACATTAGGATAGGGACGGTAGGCACATTGGTGTACTTATGCACTCCCGCTACAGACCTCTTAGGAAAGGGGTGAGGTCAATAGTAGACAGTCCAAGGTTAAAGTTTTGGGGGTTTGGGGAAGAAATCACAGAGTCAGGTAGAGGATTCCAGATATTGACCTCTCTGTTGCTGAAGTCATATTTCCTGCAATCAAGTTTGGTGCAGTTTACCTTGAGTTTGTATCTATTGTGTGCTCTTGTATTGTTGTGATTGAAGCTGAAGTATTCATTGACAGGAAGGACATTCAAATAGGTAATTTTATGTACTACACTTAGGTTGGACTGAAGGTGGCTTGGTTCTAGGTTGTCTAGGTCTAAAATGTCAAGACTGGTGGCATAAGGTATTCCACTATGAGTATAGGAGTGGAGTACTCTTCTCGTGGAATATTTCCGGATTTTCTCGACTGTATTAATATCTGATATGTAGTACAGGTTCCATACTGATGAGCTGTATTCAAGTATTGGTCTAGCAAATGTTTTGTATGCCCTAGTTAGTAGTGTGATATTACCAGAGAAAAAGCTACGTAGGATTAGGTTAACACTCTTAATGCCTTTTTGGCTATATAGTTACAGTGGGCTCTAGCACTTAGATCATTAGAGATGAGTACTCCAAGGTCCTTGACATAGTGGAGGTCATCAACACGGTCTTGACTATTCAGCTTGTATTTTATTTTCTGATTTATTTTGCCAACAAACAAATTTTTTTGTTGAGATTTAAAGTTGTCACATGTTTGACCATTCTGACACATAGTCAAGTTTTTTTTGAATAGCTTTACATCATTAGTGAAAAGAATGCAGTAGCTCTTAATATGATCACGAGGTCATTTATGTAGACTATATGCCCATAATGCATTTTTAGTTAAGAGACGTTTTAACTTGTAGAGAAGAATTTGACATAACCTGTTTTAATTATTCAGTTCTTTAATTTGGATTCAGATTTAGCAGTGTATATGTCTATCAGTTGCCAAATGCAATGGGAAATCAGGAGGCAGTTGCTTAAGAGGCAAAGAACAGATAAAGATTATGAAGGAAGATCCCTGTCCTAGTGTATAAAAGTTGAGGAATAATCTATTTTTTCTTTAAAAAAAAAGCAGACTGAAGAGAGGAGCTTAAGAATTTTCTCATCATGAAATAGTAGATCTGAGAGAAAGAGATGAGAAAAACGGGATTCCTGTATGTATTATCTCTAAAGCCCCTAGTGAACAATGAGATAAATCATTGGGCAGACAAGTTCAGTCTGTATATAATTATCTCTGGGTTTGTTTGTTTTTTAAGAATAAAGGAATTTATAGATTTAGATTTAGACAAATCTAGTGGGGGTATTCGAATAATTTAACAACCATTTCTCTGCTCTAATGACTGGCTGGGTAGGTGTGGTTGGGTGGTCATGTGACTGGGTGAGCATGACCAAGTCAATGTTACTCACATCAGGGGTGCCTTCCCTTCCCCCTCCCCCAGCCACCCTTCACCTGGCACCATTGCATCACCCACATCACCCCTCTGCCTGGCCACCTGTCTGCCCATGCTCTTCAGCCAAGCACAGAGGGCCCAGAGTGGATCAATCGGTTCGCTGAACTGCAGAAAAGGTTCACTACTGGTTTGTGTGAACTTATGCAAACTGGCTGAATCCCACCACTGGACAAATCATAATTATTTCTTATAGTTGGTACAATGACCAGCATTAGGAAAGTTTTAGAACCAGAGAATAAGCTCATCTGTTGTTTTCTATGGTTCTTTGCTTATGCTGATTCTGAAATACATAAGCTAGTTATATATGTATAGACCCACATATATACATACAGTAAATACACATGGAAACTGTGCTTATAGAGTTCCATTACATAAAATTATTTTGTGATACCTGTACTTTTATACTACATAAGTACCTTAAAATAAACTTCAATGTTTTTTACTGAACTCTGCTTTTTACAATGTCCAAAATCAACTCAAGTGGCTTTTAAAAAAAAACATAATTCAGATCTTGCTTGTATGCGTATTTTTATAATGGGGAGAATTTATATGAAACAATCCTCTCTTGTTCTGAATAAACAACTCTCAGACAAGAAGATTTAAAACTTTTATCTTACACTGCAAATTAAATTTTGTAACTCTGGAATAATTTTAATACCACTAAATACTAAACTCAAAGGCTTCAAAGGTATACAACTGCACTATTACAATCTAAAATAAGTTATAAAAATATGTGAAAACCTGCTCTACGCATTAGAATATTATTTCATAATTAGAATAGGTATAAGGCTGTTGTGAACGACACTTTGTCTATGCGGTGATTTTCAGTTCAGTAAGTTTTTGCATTCTAAGGATAATTCCAGTAGGATTTGGTTTTGGCTGTTTAGACCAGGGGTCTCCAACCTTGGCTACTTTAAGACTTGTGGACTTCAACTCCCAGAGTTCCTCAGCCAGCTGGGAGTTGAAGTCCACAAGTCTTGAAGTTCCCTGGTTTAGACAACATTGTGGCTGAATTTATTTCCCTATGCCATCAATTCCTTGGATAGGGAAGAGATGCTATTATTGATAACTTGACTAGACCATTAGGCAAAACCAAATAACAATATGCATTTGGATTTAATCAGAAACCAAGCAAGTATAATATTGTTTTATTTGAACAGCTTGTTCCAAAGTCAGAAATGTATATTCAAGCACATAATTTTTTTACATGGTTTCTCCTTGATGAAAGTTATACCTTTTATAAACAATCTATTATTTTTAAGAATAGTTATCAAACTAATAAGTTCCAGTTCACCTCTAAGCAGAGAATAAAGAAGAAATGCCATTCTCCATACTGTAAAGTTTAAACCAAGCAACAATCATATACTTTATAATGCATATTTCTTTTCTAGAAAAAAATCAGAACGGAAAGTTTAGCTGCCTTGATATATTACTGAAATTGAAAGCATCATTAATGTGTGTCATGAAGTTCAGTGTAAAAGATTGTAAAAGTTGTATTAAGGAATAAATAGTTTCAGAACAAAATTAAATTTAATGTAAGAAAATTATTTTAACTTTCTGTTAAATGGTCTGTCAGGGATTAAAGTAAATTTATTTCCCAGCTTTTTCTAGAAACAGTAATCATAATGAGAAGCTAGGGAGCTTTCTTTGTATCCAAAATCTAGATGCATATGGGTATCAATTTCCTGTATTTTTATGTGCACATATGTACCACTAGAGGCCATCCTACTCCTCTTTAAATTGGTAAATATGCTAATAGCAAGTGTTATAGTTGATGTGATTATCATATAAATGTGAAACATAAAAACGCTGCCTAGACTTGCTGCCAAAGTGCATAATCTGTGTCTTTTATCAAAATCTGTTTCTGGAAAAAAAATAATACATTAGCTGCACACTCTACACATTGCTTTAAGGATTATTGTTTTTAGAAATTTCTGTCTCAGGAGGCATTTGTCTGCATTCCAACTATTCTTGGAGATGAAGACTGATTGTTGAGGATGAATTGCATCTATCCTTCTAGTCAACCAAAACATAAATATCCAATTTTATACTCTACAAATAAATTCAAGAAAGCAAAAGTGAATCTTTTTCTGTTAAAGAATTCTCCATAAAGCTGAGACTTTCAGATCAAAGCTTTCTGCTTTTTGTTTTCAATTTATTCTGCTAACTTTGTCCATCCAAAAGGATTCATTATATTTCTGTTTGTCAAGATTTCTTCCTAAAACTGCATTACTCATTGCTAATAACGATAAACTCTAAGAAAGATCTCAAGTAAACATATATGTGGCCGTGCAAATGTTTTCCTCTGCCTATTCTTCTTGTTGAGCACAAATCAAAATCAAGGTAATTTAATAACAATGCACCAAATCAGCCGTTGTAGTTCCAAAACTTCATGCCAACTGTACCTTCTAATTGCTGCTTCTTGTATTTATTCTTGTACTCTGACATCTTGAGAAAGATCTGTGATCTGGAAGCATCATTAGCCGTTACTTGAACTGCTGTTTCAATTCTAATATATCTTTCCATTCATCATTGTGAATGGAACATATCATTCTATTATCATATATTAATTAGTATGTTGTGAAAAAAGAAAATATCTATGAATTATCCTGCACTAATTTGTTCTGCAAAATAATATTCTGGATTTTTGAATGATTAAAGCATTAAATTAAAATTAGAAATATAACAGCATTGAAAGAATAGATCTTGGCAGTGATTTGTTCTTCAAGCTTGCCATTTAGCTCACAGACATTTCATTACCAGTCTAGGTAATATAATCAGTGGGACTTCGGTAGAAGTGTCTTGTTCTATTACTCTTTAGCTTATATATGCCTTACGTGCTGGTGTGGTAAATTGGTCAGACTGGCCATGGTCATTTGAATGGTCTGGTTTCTTATATATTCACATGCTGAATCTGCAAAATATGCAACAGTATTATTATTATTAAGAGCGTGTAATTTGTGGAGATCTCTGAAAGATAGAAGGAAAATGGTTTTCTGTTTATGTTTGGCATATCTGAGTGTTTATCTTGCTAAGGCTATGAAATCAAATCTGGAATATAGATGGTATCACACTATCTTGGAAAAGTATCAGCAAAATATTATGTAACCCGTACAATATAATATTTTTTCCTGAAAGATCATTTTACTTTTTCTTATGGCTTGGTAATATGTAAACCATTCTCATTCTTGGAAAACATCACTGAAAATGTTTTTCCATATATCACCACAGTAATATCACAATATTGTTATGACTTTGTTGTGTAGGAGAAAGTTGAAGCATGAAATTTGAACCGGCTAAATGCTTAATGTGCTTCACTTTTACAAGTAAAACTTTGAGTTTTTCACAGGTCTTTGCTTTTGGTTGATTGTGGAGTCTATTAAAGTATCATAAAAATTGGTAGAAGATAAATAGGGCTGTCCATAAGCATACAACAGATAACTTACTAAGATTTTGTTGGAATACATTTTGAAATATAGATCATTTTATCATTACTATGAGGAATATGCTTACATATTTATTTAGATGAACATTTCATTCCAGCAATGTTGAAGGTAGTTATATGATTTATATCATTAAATTCATATACTGAAAAATCATAGACATAGAGATTCAGTGGTATAGTATCATAACACAAAAAGAAATACTCTAAAAATGGGGGGTAAAAGTAGGGCTGATTCTAGGCTTATGCACCCTAGAGAATCATGTAGAGCACCACATTTTATGGGTTGTTAAAATTAAAAAGGTTTCCAAACACACACACACACACACACACACACACACAGTGAAAATCAGAAACAGCATAATCTATGGGTCAGCACACTTGCTACAGGGTAAAATATAATTTCACAGAATTGTTGCTATATGACAACAATGAATGCTGATATAATTAAAATTAATGTGATTCATAATAAATAAGGAAAAAATGTCAGAGAAAAGCAATCTAGGCTGAACATAAAGCTCAAAAATTCAAAGAAAAAAGAGGACATCAAAATGCTTAGAACTGGCTCTGGTAAAAGACCATTCGGCAATTTTGAACTGAATTTTTCATTCTAATCTTGGAGATTTTGACAGAGGGGATATCACTTATACCATGTGATTTAACTTTAGAAATAAGAAAGCTATTTAATATTAAGTTTTGTTTAAAATGATTTTTTAAATGAATGTATAACTGTTTTCCATTCTCTTAAACAGAAACACTCTACGAAGCATCTGTCTAGTTGATTAGATAATACCATGAAAAATAAGGACATCAAGATTAGCCTGTCTTGCAATCTACAAAGGAAGCATTAATCTGTATAGAACATAATGTCGATGCTTCTTAGGCACTAATGTAACCAGATTCTATTTAAGTTAATGGGAAGAGCAATTGATAGATTACAATATCTAAAGAATATCTACAATATTTAATGCATGCTATTTCTTCAGCATATACCTGAAATGGAATAGAATATGTTAATAATATTATGCTTTTTTTAGATGTAAGGTCAATAAATATATATTTAATAACAGGAATCTTTATTGAAGTCAAAGACCCTACATAATTAAACTCAACAATATAAAGCATATACATGGAAAGATACAAATCATAAAATTAACTAAGGCCAATTCACTGCACATTTTACATATGACATAACAGAAACTGACTATTCTTAAAATGATAGGGTACTGTATATGTGAGAGTAAACACTGTAAATACTACCTATTACAATGTCTGAGAAATTTCCTTAAAAGTGGAGCTGAACAATGAACATGTGCAAGCATTAAAATTACAATTTCATAACTGTTTTACAGTTTCAGTTTCCCCTGCACTGTATGTGCAGAACCTTATTCCAAATGGGACATGGATTTGCCTTTTAGGACTATGGTAGGAGTGCATCAACTCAAGCCAGTCAGAATGTCTTCCTATATTGAAGGGTTGTGATTGGCTTTGCTTTGACTTAGATAGCTGGGAGGTTTAATTGGATGAAAAAACTAGTCAGGATTTTTGCCAGATTCCAGATTGATGTTTTTAACCACTGTCTCAAAATTGCTGTTGCATGCTCTTATCTTAGTGTGCAGAGTTGGGATAATAAAAATCCAAGGTGCCCCTTTCTTTTTTCTTTTTGTCTATTGCCCTGGGCCAGAAGAAAATTATCACTAAGATCCTAGATTTAAGGCCTTTTTGGACAACATTTTGACCAAAATATTTTATAAACATATAAACAAGATTCGTCTCTATCCTATTGATGCTGGCCCCACTAATCAAGAATTGCATTTGAATCATAGCAGGGACCTTGCAGCAAGTTCTTGAGAAATTTGCTTTAAACCCTCAGCCAAAGGGTTTTGGAAGGACTGCCATTTTGGTCTTTTTGTTGTTAGAAGAATACAAGATCCAGTTCTAAGCTAGAAGAGAACACTCTGCTTGAAAAGAAGGCAGTTTTGTTCAACAGCAAGAAAGACAGACTCCAAAGGCAGGCTACAATTTGCAATACAGATGCTAGTAGTATTTATAGGAAAGGTGGTTCTTTGTGTGGTGTGTGTGAATGTGCTCTTTGAAATGTTTATTCTGGTGAATATGCAACTTCAGTGGGGAGATGCTTTATTTGACTTTTATTAAATTTTTCAGAACTTCTGCTTCTTCTCTGCCTACATGCTGACTTTGAGTGACATATCTATGTACTCAGGGAAACTATATTGTGAAAAGACTGCTGACTGTTTCCTGACTGCTATTATTTGCACAGTTTAATTAGTTTACCCTGGTGGCCAATTATTGGTGTAAAAATGGCTTAGCATCCTTTGCAACACTGTATTGGCTTTGTTTGCAACGTAATAGAATAGAATAACAGAGTTGGAAGAGACCTTGGAGTTCTTCTAGTCCAACTCCCTGCTTAGGCAGGAAACCCTATACCATTTCAGATAAATGGTTGTCCAATCTCTTCTTAAAAACTTATAGTGTTGGAGCATTCACAACTTCTGGGGACAAGTTGTTTCATGGATAGTTTTTCCAACTGTCAGGAAATTTCTTCTTAGTTTTAGGTTACTTGTCTCCTTGATTAGTTTCCACCCATTGCTTCTTGTCCGGCCCTCAGAAGCTTTGGAGAATAGCTTGACTCTCTTTTTTTGTGGCAATCCCTGAGATATTGGAACATTGCTATAATGTCACACTTAGTCCTTCTTTTCATTAAACTAGACATACTCAGTTCCTGCAACCATTCTGTTGAATGTAGAAGTCTTCACTCAGGTCGGCATCTACAGCGGGAGCCGAAGCGAGCGCTGATTGGCTGAGCCGTTTGACAGCTCCCTATAAAAGGAGCTGTCAAACGGAGTCAGCTGGCTCCCTCTCAGCTGTTATGCGGGCTGTCAGCCAGCCGCGGCTTGTGTTCCTGAAGAAAATAAAGCGTTCCCGTTAAAGAACAGCTCCGCCTCTGCCTTTTTCCTTCTCAGCGCGCCAATTATAAAACTGGCGACGAAGGTGGGATTCTGACAGCCAAAGCAGAGCGCGTCGAGAAGAAGAGGACAGAGCAGCCGAAAAACACCATTCCAAAGAGCCGACCGGACAAGCTGCGAGATGATAGCACCTCCGAACTTCCCGCCTTTCCGGCCATCGGCAGAGACATGGACTTCATACATCAACAGGTTCGAATGCGTCATGGACGCTGCGAACCTGTCAGACATTCCCTCTAACAGGAAAAAGGCTTATTTCCTGAGTTTCTGCGGAGCCACCGTCTTTGACACAGCTACTGCAATGCTAGCACCCCAGACTGTCAAGGCTGTTTCCTGGGAAGAGCTACAAGAAGTCCTGGGCAACCATTATGCCCCAAAGCCATCACGTATGCCGCCATGCCTTCCGTCAAAGGACCCAAGCGGAAAACGAATCTGTCAGTGAGTATGTGGCAGCTCTCCGTTCAGCTGCCCTTCACTGTGGTTTCCGTGATCAACTAGATGACATGCTGCTTGACCAGCTCGTCTCGGGGTAAGAGACCTCTACAAAGGAGACTACTGGCTAAAGCAGACCTCACCTTGAAACAAGGTATAGAGGAAGCTCGAGCAGCTGAACTGTCAAGCGTGTCTGCAGCTGCCATACAAAAGTCAATCAACGTCCCAGGAAGCAAACCTAGCACTGCTATCAACTACGGCCGCTGCCTATGAGGATGAATACTTGGAGGAAGAGGAAGAGGTCAATCGCCTCAGAGCCCCTCGTCCATTCCAAAAGAAAAGTCCACCTTTTCAGCAAATGATCTGCCTCAGTTGCGGAGGAAATCATTCAAGAACCACCTGCCGGTTCAGAAACGCAATTTGCCTCAATTGCCAAAAGAAAGGTCATCTGGCAAGAATCTGCCAATCACCAAGAAGCTCAAACCAACCTAGGCAAACATTAAACCTAGCAAAAACCTTAAAACAAGGAGGAATGCTATACTATTAACGAGGCATTCCAAAGAGCTGAGTCACTACCCCACTCTTTTAATATTAATAAGATTAATGTTGATCACCTCCTAGAAGGCAATCCCTGCCAGATGGAAGTGGACACAGGATCATCCCTCTCACTCATCTCGTGGAAGACCCTGAACAACTTGCTGCCTTCCTTCAAACAGAAACAACTGCAACCCTGCAACCTGACCCTGAAGGACTACCAAGGACAACCCATTCCTGTCCTCGGAACAGGCAAGTTCCACATTAAATTTAACAAATTTCAGGGCCACCTTCCTCTAGTCATAGTGCAAGGCAGCCTGCCCAGTTTACTGGGTCTGGACTGGTTCCATTCCCTGGGTCTTCATATCTCCGGAATTAACGCAGTTACTCCTTTCACTGTACAGAGCCTTCTAAATGACTTTGCTGAAGTTTTTGATGGGAAGTTAGGGTGTTACAAGGGCACCCCTATCTCCCTCAATTTAGATCCAAATGTAGCTCCAATACGCCTCAAGCCACGCAGAGTGCCCCTAGCCTTACGTCCCAAAGTGGATGCCCAACTTGACAAATTAATTTCTCAAGGGGTTTTGGAACCTGTTGATTTTTCCAAATGGGAAACCCCCATTGTGACACCCCTTAAACGTGATGGCTCTTTAAGGATCTGCTCAGACTACAAGTCCACAATTAACAAGGGGCTCCAGCCTAATGCTTACCCTGTCCCCATAATACAGCATTTGCTTCATTCCTTGGGAAAGAGTTCAATCTTCACCAAGCTGGACATGACTCAGGCATACCAGCAATTCCCTGTTGATAATGCAACTGCTGAAGCTCAAACTATTATTACACACAGGGCTTTCAAATGCAAACGTTTACAATTTGGTGTCAGCGTGGTCCCCTGGTATTTTCCAATCTATTATGGAACGTTTGCTTTACAATATCAAGGGTGTAGTCCCTTACTTCGATGACATCCTTATTGCTGCTGACAACCCTCAGCAGCACTTAACAAGACTTCGCCAAGTTCTCAAGTGTTTTCAGCAAGCTGGGCTGAAACTCAACAGAGACAAATGCATTTTTGCTGCCCCTCACGTTGATTTTTTGGGTTACCACATTGACTCCAAAGGAATCCACCCTATAGAGTCCAAAATCCGTGCAATTCAAGATGCCCCTGTGCCTCATAACAAAACTGAGTTACAAGCCTTTTTGGGACTTTTGAACTTTTATAGCTCTTTTCTTCCCCACAAAGCCACTGTTGCTGAACCTTTGCACAGACTGTTGGACTCCAAAGCCACTTGGAAGTGGGGCCCTCAGGAACAGGCCTCTTTCAAGGCTGTCAAATCTTTGCTAACCTCATCTAATGTCCTTATGCAATTCACTGAATCACTCCCTCTTGTTTTGGTTTGTGATGCTTCTCCTTATGGAATTGGGGCAGTGCTGGGTCACAGGTTACCTAATGGCCAAGAGGCCCCAATTGCTTATTTTTCCAGGACTCTTTCAAAATCTGAGCGCAACTACAGCCAGATTGATAAAGAGGCTTTGGCAGCAGTGGCCTCTGTTAAAAAATTTCATGAGTATCTCTATGGGCACCAATTTGAACTAGTGACTGATCACCAACCCTTACTTGGTATCCTAGCAGGTGACAAGCCTAGCCCTCAAATACTTTCCCCCAGAATGACTCGCTGGTCTCTTTTTTTAGCTGCATACTCCTACAAACTTTCTCACAGGCCAGGTAAAGATGTTGCCCATGCTGATGCCTTAAGCAGATGCCCCTTGCCTGTTTTTGTTTCTGACCCTGCCCCTTCTCTGTCTGTTTTCCTCCTGGAAGACCTTCAATTGCCTCTTACTGCTCATGACATTGCCTATGCTTCCTCTAAGGATACCCAGGTTTCTCAGGTTATGGATTGGGTGCAAAGAGGGTGGCCTGGGCTGTTATCCCCTCTGAGTTCCGCCCCTACAAGTCACGCCAGTCTGAGTTAAGTGTGCTTAAGGGATGTTTATTGTGGGGTCCTCGTGTGGTTGTCCCTCACCTATTACGTGCTAGAATCCTTGACCTGCTCCATGAAGGGCATCCTGGCATCAACAGGATGAAGGCTCTGGCCAGGAGTTACGTCTGGTGGCCAGGACTGGACGAGGCTGTCACCACTAAGGTGCAACACTGCTCCACCTGTCAGCTCTCCAGACCCTCTCCTCCATCCTCCCACCCGGGGGAGTGGGAGGACACCAACACCCCATGGTCCAGGCTACATATAGACCTGGCAGGGGAAAAACTTCTTGGTACTAGTTGATTCCTTCTCTAAATGGGTGGAACTGGTGCTCCTCAAGAACACCACTTCAGAGTCTGTCTGTTTGGCTCTGGACTCCATTTTCTCCTCCCACGGTTTCCCTGACACTTTGGTCTCTGATAATGGGCCTCAGTTTACCTCTTCCCCTTTCGAACTCTTCCTTGCCCACAGGGGTATCAGGCACACTTTAATCTCACCTTTTCACCCTTCTTCTAATGGCCTGGCTGAAAGAGCTGTGAGATCTGCCAAGGAAGCTTTGGGTAGGTTAGGGGAAGGGGACTGGCATACCAAGATAGCCAGGTATCTGTTGGCACAGCATACCACCCCTAGCACCACTACCAACCTCTCTCCAGCTGAACTCCTTATGGGGAGGAAGCTACGCATAACTCTAGACCGCCTGCACCCCATGTATACCCCCAGGGCACCCCTAGACTCTTCCAGCAAAACAAGGGGTTTTTGTCCTGGTGATCCAGTCTATGCCCGAAATTATGCAGGGGCTCCCTTGTGGCTCCCTGGGTGGGTAGAACAGCAGACAGGCCCTAAATCATACAGAATAAGGCTAGGGGATGGGAGACTATGGCGCAGGCATGTGGACCAACTAAGAAGTCGTTGGAGTACTCCTACAGGTCCTGCCCAGTCGGAGCCAGAAACAGAAGAAAGGGGAGACGAGGGACTTACTAACTTACAAAAAGCGACTCCCGAACAGCGGTTTCTCGCGGAGGACTCACCTGACTCAGCAACAACTGAAGCACCCTCTCCAGCCTCCAGCCATCTACCGCAGCCCACGAGAGAAAAGAAGGCAGCGACGGCCCGGGAAGAAGCCACCGAGCCGAGAGCTGCTCCTGTCTTGCCAAGACGTTCGGCTCGGAATAAGCGGCGACCTGCCTATCTCGACGACTACGCCTGCGCGGTCTAGGGGGAAGGAGTGTTGAATGTAGAAGTCTTCACTCAGGTCGGCATCTACAGCGGGAGCGGCGAGCGCTGATTGGCTGAGCCGTTTGACAGCTCCCTATAAAAGGAGCTGTCAAACGGAGTCAGCTGGCTCCCTCTCAGCTGTTACGCGGGCTGTCAGCCAGCCGCGGCTTGTGTTCCTGAAGAAAATAAAGCGTTCCCGTTAAAGAACAGCTCCGCCTCTGCCTTTTTCCTTCTCAGCGCGCCAATTATAAAACATTCTTTATATGTTTTAGCCTCCAGTCCCCTAATCATCTTTGTTGCTTTTGTCTGCACTGTAGTTTTGTTTACTTGTAGGCCATCCTTAATATTAAAAGGTGCATCAGAGACAATACAGGAATAAATTTCATTTTGAATTAAATTTCTTCCAACATTATTTCCAGAACCTTGGAATAATCAGACAGTACTAATGACACCCTTCTTAGGCCAATTGGAGTTTGAGAAAATAAAATTACAAACTATTGGTCTGAAATATGTTTGTCTGCTACTTCGGGATATGATGGAAGAGAAATCATAGTAATTAGTATTGATATAGTAATTAAACAACAACGGAGCAAAAATATTGCCTTGTTTGACTCTTCTGCTAACGATGATATATTTCTATTTATTCTTTAGAGTAGATTTTATTTTAATGGTGATGATGGGGTTATATGAAAGTAGTATTCCAATATTTAAGGGACTGCCACAAAGAAGAGGCATCCATCTTATTTTCCAAAGCACCAGAAGGCAAAATAAGAAATAATGGATGGAAACTAAACAAGAACAGAAGCAAGCTAGAACTAAGAAAAAATTCCTAACGATAAGAACAATTAACCAGTGGAACAGCTTGCCTTCAGAAGTTGTGGGTGCTCTGTCCCTGGAAGATTTTAAGAAGAAACTGGACAACCACTTGTCTGGAATAGAATAGAGTATCCTGCTCAAACAAGGAGGTGGACTACAAGACTTCCAAGGTGCCTTCCAACTCTGTTATTCTGTTCTATTAGACCAAATATTTGTAAGCAAATGAATACCCAATTCATTTCAGATTCTAAAATGGTGTTTATAAGTTGTAATGCTTATTCTGCAGCTAGCATACAGGATATTTATAATTTTGTTGTGAAGACCATATGGCACAGTTTATGCCTAACTCTGATTCCTCCTTAGAAATTGTTACAGAGTCCAATGCTTGCAATTTTAAGAAAATACTTGCTTACAGAATAATTATGGTTGTGGAAGTTAAATGTAAAGGAACAGAAGCACTAGAAAAATGATTTAATGTAGAAGAGCTTCTACATTAAATTACATGTAGCTTCTGCTTAATGGGAATATCCATATTCCCAATATGAAACAAACAAACAAAAATTGATAATGAACAGTAGGTTATATTAGTTGGGACAGTCTCTCTATCATGAATTGAATCTTCACAACTGAAAGGCAACACATTTCTCTTGATATCATGTCTGGATTCCAGATTGCCAATTCTCAGCAGAGTCACCCATTATCCTTTTTTCTTTAGGATGGTCACTGGATTTTTTGTCTCTGTGGAAGTCTCATCTTCTGTCTTTCCTGTTCCTGGAACTTCTTTAGAAGTCTTAGGTCTTTGATGTAGAGTGCATCAAATTGATTGCACAGCTTCATTAATTGGAACTGTGTCCTGGTTGTTTTAGCCTTCCAAGTCATATGTTTCCAGCCTTCCTTTTTCAAGACTGCCAGTTTCAACATGGGTTTTTGTCCAGGTTCAGCTATTCTTAATTTAATCTTGACCAATAGGGAACGATAAGACAAGCTGAAGGTAGAACTGCTGCACAATCTTGAGATTAGGACAATGCAATTCTGGAAGTGAAAACAGTTTGATGTGGTGGTTAAGGTATCAGACTAGCCATCCATAAACCATGAGTCTTAGTCCTACCTTATGCATTCAACTAACTGCGTGATTTTGGACAATCACTATCTTTCCAGGTATACCAGAAAGGAGACAGACCAGCTGAACTAGAAGTTAGGGACAGTTCCTCCTTAGCCTCTTTTTCCACCCATGTGCGCTTTTCCTTCTTTTATCTGATTGTTTCCTAGGCAGCATCTCTTTGCTCCATTTCTCAAGGTCTTTATCACATACTACTACACAGCTTCAGAAAGCAGATAATTCCAAACCACTTCCAAAATCTTACCAAGAAAACTGCAGAAATTTCTACAGGCAGCAGTTAGGAGTTAATGCTGACTGAAAGGCAAAAACAAACAAGCAAGCTGGAAACAATATTGTTGAGGGAAACTAAAGTTGAACAGAGTCAAAGATATATCTTGGACTTAAGGAAATATATTTTAATGAACTAAACGCAATCACAAGTAGGAGTTAATGACAGGAAAATCTAATGGTAGAAACAACCCAACATGGCTATGAATTCCTAAAACTGTGTAGCAAAATTGAAAAAAGAGAATTAAAAAATGAAAATAATAATAATAATCCAAAACCTCAGAGAATATAAAAAGGAATGCAAACAAGGCTGGACATTGGGAAAGTTTACCAAAAAGTAGCACATACAGATAGTCTGTATTACATTTTTAAGAAAGTGAAGTAGTAACATTTTTAAGAAAGTGAAAGCCAAGAATGAGTGTTTAGTGATGAATGCTAAGAACAATATAGAGGGCTTGTTCAGCTATGTTTAAAATAAAAGTGTGACAAAAGAAATAATACACCAGATGCTCACAAAAGATGGTAATTAGCAAAAGACACAAATAATTCTAAACTTAATTCATTTTACTGTTCTTTGAGAAGAGGATATGTGTTCCTCTAGACAACTGTAAGACATGTTTAAGGGTACAGAATTCCAGCTGGAGCTGAATAGTAAGAAAATTTGGAATAATTATTGGGCTTGAATTAATTCATAATTGTAAGTGTAGCTGGATTAGAAAGGAAAGGAAAGGAAAGGAGAGGAGAGAGGGAGAGAGAATGGAGAGGGGAAGAAGGAGGAGAAAGGGAGGAGGAAGGGGAAAGAAAAGAAGAGAAGGGAAAGAAAAATAAAATGTATAAAGTATTAAATTACCAGAGGAAGACAAATGACTGCATGATCAAAATAAACAAAAAGGAGGATATAGGAAAATACAGAACAATTAATCTGGGAATATTTTACAGCATATCATAAATGATTGATATATAACTACCACGAAAACAATGCAGTAATTACTGTAAGTCACGATGAATTTGTCAAAAACAAGTTTTGACAGAATAATCTTTTTTTCTCATGAAAAAGCTCTGGGCATAATATATTTTGACTTCATCAAAACATTTGATAAAGTACTCCATCATGTGCTGGTTAGCAAACTTGTGATGCATGGACTGCATGGCATGTCTATTAGTTGAACTCATAGCTAACTTAAAAACCATATTGAATGAGTTTTCAGGGTAATATTTTTTAAAAATATTTAAAACCTTTAAAATTCTCTAGGTGAAACTTGTTATATTAATATCTCTTAAAAGGTATGTCATTTCTGCTTTTTTTCATGATATTCTGCAATGTTGGTATTTTGATACAGTTACTTTGTAGTAACCCAGTGGTGTCAAACTTGATTTCACTGAGCTGCATCAGGGTTCTTTTTGACCTTGGGGGCCAGGTAGATGTGGCTGGGATGGGTGTGGCCAGCTCAATGGCACTCGTGTTGGGGCACCTCCCCCAGGTTCCATTTTTGGCTGCAACAGCCTCCTACAGTGCTCTGCCAGCAAAAACAGAGCTTGGGAGGGCTGCACGCAGCCCTCCTGAGCCCTGTTTTCACTGTTGCAGCTGAAAACAGAGATTGGGGGCCTGAGGTGGAAGAGGCAGGTCCTTCACTGTTTCCAGTCTAGCCCCATGGGCACCTGCCTGCAGGCCTTGAGTTTGACACCCCTGTAGTAACTGTGAACTGTTTCATTTTTCAAATCTTGAAAAAAGATTAAATTGCTTTTTCAGCCTTAAAGTGATCTTGTATTTTTAATGTGAAATTTTAAATTCAATTTGAACCAGATCTGATTACCCAGAATGCACAGGTATAGGATATTAGGAAGGCAACTGAAGATGTGAAGAACATCTTGGAATTATAATTAGCAACAGACTGGAGTGTGAATTAAAAGTAGCTATGAAAAATACAGCTTTAGGTTGCATAAATAGAATTATAGTTTCCAATTCATAAGAAATAATATTTTCATTTTATCATGTGCTGGTCAGGCCTACCCAAATGCAATATCCAAATGCAATATCTATGCACTACAATATTTCAGTATTAAATGTGAGTGGCTAAACCACTAAACTTTTTTTGATTACTGCTATTATTTTGCTAGCTGCTGTTGTTGTTTTTAAATCATTTTCTCAATTTTCATGTTTTTTGTTTAATACGGGAGTTATTAAATCCTATGGTAGGCCATACTGAAAGGAAAACAAAGAAAATTATGATTTTATTTTGATTTTCCAGGAGATGAGTGGAAAGACGTTCTTGTAGAAGAAGAATTATTATTAGGGAACTGGAGATTTACAGTGAGAGACTGAATGAGCTGGGTTAACTTAGCAATAAGAAATACCTGAAGGTCAACATTTTATCTGTCACCTCAGAGGTCAGAATACAGAATAATGTGCTATTTCTGTTGAATGTTGGGGCAAGGATACTAAAGCAGTTTGAGTTTGGAGCCAGTTAGCTAAATATATTTTATTTTAGAGACTACACAGCTTCTATAGCAAAGAAACATCAATTAGAATTGCTGCACCAAAATCACCATGGAGATTGCCAGGCATCTCCTGTTCAATCCTAAACCTTAAAGCCTTACAGGCAGTTAGTTATTCAACAACATAGGTCTTTAAAAACTATGCTTTTTTCAAGGACTGTAAAAACTATTAAAGCACAACTATAGCAACTGCCAAGGGTGAAATGCAAATCCAGATAACTTTTAATATTTCTACTTTTTTTTAACTATCTCTATATTTTAATAGGCTGAAAGCCACAGACTTTAGAAAAGAGAGTAGGTAACATTTTGTCATTGCTGTCTTATTTCAGGCCACTTACTTATGACAAAGTTTCAGATAGCTGCTTCTGATATATCCAGAAATGTACATAATTGACACATTAACCGTAGGTGTTTAAATAGACTTTTGACCCATAATGATATATCATTACCAAGATCAGAGATTAATCAAAGAGTACATAATAACAATGTTTGACTTGGCATTATACTGTATGTTGTAAAACCCTCCAAAAATAAACTAAAAGGCTTGAGAAGCCCCAGAAAAAAATAATTGTTGTCTACAATGTACAGTGTAAGCAATGTAGCAGCCAGAATGTAGGACAAACAGACCAAAGACTAGCAGAGGCTACCTATGAACATCAACTAGCAGTCAGTAGATATGATAAAAATGTGGTAATTGCACAAGAAATGGGCAGAATTAACAATAGGTTAAGTTTCATCTGGGCAACTATGAGCATCCTGGACCAAGTCAAATCCAAAATGTAGAGAACTCCTGAAAGACCAGAACTCAGACAAATTGCCTATCAATAGGCACATAGAAATAAACATTTATATACCATTCAAAGAAGACAATCAAAATGCTAAAAAGAAACCCACCAGCAAACAACAACCAGATAACCAGGAACTAATACCAAGATTAACAGTACTAAGCAATATTAATGAACAGTAAACAACACCCTTATCAAAGAATCACCAAGAACATTCCCACCAGCAGTGATAGGGAAATTCACTTGTGTATAAATAGAGACATCTGTAAGAAAACAACCAATCTTAAAGAACATAAGGACTCCACAGTTCAACTGTTAGATACATTCTCTTCTTCCAATGTGTTGATTACCATCTGTAAAATTCTTCATGATATGGGGACAGGTTATTTACAGAACTGCCTCTCTCTGATGTTTGTTAATCATCTCAGCATCCTTGGGGGTTGATGGGAAGATTTCAGAGGTCCCTTCCAAGCCTATTGTTCTGTATTCATCACTTCTATTGGAAGGGTCATGTCCTGATTCTCATCTATTAGGGAATGTTACATGAGAGAACTTAGGAAGTAAGCAACTATCCTCTGAGATTGAGCTGGCTACATAGGGTGGCCAGTTACTCTTCTAGAATTTTGAAAAGCCTTGAAAACCATGGCTGTTTCCAGACATGGGAACTGGGAGATGAATGAATCCCATGATATGGTTGCTATTTACTAATTATTTGTTGCCTTCAGCTGCCACCATATGAATATTTAATTATTTAGATCAATAAAACACTTTTTAATTGTGTTTTAATTTCATGTTAACCACCCAAAGCCAGTGTTCCAAGCTGGGAATCTGAACAAATTGATTGAAATCAACTAATAAACAAATGAATGTCTACATACCACACATTGCATCATAAGTTAAAAAAAAAAAAGAAAGTCATATAGCCACCAGAGTAACATGGAAATTTATTTGTTTGTTTGAATATCATCAATATTTTATAGACATCATAATTTATTCCTTCTTCAGCAATCTTGATTATAGTTGGGACTCTATGTTTCATATTTCTGCCATGGATTTTTATATATTGCAAATTTGATTGCAAAATGCAGTACATACTGTAGTTATTTTTAACTGCTGATTTGGAAAATCTTACATAAATATGGCATTATTATTACTGGAACTCTGGCAAGTACATTATTATTTTATAAATTCACCCTTTATTGTCCTGAAATTACATATTTACTCTACACAAATATTTTATTTACTAACATATATTATGTAGCATTTTATCTTTTTATCAATGGTATTTTAGAGGGTTCAGTTTTATTGATTATTTACACATTGTAAAAACAGCTTAAATGCCCCACATTGCAGACTTTTCCAAAGTTTCACATGTACACAAAAAATTAGTGCTTTATTTAATGGATACATTAAGACTTTCTGTAAGATGCTGTTTTTGTCCTTGATTTCACCACCACCCCACATAGACATAGATTCCAGATGTAACCTTTCCCATTACAATCACTATTTCATGTGGCCCTTAAAAGGTCAGAAAGCTGTGTCATAAATTAACAAGTGTTGTCTTATTTAAAGTTACAATGGCCCTGAATAAGTGTTGATTATACCAGTCCTTGGAGTACTAGCTAGCTCAATATCCCCATAATCATATGATTTTGATCTGGGCAATCAGTTCATACTTATGATCTTTTGCAATGTCGAAAATCATGTGATCACTATTTACATACTTTCTCGTCAGCTGCCCCAGAAAGGCAAGTATCCTTACTCCTGGGGTAAGTAACCCTCACTTGGGCACCCTCTTCCAACTCCTTTGTGTTCGCACTGCCTGACCATTCTCACACCATTCGCCCACCTCCCTGACCCATGCCATGCTTCCTTCACAGCACTGTAAAGCCTTGTGCAATCTCCCTGACCTGTGCCATGTATCTTGTCCACCATGTCATACTGTCACATGCCCTCCTTGACCCACATCAACCCACTAGCATGATTCCTTGCACCCATGTGCACAATCTCTAACAGATTCTCACAAGCTTGCTTACAGTCCCCCCAGACTCTTTCGCTCCTTTTCCCTACAGACAGAAGCTATTTACCTGCCTGCTAGTCTGGAATTTAGAGCTGCCTGCCAGCTTCCCCACTGACTTTGGTTGTAGAAAAGTGGCAGGAAGTTGCCTTGTCTGACAACTGTGGAATTCAGCTAACAATGACAAATGCAATTGCAGAGGTTGTCATTATTAAGCAATTCAATTGCACTTTATGGCTTCACAATGGATTTCTAGTCTCAGTTGCTGTCATAATTTGAAGACTACCTTTAATGTACTATAATATAGTATATAGTAGTAGAAAAATATTGTGGAAAACTATAATTATTTTTCCATTTGTCTTAAAATCAGTCTCACTGAAGATTAGAATCTAAGGACTTTAAAAACTTGATTTCAGCTTACAGGGCTCTTTCAGAAGTTGTATTTACACTGTATCTAAGAAAAGAAATAAAAAGTTTAAAAAAACCATTATAATTGTATCTAATATTTAAATTAAACTCAGTTTTTGTTATTATCCTGAACCTGCTCAATTTGTTTTCCTAGTTGTGTTTATCTTTTGATGTACATTGCCTCCAAATGCCACATGCTGCCCTTGCATTATCCTTAATGTCCTTTTGATACCAGCATTTTCATGCAGCTAAAAGGTACCAAGAATAGAAGAAGCATTCTACCAATGAACTTCAATCTTGCATTCCAACAGCATTTTTCAAATCTGAACTATAACAATATAAATATACTTAGCAACTCATTCTAATTAATTAGCATGCGTATTTTATCAACTAAGAAAATTCTTCCCTAAGTTTTATCTTTTTCTAATATGGCCCTTAAAAAAAGAATTCAAGCAACTTCAAAGCACCTGTAACAAACAAACACTTTATTCATAATTTGATAGCTAGACATATTTCTAAGGGAGTCCAAGAAGCAGGAATGACATGTTGATTTTCTCTGCTCACAAAGTACATGTCACAGACAAAGCCGACACAGAACAGAGAAGGCTATTGCAGACGAGCAAACTCATGCTCCTTGGGAGCATTACTTGAAACTCAAATGCATTGCCTAAATATTGTCTGCCGATCCAATTCATTGACATGCTATCTGCATTTAGCTCTTACAGTCAGCAATTGTTCTTTTAAAACAGATGTTCTTATTTTATACTATATTTTATTCAATGTTATTTCATTCTGTATTTCAGGCAGGCCGGCAGGTGGGAAGGGAGGAAAAGAGAGATGAATGGATGAAGAGGAAATCTCTTTGTTCTTTTTACATAGTCTTTTTGACCAAAAGAATTCAGGGAGTAACTGATGTTATTAAACAATTGCTAGAAGCCTAATAAGTCATGAACCAGCAGGTTTATCTTTCTCCCCTTTAAGTAAATGCCAACATTTATTGCCATGTATGAAAACAGGAGTGCAAGCAAGAGGCAATTTTTAATATTCCCTGTGCATTTTTTTCTTTCCAGTCAGTAATCAGATTGACAGAATATTTGATTTTGTTCCCTGCATACACTATGAATAGAATCATGCATCCAGCAGTACATTTTCAAAGGATTCATTTTATTCAGTTTTCAGAGTCTGGGTCAAACAAACTGACAGATATAGTAAAAAAAAAGAATGATATTTACATTTCAGAAATATTGTGATTAAACATCAGGTCCCTTCTTCACTCCTGCTACAAAATACTTGTGCTTTTAAAGCTTTCTTAAGTCCAATATATAGTGGGGGGGTATAGAAGAGGTCTGTTTTCTTCCTTAGATAAGTGCCCACTAAGTTTCTAGCTTGATTTTAAATCCCAGAGATGTCACTTTGGGAATTAGGCATGTATTTAACCAAATCTTTTTGAAATCAGCAAAATGTCACAATTTCATTCTGGTGGGAATAGATACCAACTGGTAATGGTGTGATTGTTTTTCATGCTTATAAATAAATCCCACTGAACACAAAAGGAGTTTGCTCTCCATTTATTTTAGATTATAGTAATAAAATTGTTATGTATGCAGAGTTTGAAATGATTGGTTGTTGTTGTAAAGTGTTTGAAATCATTGGTTGTAAAAGTGCGGGAAAACCCTGCACTCTGATTGTCTGGCAGCCGCGGCAGCTGGCTATAAATAGCTGCCATGGCTGAGCCATTCGGGTCCATTCTGAGCTGAAAGTCACAATAAAAAAGAGCTGAAGCACTCCGTGTCTTGTCTCTCCATGCAAACTTAACACTGGCGATGAAGGTGGGATTCTCCCAAGGAGAAGGCAATGCGGAACGCAGAAGAGCGAGATGGCTGCGCTGAACACCCCCACAGCCCTGTTTGATCCAAAGAATGAAGACTGGGAGTCATATGCAGATCGGTTTCAGATGTATTTAGAAGGAAACGATCTGGCCTCCATTTCTGAGCAATGGAAGAGAGCGGTTTTTCTTACTTATTGCGGTCCTGCAGTCTTCAAGATAGCAAAGGCATTGGCTGCCCCAGCAGACGTGAAGGTAATGGCATGGTCTGATTTGGAAAGACTTTTAAGGGCACACTACACACCCCAAGTATTGTGCCTCATTAGGAGACAGGAGTTTTATCACCGCGATCAGGGAGAAGACAAAAGCGTCAGTGACTTTGTGGAAAGTTTAAGGAACATGGGGGTGCGTGCGAATTCAGCATTTTAGAGGAGGCCATGCGCGATCATTTTGTATTGGGCCTTAAAGACAAGGTCTTGCAGAGCAAATTACTTATGAAACCAAAAATTACGTTGAAAGAAGCCATAGATGAAGCAATCTCAGCAGAAGCCACCAAAACCTCAGCAGCAGCCATGAGAAAGATGAACAAGACTACGGGCCATTCTGATGGTGAAAAGACCACCACAACTCATTTTGATGAACTTGAATCTGAGTCAGAATACAGTGGAGAAGAAGAAGGAATTAACAGACTCAGAATGGAGCGGAAATGCAACGACCTGGGAAGAAAGAGGCGAGATTTCCATTGCATAGGTTGTGGGGGAAACCACCCCCACACTGAATGCAAATTCCTGGATGCCATTTGCCTCCATTGTGAAAAAAGAGGGCACATTGCAAGAGTCTGCAAATCATCCAGAACTCCACCAAACAGAAGGAAGTTTGTTGCAAACAACAGACAGAGAAGTCAAACCAAACAACACCAGCGAGAAAATGGGGCACAGCACAGAAGCAAATGGAAAAAAATGAAACTCATCAAACAGTAACTATTGGTCATTCCTCTTCATTAAATAATAGGAAAGTGCATGTCAAGGTACTTATTGAGGGAAGACCTTGCCAAATGGAAGTGGACTCAGGTTCATACCTATCCATGGTGTCATGGGACACTATTCAAAGACTAATACCAGACATTCAAAAGTCTCATTTCAAAAAACAAGCACTAACTCTTAAAGACTACCAAGGAAACAAGATTCCAGTAGTTGGAACAAGAGAATTCAACGTGAAATTCAAAGGCCACATCAAACGCCTACCACTGACCATCGTAGATAAAGATCACCCAAGTTTGCTGGGACTGGAGTGGTTCAACCCGCTGGACATCGAAGTAACTGGCATCAATCACGTGAGCAACACTGATTAGGAAGAATCATTGAAGTCTGAGTTTTCAGAGGACTTCAGCAACGGATTAGGCAAGTACTTGGGGACCCTTATCACTTTTAACCTAGATCCCAAGATACAACCAATCCGTTTAAAACCAGGAGGGTACCATTTGCCTTGAAGGAAAAAATCGATGAACAATTAGATAAACTAGTAGCCCAAGGGGTACTAGAGCCCACAGACCACTCCAGGTGGGAGACACCCATAGTCACACCAGTCAAGGCTGATGGTTCTGTGAGAATCTGCGGGGATTACAAGGGGACATTGAACCATGCGCTACAACAGAGCGCATATCCGGTTCCAGTGGTTCATCATTTATTACATTCTCTGGGCGGGGGCACAGTCTTCACCAAACTGGACCTGGCCCAAGCATACCAGCAGTTAACAGTAGACGATTTAACTGCAGAAGCTCAAACCATTGTAACCCATCAAGGTGCATTCAAATGCAAGAGGTTACAATTCAGAGTAAGTGCGGCGCCAGACATATTTCAAAGTCTTATGGAGAGGATGCTACAAGGGTTACCTGGGGTGGTGCCTTATTTTGATGACGTTTTAATCTCTGCTGAAAATGACACTCAATTACATGAGAAACTCAGAGAAGTTCTGACCAGGTTCAAAAAAGCAGGGTTAAAAGTAAAAAAAGAAAAGTGTACACTAAGAACTGACAAAGTAGAATTCTTGGGATATATGATTGATAAACAGGGCATCCACCCCACAGAAGCCAAAGTCCAGGCAATCAAAGAAGCCCCCAGACCAAAATGCAAAACTGACTTGCAAGCATTCCTGGGACTTGTTAATTTCTACCATATGTTTCTACCTCAGAAAGCAACCACTGCAGAACCCTTACATAGATTACTGGATAAAAATCTGCATGGGTTTGGGGCAGAAAAGAAGAAACTGCATTTAACAATATCAAGAGACTAATCACTTCTGATTGTGTATTGATACAGTTTTCTGAGAATTTACCTGTAGTATTAACTTGTGATGCATCCCCTTTTGGAGTGGGGGGAGTGCTGAGCCACAAGCTTCCCAGTGGGAGGAAGCTCCCATTGCTTTTACTCTCGCACTTTAACTAAAGCAGAGAGGAACTACAGTCAACTGGACAAAGAAGCTTTGGCAATTGTTGCAGCAGTCAAGAAGTTCCACAAATACATCTATGGAAGAAGATTCACCATTGTCACAGATCACAAACCACTTTTGGGAATTGTGGCAGGAGATAGACCAACGCCAGTCATCCTGTCACCCAGAATGCTGAGATGGACTGAATTCCTTGCTGCTTATTCATATAAACTTATCCATAGACCTGGAAAAGACATTGGGCATGCAGATGCTTTGAGTTGCTGCCCACTTCCTTTATGCACTGAGGACCCTGCTCCTGAAACTTACACCTTTTTCTAGAAACTGTTGCCAAGCCAAACTTCCAGTCCATGCTGCTGAAATTGCTAGAGAAACTGCCAAAGACACTTTATTGGCTCCTGTTGTGGGCTGGGTTAAAAAAGGTTGGCCACTTCAAGATCTACCTCAGGTTTCCCAACCTTTCAAATCTAGACAAACTGAATTATCTGTCTTAAGGGGATGTATTCTGTGGGGTAACAGAGTGGTTATTCCTGCAAAACTTCAAAAAGAGGTCTTGGAAATGTTACATGAGGGTCATCCGGGTATTGTCAGAATGAAGGGATTGGCCAGGAGTTATGTATGGTGGCCAGGTATAGACAAAATGGTAGAAAACTGGGTTGCATCCTGTCCAAACTGTCAAAAAGTCAGGCCTGCACCTCCTCTCGCCCCCAAACAGGAATGGGAATGTCCTAGGGGTCCATGGTCCAGGATTCATATTGATTTTGCTGGCGTAGGGCACACTTTCCTTATTGTGGTAGATGCATACTCCAGATGGTTGGAGGTTATCCCTATGGCCTCCACCAAGGCAGACGCTGTTATCAAGCAGCTTAAGAAACTTTTTGTAACTCATGGGTTACCTGATATTATTGTTTCTGACAATGGTCCTCAATTTACTGCCAACCTTTTTGAATCATATCTAGCACAACAGGGTATCAGACACGCCCTTACAGCCCCTGGGCATCCTTCGACTAACGGCCGGGTTGAATGCATGGTACTTTTTACTAAAGAGAAACTCCAACAATCTGGACCGCCTTCACCCCACTTACGCACCCAATGCACCATTAGATTCCACTAGCAAAACTCACCAATTCTCCGTGGGTGATTTTGTTTATGCTAAAAACCTTGTAGGTGAACCATTGTGGATTCCTGCAGAGATAACCCAGGTTACAGGCCCCAGGTCTTACAGGGTTCAAACTGAGGATGGTGCCTTGTGGAGTAGGCATATAGACCAGTTATGGTCCAGACTGCCTCTGGAGCATTGCCCTTGCTTTTCTCTGGACTTCATCCTCACAGCCTTTTCTAGGGGGGAAGGGGGAGATAATGGAGGTAATGAGCAAGTAAGAATCAACCCCATGTGTAACGAGGTAACACAACAGGAACCATCCCAAACCCTGTCACAGTCCCAACAACCATTTTTACAAATGGAGGATTGCACATCATTACCTGACTTAGAGGATAACACTGGGTTGGAAATAGATTGGGAGGAGAGACCAGGTTGTAGTAACCAAACAGGTTCTACCAGTACAAGAAATCCTAATAAGGGAATGTTGGCAGATACATTTCCTTCCTCACAAGGTGAGATTCCCAAAACACCTGAACCACGAGGTCTCAAGCATTACCTGTAAGAGCCACACCTATTTACAAGAGTATATTAGCTAGATGGGGTTTGAGTATGGGGTTTGAGTATGGACCAAACCTAGTGGGGAGGTGTTATGTATGCAGAGTTTGAAATGATTGGTTGTTGTTGTAAAGTGTTTGAAATCATTGGTTGTAAAAGTGCAGGAAAACCCTGCACTCTGATTGGGTGGCAGCTGCGGCAGCCGGCTATAAATAGCTGCCGTGGCTGAGCCATTCAGGTCCGTTCTGAGCTGAAAGTCACAATAAAAAAGAGCTGAAGCACTCCGCATCTTGTCTCTCCATGCAAACTTAACACAAATCAAATTAACTATGAAACAAGATTTTGAAAGAATGTTTTTAAAATGTAAATAAAATACTAAAAGTGTCATCTTGATTTTGAATTATAAATGAAAGAATGGATAAAGTTTTAGTATTTATTGGTTTGTGCAACAACTATTACTTCCCACAATGCAGACCATCAGGCTACATGTTTTTTCAGTCAGTTATTAAATATAAGTGTCTTAGCAATAATCTGAGCTCAAGCTTTGGCTAATATCCCACATTTTCAGTTTAATTTTGAAAAATGAATGCCTTAATGATTCTCCCTCCCATTAAAGTCAGTGCTAATAAAAGCAACCTGCAAGATTCTCCTTGGCTATTTCTATTTGATCCTCTTGTTCATGTTCTTCCACTTTGCTAGGAGTGTGGATGCTGAAAGACAAGGTATGTCAAATAATCCTTCTAATGATCACAAAAGTCACCAATAAAATACAATATTGCTGCTGCTGCTTCAGTGACACTTCCTCTTTGTATATAAATTTGCACTTCAATAAGAAGGAACCAGATCCAAGTGCATTGGTGAATAGTCAACAATAATACTGACTAATTGATTCCCTTTGCTGTACATGTGGATAAGTACAAAAACTCCAAAGTAAAACAATGATATGATTTTGAAGTTCATGATCTGCTTCTTGTCACCTGGTTAAAAAAAACAACCAATGAAATGAGGACAATAAGAAAAAATGAGAAAAATGTTAATTTACCTAAGAACTTATTTGTCTAATAAATAAATGGAGAAAAACTGCATGTATGTCTAATAAATCCACACACCCACACTGTTTTATCTATACAGACTATATTTTTGTAGACTATATTTTTAATTATTGATTAAAGTATCTTGTCTAAAAATCCAAAAAAATTATATCACAATGGCTAGTTGTATACAACATACAAAAATTCACACTGTAGCTTCATAGAATGTGTAAATTACACTTATATCCACATATATATGTGCCTGAATATTGCATTAGGATCAAATGCTGCATAAACTACTTGAGAGTTTTTATTAATGGACTAAAGGATGAAATTTGCAGCTCTCCCCACAATGTTCTGAAAAGTTTCATGAGTCTAAATGAGCAGGAAAAAGATCAGGCAGAAAGGATTCTTAGAAAGTAGCTTGTTCCTGTATATGATATCTCTTCTCTTCAACCTCAACTAACAACTCAAGTTAGCAGGATTGTTCAGTTCTCATAAAAGTATGGATAGATGCTAAAAAAAGAATAATGTATCCATCAGACATAATTCATAGAGTCTAATAGCCCATATTTCAATACTTTTCAGCTCAGATAAATGTGTGCTTCACTGAAACAAAATATGACTGATGGAATGTATTTTGGTATATTAACATTATATAATATATAATATATGTATATATGTCCGCTAAGGCTGGAAATGTAACCAGATACTGGACTAATATTATCAATGTGCTAGACATACGCAAAGGCAAAAATATATTGGACAAAAATACACACATGGTTAGAAAAAATAGTAAAGTAACATATAGATCTAGAGCCAGAAATATTTTTGTTGGGTATTTTACCAGAGAAATACAATAAAGGGAATACATATCTAATTTTACATGTATTAACAGCAGCCAGAATTGTGTTTGCACAACAATGGAAAAGTAAAGAGATTCCTACAGATGAAATTGTAATAAAAATATATTAGAATGTGCATAAATTGATAGATTAAAACTTAAAATTAAGGAAAAAGAATAAACTGAATATATTTAACATGGGATTTGTTTTATCAATAGCTAATCAGTGGAAACAGAAATTAGAAACCTAAAAGTATAAGAGAAGGATCAATTACAATGAAGATTTACTAAAATGGATAAGTAAATATTACTATTACATGTGGTTATTATTGATGTTAAGAATATTATTGTTACTATTACCAGTACTGTATCTCAAACTCCTAGACAGCACACTGTTTATACAGATAATGAATTTTTTAAATTATAAAAATACTTTATTAAAAAATTTATACAAATACAGTAAAATGCCCTTGAGGACCACCTGAAGGCTTCAACTTGTCCAGAATGCAGCGGCATGGGTTGTGATGGAAGTGTCCCAATACTCCCATATTATACCCCTCCTGTGTGAGCTGCACTGGTTACCAGTTGCCCTCCGGGTGAGATTCAAGGTGCTGGTGTTGACCTATAAAGCCCTACATGGCTTAGGACCAGGGTATTTGAGGGAGACCCTGCTGCCAGTAACTGCTTCCCAACGTCCCGTGTGCTCTCACAGGCAGGGCCTCCTTGGGGTGCCGTCAGCCAGACAGTGTCAGCTCGCGACCCCTAGGGGTAGGGCCTTCTCTGTGGGACCACCCATCCTATGGAACCAGCTTCCCCTGGAGCTTCGGGTGGCTCCTGACCTCCAGTCCTTCCATTGGGGCCTGAAAACATGGCTGTTCCAACTTGCCAACCTGGCCTGAGGAGTGGGATGGGGGTTTTGATGTATTGCAGTATTGTTTTAATCTGATTATTGGGTTTCATATTTAATTTCTTTTTAATTGTATAGCATTTGTACTGTTTTTATTATTGTATGCCACCCTGAGTCCTTTGGGAGATGGGGCGGCATAGAAATTCAATAAAAGAAATGAAAATGAAATGAAAATCAAATTTTCCGCTTATCACAACTTAAGCAAAACAGTGTTCAGTCAATCAGACATTGAGTCAGACAGCACACTGTTTATATAGATAATGAATTTTTATGTTTTATAATGTAAAAGTAAAAAATAAAAAAATATATACAATAAAAACATTATATACTATATTAGGATACGTTTATAGGGAAGAATGTGGTGAACAATAGTTATGGGTTGTGTTTATGCATTTCTGATAATTGGCACAACTCTAAAGGAAGGCTGTATTGATACAGATCATATTTAAAAGTATGTGCATAACCTCATTAGCAAAACTGAAAACAAAAATCCATGTTCCTTTTCCATCAAATAGAAGATGCCTATAGAAGAATGTAAAAATTTTCAGTCATGATTAGATTACTATTTAGTGTAAGTTTTCATACAATGGTAGTGTTTGCCTGCTCCAGATAAAAAAGTCTATACTCTTATCTTATTGGACAAGTGCACAACATTCTATGGCAGTTACTAATGTTAAGCAGCTGGAGGTTTTTTTATGCTCTAAAAAATGTAGGTCAATCTCTTTTCTATCCTGCATCTTGGTTATATGTCCTATTTTTTATTCATATATTCAGTGACAAAAGGGAAGATAAGATATTCTGAAGGTTAAGGAAAGAGGTCTCAGAGCATCAGATGATTGCATTATGTATCATGTACTTCTCTAAAAATAGTGTTGATGCTTCATGAACATTAAACAAAATGTGTTTTTTTTTAAATTCATATCCCCTAGGATGCTGAATGGTCACATGTATATCATGCCTCAACATGCAGCAAGTCACACACTGGATTTAATATTCTTTTGGTGATGCTGGAGCCGCGGTCATGTGGTGAGTGCAGTACTGCAGGCACTTCTGCTGACTGCCAGCTGCCTGCAATTTCACAGATTGAATCTCACCAGGCTCAAGGTTGACTCAGCCTTCCATCCTTCTGAGGTCTGTAAAATGAAGATCCAGATTGTTGGGAGCAATATGCTGAAATTTGTAAACCACTTAGAGAGGACTGTAAAGTACTGTGAAGTGGTATATAAGTCTAAGCGCTATTGCTATTGCTATAATCTGAAACCAGCAAGGGTCAGGCAGCTCTGTAATCATAGGAAGATAACTCAAACTTCAGTTTTAAGATTATATTGTCTCCATTCTTCAAGGATATATTGGTCTCTATCCTTTATGGGCTTGTGGAGAGGAGAGAGGTTGGTTTCGTGCAAGCAGTGAGTGTGCACGATCACAACTCCATTTATGCAAGAGGCGGGTGCATGAGCTTGCCAGGCCACAGGCTGTGGGTTGGGGACTCCTGTATTAAAGGATTTCTTTTAAAGTTAAGTCATATTAATAGATATGTGGGATAAAAAATAAATATAAACAAACCTAATCATATGAAACTTGCAAGCAACATCAACTCAGAGGCATGTAAGTTTCATCCAGTCTATAAGGAATTAAATGTATCTTTGTATTTTTTAAAATTGTATCCTCTCTTCATCCAATTCAAACAGAAAACAGGGAAAAAAGATCACCTGTTGCTTTCAAGGATCATTGGAAGTATGAAGATTTTGATTTATGAACTAAGAGTTAAATTCCGGCTTCAGACGAACTGGGAACTCTACTCAGCCTAAATGAATTGGATTAAAGCTCAAAAAAATAATATTTTAGAGTCATAAAATTTACAGGAAAAGCAGTTAAAAATAAGGAGACTAGAGCAGCTGTCTTATAAAAAATCTGCATAGCTTTTGTTTGTTTCTTTAGCTTAAAAAAAGACAGATAAGATCTGATGCATTGAAAATTATTCAAGACAGATACAGAACTCAGGCTTATGCACTGAAGCATAATGTAAGGAAATTGTAATTAATTAAGCCAATTATTAAATTGTCAAATTTGTTCCTATCAGGAAATGATTTCTTAAAGACAATAAAGAAACTGAATAGTTAGACTTAGTGGCTGTATACTAGGTTCTGAATTACAAGCAACATTCTTTAAATAACAGCTGCTGGAAAGCACTGTGGAAGAGAGCTACATACTTATGCGGTTCCTGAATATCTCTGGTTATTAGCTCTGTGACATAGAATGTTAGACCTGATAAGTCCTTGGCCTAAATTTATAGGGATTTTCTAATTATGAAATAGATTGTTCAATGAATCGCTAAATCAAGGTTTGACGTATGTCTTTGCACACATCTAGTAAATAAATAGCATTTAAGAAGCCACTGAATACTCAGTTCAGTAGTTTATATATCCTTAATTCCTTGAAGCTTTTAGATTTGCTTTAGAAGACCTTTTGCAACTGTTATCCAGAACAAATCCTGTGTGTGTATCTAGTTAGCATACAGGCTACACTATCTATTGCAGTTTTTCTCTATGGCTGGCCATGTAATTACAAGACCTTCCAGTTCAGTGATGCAACTGAATGTCATGTTATGCTGCTGACATAAACCTCCAAATGTTGCTGTTGTTGTGGCAGGAGAGTAGTCCTGACAGATATTAGATGTGGAAATAGTGTATATTCTGATGCCATATGGGGAAAGCATGGTATTTCTATGGAGATATAGAACTAGCTTACTAGCTTACTTGACTATGATTTTTCCAATGGAATTAAAGAGAAACAGAAGTGAAAACCATGCTATTTCAGAGACTTAAGAGCTTAATCACATTGATTCAGAAGCCACACAAAAAAAGAATATTGGTTTAATTTATTAAAGGCTAAAGGAAATGATAAAATAAAAGACAGCATGGTCTGCAGGTGGATAGTGGATGGAACAAAAGAAGGGACCAGTGGTGGGATTCAAATAAATTAACAACCGGTTCTCTGCCCTAATGTTTTCTTCCAGCAACCAGTTCACTGAACTGCTCAGAAAGTTAACAACCACGTTTCCTGAAGTGGTGCAAATTGGCTGAATCTCACCACTGGAAGGGACCCTTCCTAGTTTCCCAGATGTAAAGGAAACTGAGAAGGAATTCTACTTACAGACTTACAAGAATGATATCTGTCTTACCAGATAGACCAAAGAAGAAACACAGGCAAATGGGCTAATTCTATTGCATTGTAAAGCTATACTGATGAAATCTTGAAAGTCTCCTCCTCATTTGCTTTACAGCCCAAAAAACTAGGAAAATTCTTTTTGGAACCTCTTGCACCACCCCTAGTTAGCTGTCAGCTATGATGCTTCTTCTCTGACTATTCCCTCAGCAGAGCCCAGGCTTCCAAAGTCTTCTCCACATATTGTCACACATTGTGATTTCCATGCATGATTAATAGTCATTCTTTTGTTTTGGTAGATAACATCCTAATTGTCATTACACAGCTGTGAACAATAACTGTCTTTAAAAGCTAATATAACTCTAAAGTGCAATTGCCTTCTTTGATTTCTTATGCCCTATTTAATTCTATACAGGTTTCAGCCTTGGGTCAGAAAAATTTCACTTGACATGAAATCTACTGAGAATGACAAAAAATTTCCAACTGACTGGTAGTTTTTCTGGTCACTGCAAAGGATTATGAAAGAATAAAAGAAGAAGGAGGAGAAAATTGGAGACAGGGAACAATATCAAATTCTGCAGTCATTGCAGGAGATCAGGTAATGACACTGCAAACAAGAGCAAAGTAGAATAAGTTTAGGAGAGGTAGAAAAGAGAAGAATAATATGTTTTTTCTGGTTTTCAAAATGTTCAATAGAACAAAACCAAACTAAATTAAGCAAACATTGCTTTAAAATGCTTTAAATGATATTCTATACCACCTACAGGTTTAAAACAAATTGTAGTATACAGGTAGATCTGCACTTATGACCACAATTTGCCTCAAAATTTATGTTGTTAAGTGAGGCATTTGTTGCATGAGTTTTGTTCCATGTTACAAACTTTCTTGCCACAGTTGTTAAGTGAATCACTGCAGTTGATAAATTAGTAACACAGTTAAGTGAATTTGGCTTCACCTTTGATTTTTCTTGTCAAAAATTTGCAAAAGGTGATCATATGACCCCAGCAGCAGGCATAAGTATGAACTAGTTGCCAAGCATTTGAATTTTGATCACATGATCATGGGGCTGCTACAAAGGTCATGTGAAAAATGGTCATAAGTCACTTTTTTCAGTGTCACTGTAACTTTGAATAGTCATTAAATGAACTGTTGTAAGTTGAGGACTAAATGTATTAAAATAACATTAAAATTGGTTTATTAATCTAATAGCACATATAGCATGTCAATATCAAATCAATGTCATCACTGACTTAATCACTTCCCATCCTTCCGAAGTAATTTAATTAAAATATATTACTATGCATTATCAATTATTTATTTTATTTTATTTTATTGGACTTATATGCCGCCCCATCTCCGAAGACTCAGGGCGGCTCACAATTAAAACATACAAATACAATAAATAGATTAAAAAAGAATTAAACCATTGTGAAGTCCAATAAAGCCGAATTAAAGTTAAAACAATCCCATACCCCCCATGAGGTAATCACAGCCCGACTTGGTCAAATAGCCAGGTCTTCAAATCGCGGCAGAAGGTGCGGAGGTCAGGGGCCAGACGGAGGTCCAGAGGCAGTTGGTTCCATAAGTCTGGGGCCGCCACAGAATAGGTTCGCCGCTGGGGGATCACCAGCCAACATTGACTTGCCGACGGGACCCTGAGGAGCCCCTGCCTGTGTGTCCGTACAGGGCGGTTGGTCCTCAATATCGGCAGGAGGCGTGGACCCATGTGTGGAGGACTTTGAATGTTAAAGCCAAAACCTTGAACCTCACCCGAGTGCAACAGCCAATGTAATATGGGAGAATCGGGTAACTCCCATCACAACCCACACGGCCACATTCTGCACCAGCTGCAACCTCCGGATGGTATGCAAGGGCAGTCCTAAATAGAGAGCATTGCAGTAGTCGAGTCGAGTAACAAGGGCATGAGTGACTGTACGCAGGGCATCCCGGTCCAGAAACGGGCAAAGCTGGCGAACCAGCCAGACCTGGGCAAAGCCCCCACCTGCTCCTCCAACTGGAGCCGGCATGGTTCCTTGCCCTATCCACCAGCCCTCCAACAATCTTGACTGTGCCGGTATGTACAGCCACTCAGTCTTGGCCGGGTTGAGCCGAAGCATGTTTCCGTCCATCCAGGTCCGTACTGCATCCAGACAGCGAGTCATCATGGAGAGGGCATCACTGATCTGGTTTGGGGTGGAGATGTATAACTGGGTATCGTCAGCGTACTGGTGATACCTCACCCCAAAACCACAAATGATCTCACCCAGTGGTTTCATGTAGATATTAAATAAAAGGGGGGAGAGGACCGACCCCTGAGGGACCCCACAAGTGAGCGCCCTCAGGGCCGACCTCTGTTCCCCTGTCAACACCGATTGTGACCGCCCCAAGAGGTAGGAGGAGAGCCACTGAAGAACAGTGCCCCCCACTCCCAACCCCCTGAGGCGTCGCAAAAGGATACCATGGTCGATGGTATCGAAAGCCTCTGAGAGGTCTAATAGGACCAGGACAGAGGAAAAATCCCTGTCCCGGGCCCTCCAGAGATCATCCATCAGTGCGACTAATGCCGTCTCCATGCTGAAACCAGGCCGGAAGCCCGATTGGTACGGATCTAGGTAGTCCGCTTCATCCAGGAAAAGTGGAAACTGCTGAGCCACCACACTCTCAACAACCTTCGCCAAAAAGTGAAGGTTGGAGACTGGGCGAAAGTTGTCTAACACGGTCGGGTCCAGGGCAGGCTTCTTCAGGAGGGGCCTCACCACTGCCTCTTTCAAGGCGGAGGGGAAGACACCCTCCCTTAACGAAGCATTGACCACTGCCCGGAGCCAACTGCAGGTGACCTCCCTGGCGGCATAAGCCAACCAGGAAGGGCACGGGTCCAACAAACATGTGGTGGAACTCAGATGCCACATAATCCTGTCCACTTCATCCTCGGAAACAGGATCGAACTCAGCCCAGATTACATCGGCCAGACTGCTTGCACCACGATCCTCAGACCACTGCAAGGTGGAGCACAACCCGCCCCAAATCCGCGCAATCTTATCTGACAGATATTGACCAAATTCCTCAGCCCTTCCCCAGAGAGGGTCCACCACCTCCCCCGAATGTAGGAGGGAGCGGGTGGCCCTAAACAGGGTGGCTGGGCGGTTATCTGCAGACGCTATGAGGATGGAGAGATAAGTCTTTCTCGCCACCCCTACAGCTACCAGGTAGGCCCTAATATGGGCTCTTAGCTGGGCTCGATTGGTTTGGGAGCGGGTGGCCCTCCACCTGCTCTCTAAGCCCCTCTGACAGCGCTTCATCTCCCGGAGCTCCTCAGTATACCAGGGGGCAACCTGGGATCCACGGCGTGTGAGGGGACGCATGGGGACAAACCTGTCGAGGACAGCCTCAGCAGCCTGCTGCCAAGTGGCTGCCAAGTCCTAGGCAGAGTTGTGGGCAAGGGAAGGGGGAAAAGACCCCAGTTCAGCCTGGAACCTCTCAGGGTCCATTAGGCATCTGGGGCGGAACCATCTAAGTGGCTCCTCATCCCAGCAGTGGGGAGCAGCCTGTTGGAAGACCAGCCGTAGGAGATAGTGATCAGACCAAGGGACGGGCAGTGTTGTACAACTAGCCTGCCCTATATCACTACGCCACTGTTCCGAGGCAAAAACTAGGTTGAGAGTGTTTCCCCCCTCGTGAGTCGGACCTTGAATTAACTGGGTCAGGCCCATGGTCCCCATGGATGCCATGAACTCCTGGGCCAAACCTGACCCCCCCCAAGGGAAGGCAGGTTGAAATCCCACAGGACCATAAGCCCTGGGAGATCCACCCCCCCCCCCGAGAGGATGCCGAGAAGCCCAGGCAGGGTTGCTGCCACACAGCTGGGGGAAAGATATGTAAGCAGCAAACCCACCCGACCACCAGGCCCCCACCTCAGGAGGAGGGTCTCACTTCCGCCTATCTCAGGAACAGCGACCTCCCTTGGAATCAGGGTCTCCCGAATAACCACAGCCACTCCACCACCCCTCCCCTGAGCCCGTGGCTGGTGCAAAATCTGAAAACCTGGGGGCCATAAATCAACCAGAGGGACTCCTCCCTCTGGGCCCAACCAGGTCTCAGTGACACAGGCCAGGTCCGGTGACACAGGCCAGGTTCATGTAGTGCATGCATTACATGAACATAAAGAAACTGCGTTTTTTTGGTTTGTCTGTTTCAAGCTTCTAAGCTCATATTCTAGCAAGCAGGTATCTGCCAGCCAGCACTGTGTTATCTTATCTCCATAGTAATAAGATAAGAAAGTCTTGTGATGTTTTGATCCACTGCGCATGTGTACAGAGTTTATACTTCACTTCCTGTCACTTCTGTTATATTTTCTTTTTTTCTTTTCTATATGCCTTGGTGGAGATTAGGTTGCAAACATGTAGCTCCATTAGGTTTTCTTATTTTATAAATACAAATGTTTTTTAGATTACTTTCCGGGTCTCATTTTTATCATCATTGACAGCAGAGAAGAACACGGTTTATCACCTCTAATTGGCAGGGGTGTTTTGGAAGCTTTTTTACTCCCTGGCAGAAGGTTTTTCCAAGCCTTTGAAAATGGTAGCAGAGAAAGGCTTGACATTGGTAGAAAGGATGGTTTTGTCAGAGCTTCAAAAGCTTCAAGCTTAATTATGTTTTTCTTTGCTCGTTGTGATGATAGGGCTTATTTTTAGTTAGTTCCTCAGGTCTGAGGACCTGGTGAATAACTGCAAGATAATGCCTCGAAAGAAAGCAAAGATGAAACAAAGGAGGACTCCATCCGAGGACGATTTATGGCAGTCACTACCACATGCTTCTGCCGTGGAGGAGCAACAAGAGACCAGGTCTGAGAGAGATGTCTCAGAGAAACCCTGTTGCTACACCAAGGGCTCCTAAAGCCAATAAAAAGAAACAGTTTGCTCAAAGCAAGCCTAAGGTTCCTAACAGAAATGTTGAAAATTCACTAACAGGTAAACCTTTGCATTCCAGGTGTATCCATAAGTGGCATAGACGTTTGGGGCACGTGAGTTTTCATGTTCTCAGGATGATGCCGGAATTCGTGAAAGGTTTGGATCTGAAGGGGTGTAAGGTGTTCTTGGATTGTGCTGTCTGCAAGAAAGCCAAATCCAAAGCAGCAGCTGTTCCAAAACACGCTACACGCCAGTCAACACACATTTTTGATTTGGTACACACTGACATAGTAGGTCCATTTGCACCAACATTTGGTGGCAAAAAATATTTCTTAACAATTGTTGATAATTATTCTAGATATGGATTTGTATTTCCTATGAAGGGAAAATCAGAGACCTTTCAGATCTTTAAAGACTTTGCAACTTATGTCAATACCCAACACAATGTTCGCATCACTAGAATTCAGAGTGATCGCAGTGCTGAATTCATGTCTCAGCGTTTTCAGGACTGGATGCGTAAGAATGGAATTCTGCACCAGACCTCAGCCCCTTACATTCCTGTGGAAAATGGAGTGGTGGAACGAAGGAATGGCATCCTACAAACCATGATGCAATGTCTCCTAGAAGATGCTAATCTCAGTCTTCCATACTGGGGCGAAGCTATTAAATATGCAAATTACATTGTTAACCGCATCTGGAGTAGTGTAATAAATCAGACTCCTTTCTTCAAGTTATATGGGTATAAACCCGACCTCAAAAACATCCATATTTTTGGTGCATACGCTATGGTGAACATTCCCTTAGCTCAAAGAAGAAAAGGAGGTCCAGCAGCAAGAAGAATGAGATTCATGGGTATTGATGACAATTCAAAATGGAGCAAGTTCGTTGACTCCAGACATGTAATTGTGATTTCTCAGTCCTTCAATTTTGAGGAAGATGCTGACTGGTCCAGGATTCACTCTAATGATCCTGGAGTTTATTTTCCTAGAGATGATGCCATTGATGTTACGCAGCCTGATGATCAAGATTCACAGGTGGATGTTCCATCAACTAGTTCTTCTCAACCAGATGTTCCATCTTCGTGAGCCGTCGATGCTGAGGCTAGCAACTTTGAAGAAGACGAGGACGAAATGGAAGAAGAATGGACAGTTGTTCGAGGCGTTCGAGAGGACCACGAAGGATTCCTCCAACGATATTCATGGCAATTGACAAAAGCACCTTTACCGTTGATTTGTAATGTTACACCGCCTCCTGACAAGTTCACACAAATAAAGGATCTTCCTGATTCAGAGCAAGAGAAATGGTATGAGGCAATGCAGGCTGAAATGGACAGTCTAAAGAAACTCAAGGTGTTTATGCCTGCAAGTCCTCCAGCAAACAAGAAAGTTATTGGCACCAGATGGGTCTACAGAATTAAGAAGAAGCCAAATGGTGAGTCATTATACAAGGCCAGACTTGTAGCTCAGGGTTTCGCGCAATGTTCTCCTGAGGACTACACAAATACTTACTCACCGACAGTTCGGACTGAGAGTGTGAAAATTGCTTTAGCCACTGCAACTATCCTTGGTTTAGAAGTTTTCCAGTTTGATGTTGAAACAGCTTATCTAAATGCTGACCTGGATGAAGAAATTTACATCAAAGGTCCTCCAGGGTTCCGGAAGCAAGAAGGGGATACCTGGCTCCTAAACAAAAGTCTTTATGGCCTGAAACAGTCTGGTTTAATGTGGTATTTGTGTCTTACTGATAAACTAAATTCAATGGGCTTTATTAAGTCCGAAACTGATGAATGCGTGTTCACAAAAAGATCTAAGTATGGATATGAGTATGGATATGTTGATGATATTGTTTATATTGGTCCAAGTAAGTAATGAGTGAGAATTTTGCTAAAGCTTTGCAGAAATATTTTACATTGAAATCTTTAGGTCACATTAACACTTATTTGGGTTTCGGATTAACAAAACTCAGAAGGGGTTTAGTCTTTCACAAGAGGATAAGATTGAACAATTGTTGCATCATTGCAATATGAAGGATGCTAAAACAGCTAGCATACCTATGCAAACAGATTTTCATAATCTGGCACATGAACCAAGTCCTGATTTTGAAGATCAAACACTTTATCGTTCAGTCATTGGGTCATTGTTATACATTAGTAGTTGGACCAGACCCAACATTGCACTTAGTGTTAATCTTTCATCACGACACGTAGGTAAGGCAAAACAGTTTCATTGGTTATGCATTAAGAAGTTATTGAGATATCTAAAGCACACTAAAAATATGAAGTTGTTGTTAGAACCAACACATGCTGATTATGCAGAATTATGTTGTTTTGCAGATTCTGATTGGGTGAGTGATAAGAAGTCACGTAAAAGTACTTCAGGTTATATGATGTTCTTAAATGGGTGTTCTGTTTACTGGCAAGTGCGTAAACAGAATTTCATTTCTTGCTCATCTACTGAAGCTGAATATGCTTGTGTTTCTCATGCTTGCAATTCTCTAACATGGTTTGATGCTTTAGTCACAGATATCTGGACACGCCCGATCCAGCCAATCACCGTGATGGAAGACAATGAATCTGTGGTTTATATTTCTGAGACACGTTTCACAGGTTCTCGGTCCAGACACATTGACATTCGTTATAAGAACATAAAGCAATTAGTTAAACAAGGTTTTGTTACATTACAGTATGTGTCCACACATGATCAGATTGCTGACATGCTCAATAAACCACTTCCAGCAGCGCAGCACAAATATCTGCATGAGAAGATGTGCCTTATCTGATTTCCGCTTAACAGACAAAAGAAGGGGATGTCACTGTGTTTTTTTGGTTTGTCTGTTTCAAGCTTCTAAGCTCATATTCTAGCAAGCAGGTGTCTGCCAGCCAGCACTGTGTTATCTTGTCTCCATAGTAATAAGATAAGAAAGTCTTGTGATGTTTTGATCCACTGCGCATGTGTACAGAGTTTATACTTCACTTCCTGTCACTTCCATTATATTTTCTTTTTTTTCTTTCCTATATGCCTTGGTGGAGATTAGGTTGCAAACATGTAGCTCCATTAGGTTTTCTTATTTTATAAATAAAAATGTTTTTTAGATTACTTTCCGGGGGGTTATGAGCCCAGCACGCTTCCGCTGCGCCCATAACCCCCCGGAAAGTAATCTAAAAAACATTTTTATCAATGATACACAGATGATGGTGACATGATAATATACCATGTATTCCATTTTCCTTCTGTAGCAGGTTGTCACCTTTCCTATACTTGTTGTCCAGTGCAGCACATTTTCCTCTTAGTCAAAAATTTGTAATGGGAACTAGGGTTCCCAACATTCAGAAAGAGTTAAATATTATGGAAGGGGTCTAGTGATTTTTTTGGTAACAATTTTCTTTTATTTAAACACATCACAAATAATTATTTGTTGATGTCTGGTTATATGGTTATACCTTGATATACATATACTGTGTTTCCCTGAAAATAAGCCTTACCCAAAAAATAGACCCCAGTTAAGGTCTTCATCAGCCAGGGGGATGGTTAGGTATGGCGGTGAGGGCATAGGGGCCAATGGTATTCAGTACCAGTCACAGGCCACATAGCACAGGTAAGGTGATGATCTGTCCAAGCATCAAGCAGGTGCAGAGGTGGGAGGAGATACATGATCCGGATGCACCACACAGCCTGCAGGAAAGTCAAGAGTCGGTGGGCCGGAGTGGGCAGCCAGCCATGGGAGGTTCGTCTTTGCACAGGGATACCTGGAGCAGATAGAGAGGCTCATCTTTGCATCTCTTGGCTTTCCCATGGTCCATGTGGTACCTCTGGATTGCCTGCCTTTTCTCCAATGCCTCTGCCTTCATCTGCTGCCATGAAAAAGATGAGTCTCCCATGTCTTCCCACCTGCTCTGGCTCACCAACTCTTGGTTTTTCCACAACCACATGCTGCATCTGGATATGTGCCTCCCATCCCACCGAGCCACTGCCTGTCTGCTGCTTGGACAAGAAATCAACTCACTGTGCTGCGTGAGCTATTCAGTCCTAGAGTTCACCTTCCCAGACTGCACCTGTGCAGGCCAGCAGGCTGCAGCTGCTACTGGACACCATCAGCCCATGTGCACTCTTCACCTCTTGTCTGGAAACTGGGGAGGGTATGTGCCCAGCCAGGATCATCCTCCTCATATCATTTTTCCCTGAAAATAAGCCCTAATGTTTATTTTGGAGCCCTCCAAAATATAAGACAGTGTCTTATTTTGGGGAAAACAGTATATATAAACAGAGTGTGTGTCTACACACACACACACACACACACACACAAATCAGTCATACAATGTATTTCAAAGAAAAATAAATAACGAAGTAGGATGAATTATGCTTGAACCAGATTTGTTGAAACACTTCAAGCTTTTTCTGTATATTCTCTTATTGAAAGAATACCAATTATTACAAATCTTAAAACACTCAACTCTTAGTGGTCCCCAGCCTGGTTCTTTCCTCCATAATATTTTCATTATGCTAATTCAAGTCTCCCAATTATAGGTCATACTATTTTCTTTTTTGCCTACTTTTCCAGAATTATAGATTTCTCCAGAGAGTTAGATCTCTACAAAGCATCATAATATCACCCTGTTTATTTGTGCCTTTTGTGAAAATTCTGGATTGATTTATTTGATTTTTCCATTTTATTTTGTTGTTGATACATAGAATTCTTCTCCAATACTAACATTTAAAAGAATTAATAGTTTTTCTATCCTGCTTCTTTGAAGTACAGCTTTTGCTTTCACACACTATCAGAAGGAAAACCATTGCATGAATTATTCAGATCTGTATCTGAATATGTTTACAAGGTCCTCATTGCTACTCTACCAAGAACTAGTATGTGGTAAACCTTTTGACTGCTAATTACTTTGAAGTTGAGTCAAAAGTTGTCAGCAAGTTTAATAACTTCATTGTCAAATCTAAGACTTGTTATTAGAGTATATATATTGTCATTAGTTTAATCTTCTTTATATTTAATATAAATATACAATATTTTACATAGCTGTTATTTTCATCTATAATATGAAGAACATGGTAGTCCCTTCAAAGTTTTTCTATGATTTGCATTATAAAATTTAACTTTGTAAGTTTTTAAAATTTGCATCTATGTAACCTTTGAAACCCAAATGCTGAGCTGAATTTTAGAGATTGTTATAACAATTTTTATTTCATTTATTAAATTTAAAAAACAAAACTCAGGAATCTGCAACTTTTGCAAAAAGTTGCAGAGTTCTTTTGTAAAAAGCCTTGAATAGCTTGTCCAGCCAGCACTGAGTAGTCTCCAGAATGCTCATAATTCATGATCTAGTTCCAACCTGAAGAGCGGTTGACTATCACTAAAAAATATTTCTGATATAGAAATTTTCATTCAGAAATTTACAGCCACTTCAGATTATATAATGTGGTTATTATTGAAAGAATCTTCTGGTTTTGTTTATAGAGCACTGAAAAACTCAGATACCTAGTACACATTGGGAGGCTGGTAAAGAAAGAAACTCTATACCAGCAACCAACTTAATCAATATAAAAGCTATAGTCCTGAGAGTGAACTGTACAAGGGGGTAGTTCAAATAAAGTTCTATATATTCTATAAAAGCTATAGTCCTGAGAGTGAACTGTACAAGGGGGTTGTTCAAATACGGTTCTACATATTCCTAACATATATATGTATGCAAATTTATCATTTCAGAATAAAACAGAAAAAAGATGTCTACATTCATCTGAAAAGCCATAAGAGTTGCATATTCACAGAGAGCAAATAAACTACAATGAACATATATAAAAGTATTCATTAAAATAATATACTTGTTTTAAATGTTTACAAATATTGTCATGTGAGTCACAGTAATAATAACACATCAACTACATGATAATCACTGGGGAAATTTGGTAAGTTAAACTTTCCTATTATACAAGTGCTGTGTGCAAGGTATGAATTCCTGAGCATTGCAAAGAAAAATATGTGAATGTGTCTTTGTGTATTTCTTTTTCTGTGTCTCTGTGTATTCATACATAGACATGCAATATACCTCTTTTCAATTGTCTTTTGAAAGCTCTCAGAGATATCTAAAACTTTCACAGAATTTTCTTTCCCCACTTTTATAATGTCACTAACCATGACTCTGCAGTTCTCATAGGACTATTTTTTTAAAAATAGAAGCAAATACAATGACAAAAACAAAGATGACCTTGGCATTTTCAAGCTTAAGCATCTTCATATATTTAAAGTATTTAAAGTAGAAAACAAATGTTATATAAAGTTACAGTTTTTCCTCTCCCTGAGCACTATTTTCTCATTCTAATCTCAGAATGTGTTTGATCATGCAAGTATGAGCCAAGGTGATGCTTGGTTAGAATGCAATATTGTGGACTAATTCTCTAGACTGCCAGCAGTTAGATCCTGACTGGCTCAAGATTGACTCAGCCTTCCATCCTTATGAGGTTGTAAAATGGGGCCTCAGATTCTCCACATATTAACCGATTGATCCAAATGTATATAATATCCAAACATGTTTGCCTATTTTATCGTACAATATTGAACTTGTTCATCCTCAGTTTCCATTTTCAGTAAAAGTTCATATATCTTAGCAATGATACAATCATCATTGTACACAATTTCATATCAGATTCTGTCTTACCATTTTCATACTCATAATTTTTATCAAATTTAAATCTTTCCATTAGCTGATCATAAATCTGACACAGTTGCCAAGCACAAAAATAATGCCCTCACATAATTGCAGGGGGGTGGTATAACATTTTAAAGCACCCTTTCTGAAGCCACTGTAATTTTGAACAAGTAACCACTGTAATTAAAATATTTTTATTAAAGATTTTAATTAGAAAGAAAAAATGTAAAACATAAGAAAAAATGAAAATAGAAAAAAAAGAATGAAAAGAAAATATATTGTAGTAAAGAGAGAGAAAAGAAACATTTAAAGAGTGACATTCAATCTTCATCTCAAGTATAAACATTTTTATATTTCATCCCTTCTTACTTTACAACCAATTACTTCTTCATCCCTTTTCTACTCTTATCTGAACATTATTCTTTCAATCCTAGTATATAACTATCAGCTACAGTGACTACTATCTCAAAATCAAAGGCAAACCAATTATTTCAAATCAAAATTATTGATGCATTGTGAACCATTCAATAAAGACAAAATAGGAACTACACATGACTCCTTACTATTTTCAATATTTATATTGTGATTAAAGAATTTATAAAATTAAGTTTCAATAGATATGTGTAGTTCTGAGTTAAAATGATAAACATTTAAATATTTCTTATTCTCTATTTTTTTTTCAAACTTGCAGCTGGTTTCATACATAATAGATCCTAAGGCTCTGTAAAGTGAATGTTTCACTTTAATCAAAGATCAAGTAAAGCATCTCCTTGAAGCTGTTTTGCAAAGCCACATGGCTTTGCTTCCTCACTTCTAAAAGTAAATGAAGCTGCTGCTTTAAATATTCAGCAAATTAAAATAATATATTTGCTAGATATTCAGCTTATGTGCAGAAGTATTTTCCAGATGTACGTTCAGCTCATTGAGGAAAGTGACATTGCTTTTTTGCTCAAAGAAGAAGTATATTGCTCCCAATGAAAACATTCCCTAAGAAATGAAAGAAGAAATTGAAGAAAATGGATCATTTTCACAATCATGATAATTACACATCATGAAATTATTGTTGGTACATAATAACCACGTATGTATAGTTTCTAGACCTACCCTGGTCTTTCAACTCTTCTAACAGTGCATTCATGATCACTTTAATTGATTATATCCACCTGGCTAGTGCTCCTCTTCCATTTCCTTTCACTTTTCCAAGCATTACTTCTGCAGACAGAAGTTGCCTTTGCACAATGTGTCCAAAGTAGGGTAATTTAAGTTTGGACATAGATTTCTAGAGCGAAGATGTCAAATAAATAAAAGTTTTGATAAGCACTTCTGAATGTGATTTGAAAGTGAATATGGAAACTTGATGTACTTTTAAAGAAGCTGATCACAGTAAGTCATTGGCTCAGCATTCTTCTCTGTGGTTGTCACTTCCATCAATTTCACAGAGCAATTTTAATCCACCATTTATTCTTCTGGAAGTCTGGCATTTAAATTTTTTTCCAAGGCTTTCATAGCTGCTCTACTGAAGTGCTAGTCTGTAGCGTATTTCTTGACTGCTCATTCTTCTACTGTTAATGGTTAATCCTAACAGGACACTATTTCACAGTTAAATTAGCTAGATGTGTTAACCACCAAAGCTTTCCAAATGATGCATCTTAAATGATGGTAATGTGTACATTAGAGCTTTTCATTACTACTATTTACTTGAGAATTTTTTCAGAAACAATGCAATTATTTTAGTAAGAGATTGACATCTAATTATAAAAAGTGCTCCTCCTTTGTTGTGACTATGAGGTTTTATTATTCTTCAAATAGCTATGAATTAGGTCATCTTTCCTGTAAATTTTGTTTTGTCTCCAAACCCCAAGTACAGACATGAGTCCATGTACAATGAAATATCAACTCTGTATATTATCTTGTTATTTCTATTTGAGCTGTGCCACTTGAATATGGATATGGAGTTATTATTAATCCACTGTTTGCAGAACAATACATTGATACAATATTTACGTGCCCCCAAATTTTTATGGTGAAATGCCATACACCTAACTGTAAACCATGATGACAGTGGGGAAAAGACCATGTGTGTGAAAAATATTGGACTAGACTATATGGATCATGGGACTTAAACCGTGATGTAATAGTGTACTTTTTGTCATTTGCCTTTCTGACCCCCCAATCATCAGAGATGCTTTTGAAGAAGTAAGTGATATACTGACTTGCATTTTGCCACTGGATTGAAACAATTAGAGAAACAATACTTGGTCTGTTTTGGCAGCTGCTATTGGCTAAGGCTGGGTGATATGATCTGTGGTTGGAATGCTGGGAACAGAAGGTATAGCAAAGCACATGAGGCTCTAAGGAGCTATTCTAGATTTGACCCTGCTTTTGGTGAGTGATTGAGAAAGTACCAAGAGTATCATAAAGAACCTGCTGCTGGAGCTGGTGAAAACATATACAGCTGTCTGCCTTTGAGGCTTACAATCCATGCCAGATTATTTTCAGTGTGGTGTTTTTGTTTTTTAACTTTGTGTTTTAATGTTGTGCTTTTAGTGGCTGGCTAGAGGGAAAGAAAAAACACATCATGAAATGCAGACAAGACTTTATTTTGGTTGATTTAGTTGGCTTGCCTTGTTACCATTTAGTTGAGCTTAGGTTACCGGATTTTACCTTGACCATCATTTTTTGCTGATGAGCTACTATTGTATTGATTTAAAAACATCTCTATACTCATGCTTCACTACGAAACTATGTGATCGGTCTTAGTTTTTGGGAAAGAAAATAAGAAAAAAAATGCCTCTGCCTACCAGCATCCATTGTTATTTATCTGGCGAGCATCCTGTCAGTGTGTAAGAGAGTTGAGGGCTGTTTGAAACTGAAACATGGAAACTGAAATAGTATTTGCTGTGTGAGCAAGAAGGAGATAACAAGGAGCCTGGGTGTGGCTTAGCTCAACTGTTCTGTACTAAAGCTGCTTGGTATTGTGAAACTGAAACTGAAACTGAAATGCCTCTCCTCTGCTTGTGTTTTGCATTTGGAATAGATTTCTTTTCAGGTGGGGAAAGGGAGTAGAACTCCTTAGCATCAGAGTGTGTTAATAATAATGTATGAAATACTAATCCTCTGATGATCATTTCAAAAAATCCTTTCTTAGTGAGCACCTAGAAGCCAAGAGGAACATACGTGCAAAATTTCAAGTTTGTAGGCTTTACGGTTCTGGAGATTTTCTGATGATGTGTGAATAGTATTTCACTTTTATATATATAGAAGAAAGATGTTGCCAGTACATAACAAAATAGTAGCAATAGATGGTTGTAGTTTGTTTTCTTCTGCTTATGTAATGTTAATAAATAATACTAAAGCAATTTAAAAGCACCAGCCCTTGTTTTGTAGCTAGACAGTTGTAATGTAATGTTCTGGGGGAAAATATTAAAAACCCATGCCATGTCAATGAATAGAATTTCAATAGAGACAAAGTTAATGTTTCATTGAAAACAGAGTTGGGATTAACTGTCTGGCCTCTGTGCTATGTTCAATGACTTGAGATAAGAAAAGAGAATGTTTTGTTCTTTTACTTAAAACTTCCAAATTGTTTGGTTTCTTTTATCTATTCTAGCTCATTTTTCTTATATTTTGTGAGCCAACAATTAACAAGGACTGTCATACTTATTATTCTGCCTTTGGAGTGAAAACAAGGAAGTAAGTAGCCTGCTAGATATGGGCTAGATTGAAGAGGCAGGATACGGTAGACGGAAAGGATTTCTTTATTTAGCTCTGAACAAAAGACTGCCACCAGGTGTGACTGCTGTTCTTTTTACAGGCTGCTGTCCACAATCTCAGCCACTGACGGCTGTTCATTTTCCCGCCTGGAAAATGAACCAATGGGGGAAGTCTGACATCACTGAGTTTTCCCCATTGAATATCTAACACCCCTCCCCTCCTAGAAGGAGCATTCATTCGACACTGACTTTTCCCCATTGAATATCTAACACCTCTCCCCTCCTGGAAGGAGCATTCATCCGACCAGCTCTCACTCATAGACATAATCACGTAAGTAGGTGGGACTCCTGTGTGTGCGACTGAACCTTTGCAGTGCAACCTCACCAGTGGTGGCAACCTGAGTAGTTGGGTCTGTTGTCACTCCAGAGCCAGCCCTTTGAGCTGCCTCAGGGTTTTTCAGGCCCTGAGTTTCTTTGCTGGATTTCCCCACCTTCAGCTAAGTTATCCTGCGGTGTACTCGAGTTTGAGTCCCACCCCAGAGTGGGGAGGCTTGTGTTTTCAGTATTTGTAGTTGTTAGAGTTGGTCTTACTTCTCTATGTTGTGTTTCTGTCTCTGAGGTTTTCTGGTCATTCAGATTCCGTTCCAATCATCTCTGGAGTTGGTCTATGTGTCTGCTTCATATTTTCCCATCTTCTAGTTCTACTCTATAAGATCTGGGGCCTGTGACTTGCACTATTCATGCAGGGACCCATGGGGGCCCCCTGCATAGTTGTGAGCATAGACCAATTGACCTGTGTTCAAATATCTGCATTTACTTGTCGAATCTGGGGGTGTGATTGGATTGTAGTGTGGGTGTAATCTATCTAGCTCTGATCTTAACTTCCACCCCATTAAACGTTATGCTGGACTTCTGTGTGTGGTGGCCGAAAGTGTGATATGTTGTATCATTAAGAATTTGTCTATTTTCATTTGCCAATCCCCTGGTCCCTTTTTAGCTAAGGTTTCCTTTGTGGATCTTACAGCTCTCTCTGCTTGCCCGTTATTTTGGGTGTGTCCAGGTGATGATAATATGTGGCGGATTCCCTGTTCGGCTAGGAAACATTCAAAATTGTTTGCTGTGAATTGTGGCCCATTATCCGATACCACAACATCCAGTAACCCATGTGTGGCAAACAATTTCCTCAATACCTTAATCACAACATCTGCTGTGGTGGTTTTCATGATCGTTACTTCCACCCACTTTGAATATGCATCAACAGTTATTAGAAATGTTTGCCCCTGCATTGGCCCTGCCAGGTCTATATGTATTCTAGACCAAGATGCTGTGGGTGATTCCCATTCTAGGGTTGGTGCTGAAGGGGGTGCGGGTCTAGATTCCTGACAAGGCATACAAACTGCAACCCATTTTTCAGTTTCCTTATCCATTCCTGGCCACCAGGTATAACTTCTGCCTAGTGCTTTCATCCTTACTATCCCTGGGTGGCCCTCATGCAACATTCAAAAGACTTGCTCTCTCAGCGTCTCAGGTATCACAACTCTATCCCCCCACAACAAACACCCTTTAATTACAGACAGTTCATTTTGCCTAATTTTAAACGGTTTAAAGTCACCTTCCAGCACTTCTTCCATCCCCTCAACACCCAGTTTAAAATACACACCAGAGTTTTGTCTTTGGCTGAGTGTTTGGCTATCTCTGATGCTGTGATAGGGCTGGTGGCGATGTCTTCAATGAGGAGTATGGATGTGGATGGAGCTGGGTCTTCAATAGGTTCTGGGAGGGGGCAATGGCTGAGTGCATCTGCATGAGTTATGGTCTTGCCCAGTTGATGTATAAGGCAATAGTTATATGCAGCTAAGAAAACAGTCCATCTTGTATTCTAGGGCACAATATGTTTGGTGTTGGTTTGTTTCCTGCTATGATGCCTAGGAGTGGTTTGTGGTCTGTGACTAGTTCAAGTTGTCTCCCATAAAGATATTTATGAAAATGCTTAATGCCTGCTACTACAGCAAGTGCTTCCTTATCTAGCTGGCTGTAATTCCGTTCAGCTTTGGATGAAGTTTTTGAGTAGAAAGCAATGGGTGCTTCTCTGCCATTCAGGAATTTATGGCTGAGAATGGCCCCTACCCCAAAAGGAGATGCATCACATGTTAGTGAAAGAGGTAATGTTTCATTATATTGCACTAGAACACTGTTAAAAATTAGGAGTCCTTTTACGGATTCAAATGCAGTTGCTTCTCTATGCCCCCAAGTCCATTCTGATTGGGCTTATTGATCTAATTTTGTTTTAAATATTTATTGATTGATGTACTGTGTTTTAATTGTGAGCCGCCCCGAGTCCTTGCACAGAGGGGGTGGCATATAAGTCCAATTATAAATAAATAAAAAATAAATTCTGCATTTTTATCAAGAAGTCTGTGAAGTGGTTCAGCAACTGTCGCTTTCTGTGGTAGAAAAATACTGTAAAAGTTTAAAAGTCCCAGGAAAGCTTGTAATTCTGTTTTGTTTGTTGGAGTGGGAGCTTCCTTAATTGCTTTTATTTTACTATAAGTGGGATGCATACCTGTCTCATCAATTAGATATCCCAGAAATTCAACACTTGGTACTTCTATGTGACATTTCTCTTTTTTGAGTTTAAGGCCAGCTTCTTGAAATCTGCTCAAGACTAGCCTTAGTCTTTGTTTAAGTTGTTTTTTGTCCTCTGCTGCCATGAAGACATCATCAAAATAAGGTACCACCCCCACAATGCCCTGTAGTAGGCATTCCATTAAGCTTTGAAATAGTCCAGGGGCTATGCTGACACCAAATTGCAGTCATTTGCATTTGAAAACACCCCTGTGTGTTATAATGGTCTGAGCTTCTGCTGTTTCTTCATCCATAGGTAACTGCTGATAGGCTTGAGCCAAGTTTAACTTGGCAAAAATTTTCCCTTGTCCTATTGAATGCAACAGATGTTGTACAACTGGCACTGGGTAAGCGGTCTGTTGCAACGTGGTATTAAGGGAAATTTTATAATTAGCACAGATTCAAATTGACCCATCTGGCTTAACTGGAGTGACTATAGGGGTCTCCCACTTAGCGTGATCAACTAGCTCTAGTACTCCCTGGGCTATGGGTTTATCTAATTGTTCATCCACCTTGGGTCTCAAGGCGAAAGGGACTCACCTTGGTTTTATTCTGACGGGAAACTTTTGGATCAAGGTTGAGGGAAATAGGGGTCCCCTTATACTTGCCTAGGGTTCTGTTGAACACATCCTTGAATTCAGTCTGCAGGTCCTCTCTCATTTGATTGTACTTCTCTGCTTGCATGGTGTTGATGGTCACCTCCACTCCTATGGCTCTAAACCATTCTATTCTGAGGAGGCTCGGTACTTCTTTGTCTACGATGGTTAAAGGCAATTTGCTGGTGAAGTTTTTGAAAAATTCCTAACATGGCAATTCTGTTCCCTTGGAAATCTTTTAGTATTAAACATTGTGGTTTTAGTTGTTGTCGAGTTATGCCAGGGATTGCTTCCTTTATAAGATGTCCAGGACATCATAGATATGTAGGATCCAGAGTCAATTTCCATATCACAAGATTTTTCTCCTATTATCACTGTAATGTTGAATTTCTTTGATTTATGGTGATCAGAATGCCTCACTATTATGTGCTCATAGTCTCTGTCATTCTCCATTCTATTCTCTTCCCACCTGTAATTTGAATGAGAGGTCTCTGGAATCCCCTTGGCCACGTGGATGATTAGGGAACCCTGCTTGTCTCTGACTGAGGTATGCTGGCAGATTTGCTCTCCATGCTTCAGCAATATGCCCCCTTCTCTCACATTGATGACAGATTTTATCCCTGAATTTGCAAACCACCTGGGGATGGTTCCCTTTACAGCCTGCACACCATAGGGGTCTCTGGCTCGTCCCTTGGGGCCCTGATCTTCTATCATGTTTTACTCTATATATTTCTTCCTCTTCTTCTTTGGAGAGTTCTCCAATCTCCCCTTCTCCCTGATATTTGCTGGTCGTCCCCCATGCTGAGTGAACACTCTCAGATTTCTCAATTTTAGCTGCTGGTTTTTCTGAGATTTCTGCTGCTCGGGTCCTCCACTACTTCTTTTGAAGAGATGCTCTTTTTAGTTATCAGCTTTCTTTGCAATCTCAGGTCCATCATTCCAACTACAATTCTATCTCTTAAAGTTATTTCCACATTTTCAAACTCGCAGCCTGCAGCAATATCTCGTAGGTTTGTAAGGTAATCATTTATGGTCTCACCTGGTTTCTGTTCTCTGCGGTAAAAGTCAAGTTGGTGAGCCAGTGACGATGCAGCGGGAGCATAATGTTCTTCCAACATCTTCTGTAATTCTTTCCATTCCATTGTTTCCACATCTTTGGGAACAGCTGGGGTTCTAGCTGTTTTGTAGAGGCGATTTCCACAATATCCCAGGAATAGAGCTCTCTTCCTCTGTTCTGTTGTGTCCTGCAGTGAATTTGCATCCAAAAATATTCAAAATTGTCCATGTACGCAACCCAGTCATGGTTTTTTTAGATCAAAAGGTTCTGGTTGAGCGAGGGTGGACATTCTGATGATCAGTACGGTGATTGCAGCGTTCTGTTGTAAGAATTTTCCATCTTCACCTAGTTTTCTTTGTTCTCTTCTAGTATCCCATCCTCATCGCCAGTGTTAGATATGGGCTAGATTGAAGACATGCATACACACACATACATACAGATATATATACACACACATTTTTGTACACTTGTTTTGATTTGGCATAGAAAATATATTGAATACAAATGATAAATGGGTTCTCATTTTCTTCAAATTTGATTAAAGTGAATTATTAACTTAAAAATTATGATTACATTATCTCAATCACCCTTACACTTAATGTTGAGGACTTTTTTAAAGAAAAAAAATCCTGTTATCATTATATGCAATAGAATAACAGATGTATAATTTCTAAATTTTGCTTCAGATTTCTGAAATATTTCTTGCATCCTGATATTTGGCACTATTATATGAATTGTTTTTATATGCTGTTTTATAGTAACTCAGCAAGGGATGGGAGAAGGGAAGAATTATTCCTTGTTAAATCATTGTTTGGGGCATCATTAGTACTTGCCTTGACTTTTCAAATATGCTTTATTTTCAAAGCTTGCTAAGACTGAAGTTCTTAATCTCAGAGACAAAAGATATCTGTGTGGAAGATTGGGAGAGTGGCAATGATTTGGTCCTGCAATATATTCTGATAAATATCTGAGGTCTTGACACACAAAGTTCACAATCACCTCTATAAAGCTAGTAGTTAATTCTAAATTGCCTGTTCTGGCAGATGCCTCTAAAGACAGGGGTGAAAAATGTGTGGTCTTCTGCGATAGCAGGTTGAATTGCTGGCGGGCAGGGTATTCCAGCATTTGTAAGGCCATTTTCTAGCCTTGTTTCAAAGCATCACACCCTCTACCAGATGAAAATTGAGGCTTTATTATTATTAAAGTTAGTTGCATAGTCAGTCAGATGTTTAGATTGGAGTCTAAATTGGGAATCCATTTATTTATATTAAAATGCAACCAATATAGTTAAAGTGGGAAATATTCACAATATGTTTAAGTAGCTGAAGATGTTGAATCAGATGAGTTGTCTTCAAATCACTTTAGAAAGATTCATGCCAAGATTCAGAGATTAAATGGGCTTTCTGTTGCTTTCTGGATTTACACATTGGTATCAATATTGTTGCAGTTTTCCTTTCATATAATGAAGATGGAGGATGGTTGAATTGTGTATTGCTCTCTGTGTTTTTAAGTATTATCCAGTGTTTTTTGGTACACCTGCAACTGTCCTTTTGCTTTCATGCTAAATAAGATTTTTTACTTAAGAAAGTTATAAATGTTTAAAAGTCCAGTTAAATTTGGAATATTAACTTTTGCTGTAAGGTTTTGGAATTAACTATTAAAAATAAATAGCTCATGAACCAGATTTATTTTGGCTATTTATGTTATGCTAAATAATAGCAAACATAAGTAACTGAATCTCATTAATCCTTTTGCTGCTTATTTCTTTTGGGCTTAAGACCAGAAAATGAGATCCATCAAACAATGAGATAATCATAACAAATTATGGTAACTTTGATCTAATGCTTGTCACGCTGTATTTTTTAAGCTCTCAATGATTTGGGATAGATATATGGTGGCTGGTGGCTATGAACTCCTGACCTGTTCCAAAATTGATACCATTCAAAGGCAAATTCTCCAAGGATCATTATTCAACATATCACTATAATTCTAATATAGACCACTTAAATAATCATTCCACCTTTCTCTCAATCCAGTTTCATCTTTAATTCTTTATAACTTTAGATTTTTATTTCCATTCACTCTTTGTTTACCATTATTGTTATGTTTGCATGAAGAGGCAGACATGGAGTGCTTCAGCTCTTAAGTTTATTGTGACTTTCAGCTCAGAACGGACCCGCTTTGGCTGGGCTGAGGCTGCTACTTATAGCCAGCAGCCGCAGTTGACAGCCAATCAGAGTGCAGGGTTTTCCCGCACTTTTTAAACCAATCATTTCTAACATTTTACAAGAACAGTTCAAACTAAACCAATGACTTTAAACCTACATACATAATACCCCTCCCCACTAGGTTCAGTCCATACTCAAACCCCATGTATCTAATGTATTCTTTTAAATAGGTGGGGCTCTTACGTGTACGTTGAGACCTACGTGGTTCAGATGTTTTAAGGTTCTCACCTTGTGAGGAGGGAAATGTGTCTGTTGACATTTCCTTACTTGGACTTCTAGTAGTGGTAGAACCTGTTTGGTTACTACAACCTGGTCTCTCCTCCCAATCCATCTCCAACCCAATGTCAGCACCTAAGTCAGGTAGTGATGTACAATCATCCATTTGTAAAAATGGTTGTTGACACTGTGCAGGTTTTGGGATGGTTCCTGTCGTGTTAGCTCGTTACACATGGGGTTGATTCTTGCTTGCTGATTCTCCTCATAATCCTCCCCTTTCCCCCTAGAAGAGGCAGTAGGTATGGGAACCAGAGAGGAGCAATGGTGATGCTCCTGAGGTAGTCTGGATCTTAGCTGATCAATGTGCCTGCTCCAGAGGACTGTGATTTGGGTTATCTCAGCAGGAATCCATAATGGTTCACCCAGAAGGTTCTTAGCATAAACAGAATCACCCACAGTGAATGTGTGAATTTTGCTAGTGGAATCTAGTGGTGCGTTGGGTGCATAGGTGGGATGAAGGCGGTCAAGGGGAGATCTGAGTTTCCTACCCATCAACAACTCGGCTGGGGTTAAGTTAGTTGAGGGGTTCGGAGTGATATGCTGGACACTGAGTAGTTTTTCAACTTTCTCAGTGATGTCCCCTGGACCCAATTGCTGAAGTTTTTCCTTGGTAAATCATACCATGCGTTCAGCCCGGCCGTTAGCCGAAGGATGCCCAGGGGCTGTCAGGGCATGTCTGATACCCTGCTGTGCTAAATATGATTCAAAAAGGTTGGACGTAAATTGAGGACCATTGTCAGAAACAAGTACATCAGGTAACCCATGAGTTACAAAAAGTTTCTTAAGCTGTTTGATGACAGCTTCAGCTGTGGTGGATGCCATAGGGATAACCTCTAGCCATTTGGAATATGCATCTACTATAATAAGGAAAGTGTGCCGTCTGGTAGGGCCAGCAAAGTCAATGTGAATCCTGGACCATGGACCCCTAGGACATTCCCATTCCTGTTTGGGGGTGAGAGGTGGGGCAGGTCTGACTTTCTGACAGTTGGGACAGGATGCAACCCAGTGTTCAACCATTTTGTCAATACCTGACCACCATACATAACTCCTGGCCAATCCCTTCATTCTGACAATTCCCGGATGACCCTCATGTAACATTTCCAAAACCTCTTTTTGTAGTTTTGCAGGAATAACCACCCTGTTACCCCACAAAATACATCCTATTAATACAGATAATTCAGTTTGCCTGGATTTAAAAGGTTGGGCAAGTTGAGGTAGATCTTGAAGTGGCCAACCTTTCTTAATCCAGCCTATAACAGAAGCCAATAAAGTGTCTTTGGCAGTCTCTCTGGCAATTTCAGCAGCGTGTACTGGAAGCTTGGCAACAGTTTCTAGAAAAAAGGTGTAAGTCTCAGGAGCAGGATCCTCAGTGTGTGAATGAAGTGGGCAGTGACTCAAACTCAAACTGCATGCCCAATGTCTTTTCCAGGCCTGTGGATGAGTTTGTATGAATAAGCAGCAAGAAATTCAGTCCATCTCAGCATTCTTGGTGACAGGATTGTGGGCGTTGGTTTGTCCCCTGCCACAATGCCTAAAAGAGGTTTCTGATCTGTGACAATAGTAAATGTTCTCCCATATAGATACTCATGGAATTTCTTGACAGCTGCAACAATTGCCAAGGCTTCCTTGTCCAGTTGGCTGTAATTTCTCTCTGCTTTAGTCAAGGTGCGAGAGTAAAATGCAATAGGGGCTTCCCTCCCGCTGGGAAGCATGTGGCTCAACACCCCCACTCCAAAGGGGATGCATCACAAGTCAGTACAACTGGCAAATTCTCAGAGAACTGTATCAGTACAGAATCAGAAGTGAGTTGTCTCTTAATAGTGTTAAAGGCAGCTTGTTCTTTCCTGCCCCAGACCCATGCAGACTTTTTGTCTAGTAATCTGTGTAGTGGTTCTGCAATGGTTGCCTTCTGAGGTAGAAACATGTGATAGAAGTTAATGAGTCCCAGGAAAGCTTGCAAGTCTGTTTTGCATTTAGGCCTGGGGGCTTCTTTGATTGCCTGAACCTTTGCTTCTGTGGGGTGGATACCATGTTTGTCAATCATATAGCCCAAGAACTCTAACTTGTCAGTTCTAAGTGTGCATTTTTCTTCTTTGACTTTTAACCCCACTTTCTTGAATCTGGTTAGGACTTCTCTGAGTCTCTCGTGTAACTGAGTGTCATTTTCAGCAGAAAAAATAGAGCACTACCCCTGGCAGTCATTGGAACATTCTTTCCATAAGGCTTTGGAAGATGCCTGGTGCCACACTTACTCCAAATTGCAACCTTTTGCATTTGAAAGTACCTCTATGAGTCCAATGGTTTGGGCCTCTGCAGTGGCATCATCAACTGTTAACTGTTGATATGCCTGGGCCAGATCCAATTTGGCAAAGACTGTGCCCCCACCAAGAGAATGTAATAAATGATGCACCACTGGAACTGGATATGTGCTCTGTTTTAGTGCATGGTTCAATGTCCCCTTGTAATCTTCGCAGATTCTCACAGACCCATCAGCCTTGACTGGTGTGACTATGGGTGTCTCCCACCTGGAGTGGTCAGTGGGCTCTAAAACCCCTTGAGCTATTAATTTATCTAATTGTGCATCAATTTTTTCCTTTAAGGCAAATGGGACCCTTCTGGGCTTTAAACGGATTGGTGGCACCTTGGGATCTAGATTGAAAGTGATAGGGGTCCCCAAGTACTTGCCTAATCTGTCGCTGAAGACCTCTGGAAACTCAGACTTCAAGGCCTCCTCCCATTCAGTGTTGCTCACGTGATTGATGCCAGTCACCTCAATGCCCAGCGGGTTGAACCACTCAAGTCCCAGCAAACTTGGGTGATCCTTGTCCACGATGGTCAGGGGTAGACGCTTGGTGTGGCCTTTGAACTTCACGTTGAATTCTCTTGTTCCAACTACTGGAATCTTGTTCCCTTAGTAGTCTTTAGGAGTCAGCGCTTGCTTCTTGAAATGATTCTTCTGAATGTTTGGGAGTAGTCTGTGAATAGTGTCCCATGACACCATAGACAGATATGAGCCTGAGTCCACTTCCATTTGGCAAGGCCTTCCTTCAATAAGTACCTTGACATGCACTTTTCTGTTATTGATAGAAGATGAATGACCAATAGTTACTGTCTGATGAGTTTCATTCTTCCCCTTAGCTTCTGTGCTGCACCCCATTTTTTCACTGAGATTGTTGGGCTTGAATTCTTTGTCTTTGTTTGCAGGAAATTTCCTTCTGTTGGGTGGAGTTCTGGATGATTTGCAGACTCTTGCTAGGTGTCCTCTTTTTTCACAACGGAGGCAAATGGTGTCTAAAAACTTGCATTCAGTGCAGGTGTGGCTTCCCACACAACCTCTGCAGTAGAAATCCTTCCTTTTCCTATCCAGGTCTTTCTTTTTCTGCTCCATTCTGAGCCTGTAAATTCCCTCTTCCACCTCACTGCAATCTGATTCAGAATCTAGGTCATCACAATGGTTTGTGATAGACTTTTCCCCATCAGAATGGTTTGTGGCCCTGTTCATCTTCCTCATGGCTGCTGCTGAGGACTTAGTAGCTTCTGCTGAAGAGGCTTCTTCTATGGCTTCTTTTAGCGTGATCTTAGGTTTCATTAAAAACTTGCTCTGTAATACCTTGTCTTTAAGGGCCAGAACGAATCGATCACGCATGGCCTCTTCTAAACTGTTAAATTCACATGCACCCCCAATGTCTCTTAAACTTGCCACAAAGTCATTTATGTTTTTGTTTTCCCCTTGATCATGACGGTAAAACTCGTGTGTCTTAATGAGGCACGATACTTGTGGCGCGTAATGGGCTCTTAACAGCTTTTCTAAGTCAGGCCAGTCCATTACCCTCATGTCTGCAGCTCCTGCCAATATCCTCGCCATCTTGAAAACTGCCGGACCACAGTACGTCTTTCGCTTCTCAGAAATGTCGGCTAGATCGTTTCCTTCCAGATACATTTGGAAATGATCTGCATACGACTCCCAGTCTTCTGCCGTCGGATCAAACGGAGCTGGGGGGGTGTTCAGCGCAGCCATCTCGCTCTTCTTCTGTTCCGCATTGCCTTCTCTTCAGGGAATATCCCATCCTCGTCGCCAGTGTTATGTTTGCATGAAGAGGCAGACACAGAGTGCTTCAGCTCTTAAGTTTATTGTGACTTTCAGCTCAGAATGGACCCGCTTTGGCTGGGCTGCAGCTGCTACTTATAGCTAGCAGCCGCAGTTGACAGCCAATCAGAGTGCAGGGTTTTCCTGCACTTTTTAAACCAATCATTTCTAACCTTTTACAAGAACAGTTCAAACTAACTTCAAACTGACTTCAAACCTGCATACATAACAATTATCAATTCAAAAGCAATTTCTTATTCCAATCACACTTTCTTAGCTTAACTTCCCTCACAGAGTTGCTATGACCAAAAAAAAAAAAGGAAATGTTTCCTATGTTTCTTTTTATTCCTGAATAAAAGGCATGATATACAGTAAGTCTGACTATCAATCTGTATTCTCTCATATTTTTTCTCATTTTTAATATAAAAATAATGAAAGAATTACCTTCAGAAAAGAAGAAAATTACAGTGAAATTGTCCAGAATTGAATGCAATTTGTTAACCATTTCTTGATAGGTTGGTCAAGGTATCCATTTGAATAGATTCTTTCATTGTTCAACTTTTCCGGCTTTCAGCTCTTAATTAAATCCTGGAAGACATCTATTTCCCCTCTCTAATGTCCAAAGATTGGAAAATAATGGCATTGAAAGAGGCCTAGGAATAATGGAAAGAAACAAGACTAGTTTGCTAGTCTTTCTTAGAAGACTCTTTTACTTTTACAATAGATGTCCTAAAATGATTCTAGGGAAAAAAAACTAAGTAGAGAAGTAAAAAAGAAAGGAAATCCCTTCTCAACTTCAAAGTGCTTCTTCTGACAAAGTTTTAAGACTTCATCAATGAGATGAAGATTACTTGAGTCAGTTACTGCTGATAGCATGCAGAGAATTTTCTTTGAAAATTTTTCTTTCACTATTTTCCTTGATTTCCTCTTCATTTTTTAAGCAAACAGATTTGAATGACAAGAATACCAACTAACTCAGCCTTTATCTGTGTCAATCCAGTTTCAGATGGCTGCCTTGAATAAAATAGAAGGTTTCCTTTATGTCTTGCTGCCTTTGTAGTCTGCTCTGTTGCAAATGGAGTGATGCTGGTAAGAACACTTCCAAAAAGTGTTCCAAGGCAATGTTTGCCTTGTGTTATAGTTGAATGTCATTTTTCCGCTTTAAACTCAGAGGCAGAAAAAAGAAAATGTGATACTTTCTCGAATGTGCTGATGGAAACAACATGACATCAAAATCTAGGTATCTGTGGGAATATAGATAAGCATTTGGACAGGAGTGGTGTGGAAATTTTGAAATAGACCTCATATATGGATTCTATGATGCTTAAAAGAGAGAGAAATGAAGTCAAAACAACTGTTTGAAAGAATACAGAGCATGCAATACAAATTGATTTAGTTTATTTATGCCTTCTACAGTTCGGGAAAATGCATGCTCAATTTTCATAACAATTGATTAGAACTGTTGATTTTGCCACTGATCCTGGCCACATTTTAATTTCTTCCTCTCTCAGGCCCCTTCTGGTAAACCTCAACATTAAATATGAATAATCCTGATTAATTACTGAAATTCTGTGGGGTTTCTTGAAAAATATATATATGAGAATTTATGTAGTGTGGTTATTAAGACTAAAATACAGGACACAGTGAATTCTAGAATGACCTTGGCCTAGTCACTTTCTCTCAGCCATAAGAATCTGGACTGAGTTCAATCATGTTTCTGAGGATGAAGTGGACAGGATTATGCGGCGGCTGAGCTCCACCACATGTTTATTGGACCCGTGCCCTTCCTGGTTGGTTTATGCCTCCAGGGAGGTCACGTGCGGCTGGCTCCGGGCAGTGGTCAATGCTTCATTAAGGGAGGGGCTGTTCCCTGCCGCTTTGAAAGAGGTGGTGGTGAGGCCCCTTCTGAAGAAGCCTGCCCTTGACCCAGCCGCGTTGAACAACTTTCGTCCAGTCTCCAACCTTTGCTTTTTAGCAAAGGTTGTTGAGAGTGTGGTGGCCCAGCAATTGCCACTTTTCCTGGAGGAAGCGGACTACCTGGATCCATACCAATCGGGCTTCTGGCCCGGGTACAGCATGGAGACAGCATTGGTCGCGCTGATTGATGACCTCTCTAGGGCTCAGGACAGGGGTTTTTCCTCTGTCCTGGTCCTGTTAGATCTCTCAGCGGCTTTCGATACCATCGACCATGGTATCCTGTTGCAGCAGCTCAGGGGGTTGGGAGTGGGAGGCACTGTTTTACAGTGGTTCTCCTCCTTCCTCTCGGGACGTTCGCAAACAGTGTTGGCAGGGGGGCAGAGGTCAACTCCAAGGTATCTCACTTGTGGGGTGCCCCAGGGCTCAGTCCTCTCACCCCTCCTGTTCAACATTTATATGAAGCCGCTGGGTGAGATCATCCGTGGCTTTGGGGTGAGTTATCATCAGTATGCTGATGATACGCAGTTATACATCTCCACCCCAGGCCACATCAGTGATGCTCTCTCCGTGATATCCCGTTGTCTGGAGGCGGTATGGATCTGGATGGACAGGAACATGCTTTGACTCAATCCAGCCAAGACAGAGTGGCTGTGCATACCGACATCTCGGTCCAGTTTGGATGTTCCATCTTTGGTCATGGGGGAGGAGGTGTTGCCCCCCATGGACAGGGCATGGAACCTGGGGGTCCTCCTGGACTCACGGCTCAAATTGGAGGAGCAGGTGGGGGCCGTGGCCAGAGGGGCCTTTGCCCAGATCCGGCTGGTTCACCAGTTACGCCCATTCCTGGACCGAGATGCCCTGCGCATAGTCACTCAGACGCTCATTATTTCCCGACTCGACTACTGTAATGCTCTCTACCTAGGACTGCCCTTGCATACCACTCGGAGGCTTCAGCTGGTGCAGAATGCGCCTGCGGTAGTGATGGGAGCTTCCCAATACTCCCATGTTACACCCCTCCTGCACGACCTGCATTGGCTCTGGGTGAGATTCAAGGTTCTGGTATTAACATTCAAAGTCCAGCATGGCATGGGTCCAGGTTATTTACGAGAACAGCTCCTCCCAACATCAAATACTAACCGCACTGTACGGGCTCACAGACGGGGTCTCCTCGGGGTGCCGTCTGTGACTCAATGTCGCTTGGCGGTGACCCGGGGGGAGGGCCTACTCTGTGGTGGCTCCCACTCTGTGGAATCTTCTTCCGCTGGAGCTCTGCCTGGCCCCCGATCTTCGCACCTTCCGCCACGATTTGAAGACTTGGTTCTTTTTACAATCTGGGCTGTGCTGATTCTATGGGGTTGGTCCTTTTTAACTATGGGTTTTAATTTTCAATTCAGCTTAACTTGTTTAATATACTTTTAATTAATTTATTTATCGTTGTATTTTTAGCTGTGAGCCGCCCCGAGTCCTTTTTGGAGAGGAGGCAGCATATAACTCGAATAAATAAATAAATAAATAAATAAATAAATAAATAAATAAATAAGTAAATAAGAAGACAATGCCAAATGCCTACTGAAAAATCTTGCCAAGAAAACCTCAGAGCCTTGTCCAGGCTTAAAGTTATGCATCTGGTATTTATCTTCAAATAATTTGAAATGTGATTTCAACTTTTTAATGCAAATATTTGTGGTATTAATGCAATCCAGGATACTTTAAAATAACCCCAAACAATGAAATCAATAATTAGTAACTGCTTTACATTCTGAACAGTATGCCTAATTCATGTAAGATACTGGGTCAATTGAATCGGTAAATACTTCCAAACCATTTTACCGGGCAGTCAATATATTGCTGCATATATCTGAATATGGAAAAAGGAACAGCACAGATGCTCATAACAGGTCCTATTTTCAGCTGAACCTAACAAAAGGTTTTCTGGTAAGCTTTTTTGCTTGCCCTTCCAAAAATAACAATGACCCTATGAGGGCCTCTAAAATTATACAGGGAAATGCAGTCCATCCAATACCAGGCTGATATCTTCAGCATGATTAGTTTGCTTGCTGATATCCATTTTAAAACTGATTCTAGACAAATATTTAAAATTACCTTAATCTCCTTGAGAAAGGAATAGAAAAATATTGTGTGTTTATGTGCACATCCAAATTGTTAATGACATCCAAATCTCCTTCCAGTGGCTTCATTAGATCATTTGGAAATTCAGGCTACTGGGACAAGTTTATGTCAGATGCCCATATTTGATCATATTCTTGGAGGAGGGTGTAATCTTCCTGAAATATCTGTCAAGGATTCTTTCTATTTTTTTTTCAGGTCCAACTTCTATTAGGCTCATTGTATGACTTTGGGGCAATTGCTATTTCAGACCAATCTAGTCCAGAGGGTTATCAATACAGGAAAACATATTGGTAATTCTATGTACTCTGACCAGCCTGTTTGAACCAAAAGTGGAATATAAATAGATTATATACGACACATACACACATACTTGAAATCAAAGCTTAGTGCTAAAAATGTCAATGTTAGGATAAATTACTTTCAAAATTTTAACAAGACAAGAAACACAAACAACCCTACTGCTTCAAAACAATAGTGTACCAAATATGATGATATGATTTGAATAAATCACTATATATCAAATAGTTTAGCTGTTTTCCCAAAGATGGGGATCTGTTGAAATATATTTGGAATATTTATTTTTCTTCCACTATAGTTTTATGGTACTGTTTCACTTTGAGATGTATATTTATTTTGCAAGGAAAACATTGTCATCAAGTGGGATTGACTAACATTTTACCAAGTGTCATAGAGATGTTTAAAATGATCACTGTGTTTTCCTGTGGGATTTATTTCTGTTATTTGGAAGTCATTAAGACTTCACTGTTTTTATAATATTTAACTATATAGTGCTCTAAATTCAAAAAGCAATAATCTGTTTTTTAATATTTCAAAAAAGCAATGCTGAAATAAAATACAATATTCTATTTATAGTTGTATGTACATCATATTCTTTGTATTGAAATTTAGAATATAAATAGATAAGTCTTGGTTTATAATACTGATCAGTAGAAATAATGTGTTAGGATCTTTTGAGAATAAAGCAATTTTTCCTTGAACTGCATCCGGCATAACTTTTTATTGAGGAAAAGAAAAGGAGGGGAGAAAGGAAATAATATCTACCATCCTGACAGAGTTTTAGATGCTGCTATGTTCACTTTGACTTCATGTCAGCTTTACACTTCATGTAATCTCCTGACAATATTTGTTTTCCACCACAGCCTTTGTGCCTTTGTTCTTTTTATCAGAAATGTTCTTTCTCTAAGTTTAACTTTTCAGTAAGTTTGGCCTTGCTTTCATAAGTCTGCTTTCTTATATTGATTGCTGGTGTGTAAATTATGGTTTAGCTTAGAAAGCTGGTGATAGTCTTATTGCTGATGTTTAACCTCCAGAAAAGACAACTTTGAATTAAAATTGCTTGCTTCTGAAAACATCTCCCTGCATCAGTGACCAAGATACCATTGTGCCTACTGCAAGTAAAGATACAACCAGCTAAGCATAAAACATCCTAACTGTACTTGTGTTAACTTTATGATTGGTTGACTCAAATCTCTGACCACTGAGTACTTGGAGATTTTACCTGTACAATTTCATATCTAAGATAACAGCCAACCTGAAGTATTGCTGAAAAATTAAAAGAAATTCTTCTTCTTCTTCTTCTTCTTCTTCTTCTTCTTCTTCTTCTTCTTCTTCTTCTTCTTCTTCTTCTTCTTCTTCTTCTTCTTCTTCTTCTCCTCCTCCTCCTCCTCCTCCTCCTCCTCCTCTCTCCTCTTCTCCTTCTCCTTCTCCTTCTCCTCCTACTCTTCCCCTTTCCCCTCCTCCCCCTCCTCCTCCTCCTTGTCCCTCTCCTTCTACCCCTTCCCCTCCCCCTCCTGCTCCTTTTCCTTCTTCTTTTCTTCTTTTGTATAAAGATCACCTAAATTTCTTCCTGTATCATATTTATAACAGCTTTTCCAGCTTTTTTTTCTGTATTACATCAGTAAGCTTGTATAAGTAAAAGGATAATTTAACTTATTGGTCACAGTTTTGAGTTAGTATTGTAACAGACAAAATGACTCCTGAGTGTAAAAATCAATACATACTACCACTGTACAAGAAGTATAAGATGAGAATTAAAGGACAATTTAAAAAGTGCTAAAATTCTCTCCTGGTCATGCAGAAAATGTCTCAGTAAAAAAATTACTTAATTCAAATGGATACACCTGTTGGTTAGTCAGACCCTGCATATTCCTCTCTGTAGAAGAAAAATGTTATTGGAATAGGTTTCTCAAAAATAATTTTCCATGTGTGTATCTTCAAGACTAACAGTGAGGTAGTGTTAGAAATCTTTACAAATTATGTAAAGAACAGGTAATATTCATCTCCTTCTATGTGCAATAACTTAATGAAAAGATTTACTTTCTGGGATATTAAATGAAAAACACTAGAAAATCAATCCTGAATGCTCATTGTTTTAATATGTGCTATAATTTGTTGTTTTATTATTACAGTCTCAATCTACTATCATATTTTTTATTTCTCTTTTCGCAATAAAGAAATTAAAAATTTTCAAATAGCTACAAACAGAATTAGAGGAAGGAATATTTGTGGTAATTATAATGGAATGTTTTTATTGCTAAATTTAATCTACAAATCTTGAGGTATGTAAGATTCAAATCCTCCTTTCTTCTTTGAACAATTTTAGTAGAAATGACTTTCCTCAAATCAGTTTATTGTCTTAAGAATTATTGTTGCTGCTGTCCTGTGCAATGTCTCTCAGCATATCTGGTCAAAAAGAACTGAGGCAATGAACATCTTTATTTCATCATTGCTGTAATTTTCATCACCATAATCATTCAGTGCAGTAATTATTTTCATCACAGAAAGTCTGTGATGAAAGGCAGTCTCATCATACCTCAGTGAAAATGTATTCAGTTGGCCTAAGCTACATGGTAAAATCATGGTAGCCACAATAAATGGCATTTGCTATTTGAAGCCATTCCACAAATCCATTTTCTTTTAAGGTTTTGTAGTCTTCTGGTTTACATTTGGGGAAAACATTTATTTAACATAATAAGAGGCAAGTATAAGAGGATGCCAATGGAATGCCGAGGATAAGAATAAAGGGTTTATTATTTGAGGGATTTATCCATTTGTAATTGATGAATTTCCAAGAATTTAAATAGCTAGGGCTATTTAAATCGTAGACTATGATGCAGAACAGTCAAGTATTAAAATTAAGGTTTTTCTTCTTCCTTGTAATAAATATTAATTTTGATTTTTTTTAAGCAGTTGATAAAGAAGAGTTTGAACTGTGAAAAAAGAATTGTCTTATTTTTCAGGTTACCTTTATAAATTTGATATGGTTATGACACAACCTGTTCATTAAGATCATAGGTATTTCATTTTATCTTGTCGTCATGTTTTGTCTTCAAAATTTCTTGATGCAGCTACACTAAAAACATATCCTCCATCACTGGTTCTCCACAATGTCCATGCTGTTTGTTGACTGATAGAGAGAAACTGTTTGCTGCTCATTTAAACACTATGTTAGTCACTTTTAGATTTTAGCCATGCATAAAAATCACAAAACTATTTGTTTTGTCAAATTTGTCAAATATTTAATCAAAAAGATAACACCATAAATTATTAAATGTTGGATCCTGCATATTTCCATTAGGTATTACATCTTTTATCTTGTTTTTCCTTGTTTTAAGCTTTCCTTAGAACTGAGCAGTGATCCATGGCAGAATTTAATTTAAAGATGCCTCCTTTTAGCTAACTAGTAGTTAAAAGGCAAGGTATCCATGGTAATATGTTGTGGATTGCTAATAACAAGGAAGAATTTGAACAGCATGTCTTTTGACTCCTTCAGTGAAACCAACTGTGAAAAGAACTAAAAACTCCTGGAGACACTGTGATAACAAGATGGAGTAGAAATGTTGATAGCTAAGACAAAACTGCAGTCTTCTAATTTCAATAAACCTGACATAGACACAAGGAGGGTTCTTTTGAATAAGCAGGTTTGGGTGTATATGAATAAATTTAGTTTTCCTTTAATTCAAACCACTTCATATCTAAAGATTGTGTTTTTTTTCATAGCCTTCCCCAACTTAAAATATTGTGCACAATTATCTTTGAAGCCTAAACCATTTACATAATGCCGTAAAAGTGAATTGTTACAAAGAATTGGCACAGTTAGGCAAATTGGTTTGTAAAATCTCATTGTAATCAACAGCTGACACTCTGCTCTTTATTTCAAACTCAAAAAGCTAATATTCAAACTGTTTCTTGTTTGAGAGAGATTTGGGCAGTTTCCACAGATCAGAGAACTTTCCATAGCTCATATTTAAATCTTAACACTAGTTCTTTTATCACATATATTTGAATAGATATATTCCTTTGTGCAAAATCAATACAACTTTCTCTGCAGTTGTCCTGTAGTTGGATAACATTTTTTAATTATTATTTTAGTTTTATTGAAAGAGTAAAATGTTGACAACATTTTCATGAGTAAGGTGTGAGTTCCTGATTACAGGAGAGGCCTGTTTATGTAAATAAGGGAGAGGGAAGGGGGAGGAAATTTCATATCTTTAAACAAGTCTATTATAATATTACTTTGTTTTTCACACTACAATAAAATCCTATCAGGCCCAAAACCAAGGCTAACATGTGACAATTCTTCCAAGGTGCCATCTTTATTGTTTCATATCTACAGACAAATCTTGCCAAAGTGTAGATCCTACTATCTGCATCTACAATATATTCTGTGAACTATTAGGGATATGCTGTCTTCACCTTCTTCCTTTTACACATAATATCTGAATTTGCTTATTACTCCTCTGTTATATACCTCTCCTACAAGGAATCCACCTTCTGCCAAAATAAAATTTAATGAGCTATAGGGCTTTGTGTTCTTTATTGGGAAATATGGAAAATCATATGCTAGAGTGTTTTACCATATCATTAAAAATAGGACTGCAAAGTGATCACATTAATTATATCCATTTAATTAGAAATAATTTGAGGCCAGATTTAGTATTTGTCTTTGATGTATCCACAATAATTTAATTAGATTTCTATTTAAACAATGCCAAATAGGACATTAGTTGTTATTTGACCACCTGAATATTGTTTTCTGTGTAGTGATAAAGAAATGCATAACATCCATAACAACATCCATAACAATAAAATAGCAATATTTATTTATTTATTTATTTATTTAATAAATGCAGTGATACATTCACTGCAGAGTTACAATGTGATAAAAAATAAAAAAGTACTATAAAACAATTAAAATTAGAAGAATTAACTAGAAAAGCCTGAGCATCCTCAGGATGGAGATCTTTTTTACAAGGTCAGCCATCCCCAATTTAGCAATTCCCTGTTAGAGCCCCAGGCCAAGTGGCAGTGTCAAGTATTCAGTCTCTTCTGGAAGACCAGGAGTGTTGGGTTGATCTCACCTCCAGCAAGAGGAGAGGCAAAAAAGATAAGACTCTTTTCCTGGACTTTGCTAAAATTCTTTGGCAGATCTGAAGTGTGCCTTTTTCACAGGAACAAATGGGACAGATTGGTTCTAGTGGGGTGAGACAGTTTCTCAGGTACTCTGGATCCATGCCATAAAGAGTTTTAATAACAATAGCAGTTATACTTATATACCATTCCATAGTGCTTTACAGCACTCACTGAGTGGTTTACAACATCAGCATATTGTCCTCAATACTCTGGTTCTCATTTTACTGACCTTGGAAGGATAGAAAGCTGAATCAACCTTGAGCATATTGATCATATTTTATCCCATGATGTTGGATGATATTTCATGCAGATGTTAAAAGGGGGCAGAGATTACTGAGCCCTATGTTCTCAACAAAGGAATGGCTGTGGACTGGATCTCTTGCTCTCTATTATCATTAGTTGAGACTGAAGTGGCACAAAACTGGACCAATTGAAAAGCCCCAGCTTCTCAGTTGGCCTCCAAAGATACCAAGGTTGATGGTACTGAAAGTTGCCAAGAGGTCAAGAAGAACTAGAATGGATGCATTACCTCCATTCTCCTTTGATCAGAAATCATCTACAAGTGTAACCAAATGTCATTTCTGTCCCATAAGCCTGAATTCCAACTAAAAGGGACCCAAATAATCAGTTTCACCCAGTAACCTATGAAGCTGCACTGCCTTCCCTAAAGAGGGAAGATGGGAAACTATGTGGAAATTGTCCAGTCAAGTGGGTTTCAGTGAAGGTTTTTGTAAGCAAGGACAGGCCAAGGCTTCCTTTTCTGCAGTTATGTATTAATTAATAGCTAGACCTACCTGCAAGTCACCTTCCTGGAGGCTTTTACCAACGAAGAGTTGCAAGGATAGAGAATGCTTGCTAATTAAATCTTTAATTAATTCTTGTTTTGTACCCAGATAATGTGCCCCTAACAATTTCAAAATCAAGTTTTTAAATAGGCAGCATGAATTAAATGTTCTGTTAGTTAAAGCTTTACTGATTCTATGTGCTTGGAAGTTAGGCTGCTTGTATATATCCTTGGTATTGTGCATGCAACTACAGGATACCTTCAAAATGTTAATGTCACTGCATGTCAAGTTTAATATATTAATGCCTTGGCCTCCTCCTTGAAAACATAAGGCACAATTGCCTGATCAGCATAAATGATTCTGGAATTGGAAGCTGTGAATGCTAGGTGATGTAATGAATACATATTGGCCCTACTGCAGTTTTTTATAATATATTTGCATAGCCCATCCAATGGATGGAGCTAGTGAGCCTGGTTTTTCTCTATGTTAATCAGCATGAACACACTGAGATGATGAGGGAAATGCCTGCTAATAACTACAGATGGGTTTATTTTATTTTTACCATTGTATTATATTTGAAAAGTATAATTTCACTAAGAACTAAAAGCAGGGGTTTAATTTACTTTAATCAAAAGATATTCAGAAAAGGCAGCTCTGAATCTGTAGGAATATTCCCTGTTTCATTATAAATTCATCTTTTCAGAGCTATGCAACCTCCCAGGTTTCTCACATTTCAGTTCAATCATAATAAAAAACATCCCATTAGATTTGTTTTCAGATCCAGGAAAGGACTGCCAAGAAGGACCCACAGCAATTTGAAAAAGTATAAGTTTAAAAAGTTTCCCCATGTTTCTGATGTCGCTGTCATAAAAATAAACTAAAGTTAATATCACTAAAATAAATTTCAAAGCAGCTTTCCAAATGAAATAGAGATATTTGATTACAGAGAGGAAGAAACCTTTTCAGATATTGGAAGACAGATTACAGCACATTGCAAACAAATGTTTATGAAGCATTTTTAAATATGTGTAGTCTAATAATCACGTGATGGGTGAAATTTTGGGAACCCTGTTCAGAATCAATCTGAACTGATTCCCATGACAAATAATGTGGTCTGGGTTGGCTCATTAAGGAAGAGTGTTATTCTTACTTTTTATTAAAATGGATTGTAAAAAAAATGATGGGGCAGTATCTCAAGCATTTCCGGAAAGAATGAAAAAAAGCAGCATTGTGTTGTGATACGATCTCTGCTCCTTTTCTATGTGCTTCATGACATCATGTACATGTAGAAGAGAGAGTTTGGGGTTTGATGACACAATGGTATTTTCCCCATTTTTATAATAACTGGGTGAGATTAAAAATATATGATAAATTATTAGAAATTACTTCCTTTATAGAAGCTTTAGCACTAGACTAGCACTGGCATTTAGACTTATATACTGCTTTGTAGTGCTGTACAACCCTCTCTAAGCATTTTACAGAGTCAGCATATTGGCCCCAACGATATATTGATCCTCATTTTTGCAAACTTGGAAGAATGGAAGGCTGAATTAATCTTGAGCAGGCCAGGATCAAACTCCTTGCAATGGACAGAGTTAGCTGAAATACTGTATTGTAAACACAGTACCATCATGGCTGAAAAATCCAATTCTAATCAGTGGTGGGCTGCTGGGTGGTCAGCGAGGTTCAGACAAACCCCTAGCAGTGATCTCTGGCCTGGCCCACCCACCTGCCCTTGCGTTATGCTTTTCCTAAACAATTAACTTTTCCCCTGCCCAGTCTGCCCAGATGAGATCCATGCTACCCTGCTGTACTCACCGGAGCTGCCTGAGTCGATTAGCTGCCTGTTTGAAGCTACGTTTCAGCCCCAAAGTGGCACATGCACACTCACAACCAGTGAACCCCTTGTCAACGAAAGTGCAGCCCACCTCTGATTCTAATACTAGATTTTGCTTGGCAAAAGCTTATTCCATAAGTGACAAAGGAAAATTTTGCAATCTAATGCAAGTACTCAATACAGTAAGAAAAAACCGTAATTTTTCTTCTATAACTGTTTTAATTTCAAACATCAGCGGTATACGCTGACAGATTATATTTTTGTGTTCATTTGCATCAAGTTTTTTCCAAAGAACCTAACATGTTAGCCAATTATAGGTGTAATATATGTGTGGATTTAAACAGTATGGCCTTTTTTGATTGACAGCTAGAAATTTTGTGGATACACAGATTTTGTGAGCATGCTGACCAAGATTTTATGGTTGATATACAGTGTACCAAATTAACTGGGATCACTAAAGCCAGTTTATGACACATTGAAATTTTGCAACTTCCATTTTCAAATCTTGATACTTTGTGATCTTCTCTAATTGTATTTGATCCTACTATTCTCTAATATTGTAAATTATCCAAACTTTCTTCTTTTCAACCACAATTAATCTGGTGTTTTATGTACCAAGACTTTATTGTATTTAGAAATTGTACAGTATTTTAATCTGCTCATTTTTCTGCAATACTGTATGTTTCCACCAATTTTTCATCACTGCTGTATGATCATTTTTGCACATGTTCCAGTGAATCATCTTGGCAACTGTGCTGTTGTTTACAATCAGTTTGTTCAACCTTCTTCCATGATTTTAGTATATGGCAGGGGCCTTCAAACTTGGCAACTTTAAGATTTGCGGACTTCAACTCCCAGAATTCTCCAGCAGCATAGCTGTTTGGAGACCTCTAGTATAGTATACTGTTTCTTTGGTTCTTTCTGCACTTTCAATCATTTGATTATTTATTATTAATGGTCAAACAGTCAGCCAGATGTTTAGAGTGGATTTGGCATTTTTGTGTTATATATGTTTTATTTGTAGTTTTCCTTTAACAACCAACATTTTTTGTGGACAATCTGGTTTAATATATTGTTCACACAATGCTAACAGTAATACAATTACATATACAGAGTTTTTATCTTCCAACTTCTAACTTGGTATGCTCATTATAATTATATAATATATTCTTTTATGTATTAATATATATTATGCTATTTTTCAAATTTATTCTTATTTCTTTATTTTCTCATTTGTTGGGGTTCTTCTATATTCATCTCATCATCTTTAAACAATATTATGCTCTCTTTATGATTTTTTATCACTTTCTCCAAAAATATATGTAAACATAAATAACATTTTTCATACAATATACTTATTAACCCCTGTTAAGTCACTAATGTTTTAATATTATAAGTATCACTCAGTATTCCACCACCTTTTCAATATCTCAATTTTCTATAAAGACCAATAAAACCAATTGTTAATAAGATTTAATCAGTTCCCAGATTATATCTCTAAGTCCCCTGTATTTATAGCCCTTGAAAACTATATATTTCAGTATATTTTTGCACCCTGTTAAACATAATAATACTTTTAGATATACCCAATCCTAGTCTTTCCCTCTTAATCTTAATATATTTATGGTTATAATAATTCTATTATATATCTATATATGTGCTACTATTTCTCCAATTTAAACTTTCCCCTTATTTCTATTGGTTTTTAATATAATTACTATATTGCAAGATATTATGTCTATATCCATCATCTCCTAGTATTTTGGATTTGACATTTTTCATCTATCAAGTTCTTCCAAAGTACCTGAATACTATGGTGTTTGATGGTATTTAAAGAATTGTCTCAGGATGTAAGCTGGTCCAAGTAAAGCAGCTTTTGGAAATTGAATGATGGTGATTTTGTCAAGACCAATAGTGCTCCAGGTGTTTTGGGATTGTACCCAATAAGTCTATTACTATTGGAACTACCTTTGCTTTCTTTTGCCAGATTCATTTTACCTCTCTTTGCTTGTATTTGTATTTTCAAACCTTCTTCTGCTGTGTAAAGGTACTTGTTGTTCTTATTGACAATTGTTAAGTCTGGGGTATTATGTAGCAGGTGCTTGTCTATTTGAATTCTAATATCCCAGAGAATTTTAGTTTCTTCATAGTTTCAAGGAGAGAATCTTGCTCCTCCATACTTTTATTTGTCTTCCTGCTAGCAAGTATACCCTATCCCCACCCCTAATTTTATTGATTATATTGTACATCACCCAGAGCCTCACTCTGAGAGAGATGGGTGGTTTAGAACTACGAATTATAAACCTCTCTCTCATTCTCTTTCTCTCTCTGTCTCTCTGTCTCTCAAATTTATATAGCTACTCATCTTAAACACACAATTCTATATGGTGAAATATAAAACATCACATAAATACAAAAATCTAATCAAAATAAGCTAATGCAAGAAAAAATAATCAAGATGCTACATAACAATTCTATAAAAACATAATATCTCCTAACATCAGGCTCTAATTCTTGGAGAAAAGAGCAAGCAGGATTGGGACCATAAAGAGGCCATGGTCCAGATCCCATCCATCAAATAGTGCTTTGATAGATGGGATTTGGAACATGGCCTCTTTATTATAAGCAGAAACCCTCAAACATAGTTGCTCCCACATGTAAACTGGCTATTTTTCCTGTAAGGCTTTTAAAATGATAACTATCATGTTGGTTTGTACCTAGAAGCATGCTGGAAGCCTGTAGAGTCAATACAGCAGTGTTATTGCATAGGCAAATTTTGGAACATTCAAAACTAAGTGTTTTTTTCCAGTGAAACCAGTTTATCAGGGCAACCTGGCCTACCCAATCACAGGTCGGAGCATACTGCTTCCACTTTCACCTTTCAACTCAATTCAGAAGCCTTTGCAGGCAGTCGCTTTTTGCTGCAAACTATTTTATGTTAAATTTATGTTTTACTGAAAAAGAAATAAATTCAAAACTAGATGCTGCCTCACTCTGCCCAGTTGAAACTTCTGTGTGTTCTTCCTGGGCAGTGCCAGGTAGACTGTGTTGCTGTAATACAATGGAGAAATGATTGTTATGAATCAGCAGAGACTCCTGGTCCAGGAATGGATGCAACTGATGCATAAGATGAATCTGTGGAGATGCACCAGATTCCCCTGGGGTACCTACCACCTGTATTTCAAACAAGAGTCATAAGTCCAGAAGGACCTCCAAATATCTCTGGGAATGTAACCATCTCATATTTAGCCACAAAGATTTATGTTTTGGGGAGAAGATTAATGAATATCTGCAAAAGGACTGTAAGCATACTTTGCTGAGTCCACTAAATCCTAATCCCAAAGGATCATTTGATGATAGGTATAGGTATATATAGATATAAGGTCTTCTCCTTGAACAGGGGGTTAGACTAGAAGATCTCTAAGATGCTAGACTTTTCTACCTCTACTTGTATTTTCTTAAGTAATTCAATCTATTATTGCAGGATTCAATATGGGTTGATCAGCAGGATCAGAGGTTTAGTCTGTGTTGGAGCCCATTTTCCAGGAATTTCACTCTAGCAAAATGTATACTTTGAGCTATTCTATGAGTAGCATTTACATGGTTCCTGGTTGTGTGTGTCTTTTAGTTGCTGATTGGGGTGTTCATGGCCGGCTATTAAATTGTTAGCTGTTGTTTCTTTGTGTTGCCAGCCATATAGAGAAGAAAACAAGGGGTTTAAAGCTTTTCCCTTGCCTTATCAAAATGATTTTTCCTTTCTCTCTCCTTCTCTTCTCTCTTTCTCTCTGTCTCTCCCCGCCCTCTGAAATAGAAGAATATTACATGTTCTTAATAGATTATGCAGACTACAATTTATACTTTCATTTATCTCCAGGGATTCAGACATAACAATTTCCTAGAACTACATAAAGATGCTTACATATTGAAGTTGCATGCAAAGCAGGAATTGTACCCCTGTCCTTATATTTGAAGCTGATAAATAATAGTAGCATTATTTGTCTACACAATACGTATTTTCAGTTTCAGTGCTTCATGCTAAGCACACTGATTGGAATCAACTCCTAGAGATACTAATATAAATAAGTTCTATATAAGTATCTTAGTCAAAATCTGAGGCCAGTAATCAAATGGATTTGAAAAACGATTGAGAGCTTTCAGTACAGTAAACTTATAAGCATGTTTGATAAACTCAGCAACTACCAAATTTTGCTTTGTTTTTGAAGAGGATGCCTATTACATTTTATCTGAAGGCAGCTGAACCAATGAAAACATATTAGTAGGGAAGAGATTATTTTTAGGGGCTGTTTCTTGCAAAAAATTATGTGAATCTTATAAAGCCATATGTTTAAAAATGTGGAATGGAAATAAAGTCTATCAAACATCCTTAAAAACAATATACAAGGAACATCATTCTACTCCAATCAGTCAGCAACTATAGGAGAATCATAAAGTGAATTTAATTATGCTTTGAGTTTAGAAGAAGCAAACATAATATTTTAAATATTTTTACCCCAGATTTATGTGACAATTACAGAAGGCAATAATGTGGTTTTTGGAAAAAATGCATTGCCTTTCCTAAATGTTACATGTAGGTACAGGTAGTTCTCGACTTACAACTGTTCATTAGTGAACGTTCAAAATTATAACAGCCCTGAAAAAAGTGATTTATGACCATTTTTCACAGTTACAACCTTTGTAGCATCCCCAGGATCATGTGATCAAAATTCAGATGCTTGGCAATTTCTTCATACTTATGACCATTGCTGTGTCTCAAAGTCATGTGATCACCTTTTGCAACCTTTTGCAATACAAAGTCAATGGAGAAGCCAGATTCACTTAACAATCAAGTTACTATCCTATCAACTGCAATGATTTACTTAACAACTGTGGGAAGGAAGATAGTAAAATAGGGCAAAACTCACTTAACAAATGTCTCACTTAACAACAGAAATTTTCAGCTCAGTTGTGGTCGTAAGTCAAGGACTACCTGTACTAAGGAACTGCATTAATATCTTAATGCTATCTGAAATACATTTTCCAAATTATTTCCAGAACACTTAATAGAGAGGTACAACACTGCATTTAATATGTTGCTTTGTGTAACCTTCTGTCGTTTATATAATGTATATATTGTGATCCCATCTCATTCTGCAGGAATTTATGATTGAACATCTTTCAAATGATGAAGTGATATAAAACAATTTCTGCAGAAACAGCTCTTTCATTAGCAAAGTGAGGTGGCAGCTAGGTGGCAGCTATGTGCAAAAGAGAGTTTATTCTGATATTCCTACCCTATGTTCTGACCAAGGCTTCTTGAGACAGTAACAATCACATGCTTAGTCCCCAAAACCCTCTTTTTATTTCAATGACTGTGAATTATATTCATTCACAGCCCTTAATGAGTCCCAAACAATTTGTGAATAGTCCAACAGAAGTCTGCCACAGTCTTTTCAGGATAAGACTGATAAGCACCCACCTTTAACTCCTTGAAATGCTGCCAGTGACTAAATTGCCAATTAGCTGTACAAGGCCAAACAGAGCACAAAGTCAACACGGAGCTTCAGAGTTTAACCTGAACAGAACGAACAAAGTTGCTTCCTGCAAAGGCTCATGTCCCTTTGCTCCTCCTTTATGTCTTATGGGAGGGGTCTTCTCCAAGCCTTACTCTTGAGTCACCCCTTTTGTCTTAACTGTTCTTGCTTTCTGGCAGCTCTGTGCAAGTGCACACTGGAACAGGCTCCTCCTGTTGCTCTGCCTTGCTGATGTCAGATTCTGGAGACTCATAACTCTCAGATGGCCCTGGCCCCACCTCTGTGTCAGATGCAGATCCCTCGTCTGAGCCCTCCCCAGACTCCGGGACTCCGGGAAGCCCATGTTCCTCCCCACTGTCTGATTATGTTGCCAGCTCTGAGGCCGCAGGTGGACTACAGCACCCTATTCCTCGTAACATTATCATCCCTCATTCAAATTATGGGCACTCTAACTTTCTAATAATTTTCCAGTTTCCTAGTTAAATAAAGATCTTGTCTATATTCCTTGCCCCAGTATTTCAAATGTGGCACAGTTGAAGAAGTTTCTTAACTGAATGACCAAAAAGAAGGAACAATGGCTCAAGTTCTCATATTCTACACATGTGACCACAGGATGTCACAATGGTCAAAAACTCATGGATCAGTTATAAATCCATTTTTTCTAGCACTGCCATCACTTGAATGGTGACTAACAAATTGATGTAAGAAAGGGACTATCTGTATGGCAATACAGATGTTGTTGATTTCTAAGATTGCCATTTCCAGGACCCCAATGTTGTCCATGTTACAAAAAATATTCTACAAGCATGGTTCTGCAGAATTCAGCAATCTAAAGATCAATCAAGTTCATCTTACTTCTGAAGCATTGGTACCATCTCAAAACTGCTGTCAGTTTCAGATTCTGTTCTTGAAACTGGTTGCATGTGAATGTCATTTGAAAGATGTAATGATAGGCCCAGTTTCATTAATCATGCTTTTTGGTGTGATTCCAATCAGCTTTGCTCTTGTCCAGCTATTTGTCCAGCTTCTACTCTATCGATCTTTCATATAATCCTTAATTTCATTTACCTTCAGTCACCTTCATTATTCCCTCTCTGTTGCTTTCAGGAGAAGAGCATATGGAAATAATAGTGTTCTTTTCTTGCAATGACCAACCATATGCTAAAGAAAGCTCTAGGTTTAATGGATATGCAATGTTTTCTTCCCTTTTGATTACCCTCCTTTATCTAGTCAAAGCTAAAAGAATATAAAACTAACATCAGCAAATGGCAAGCTTACTTTATTAATATAATGGTACAATATATTCCTGGTATTAAATCTTGTTTCCATGCCCTGATGTAACTTAATATTTACATGACATCCTTTGCTTAATGAAGACTTGGGAGAAATTTATTAATTGCATTAATGACTTGCATTAATTAATAATTTGCATGAAATGTCACTTCAGGATTACTTCCTTTTTGGATGTATTGCTCTATGAAATCAGGCAGCCCATCCTGCTATCCTGTTTTAATTATGAATTTGGCATTGATGTTATATAGCTGCTTTATGCTTGGCAGGTAAGTATTCATATCTGTTAGTTGGAATTTCTAGGTTCTTAGATTCTCTGAATATTATTTTTGAAAATAGAAAAAGGCTAGATACAGAAAAGAAGAAATAACAGCCTTTTACTAACCAATTTTCATTTCAAAGAACCAATAGTACTGTAGCTAATATGTATTTTACCGTGTTTCCCCGAAAATAAGACCTACCCCAAAAGTAAGACCTAGCACTATTTTCTAAACCTGCCCTAATATAAGACCTACCCCGAAAATAAGACCTAGTGTAAATCTCCAGTTCCAGGAAGACTTTTCAGGGAGCAACCGTGCACCCGCAAAACACCCCCCCCTACACACTCACACCCACTATTTGGCACCATAAATATATAAGACCTACCCCCAAAATAAGACCTAGTGTGTTTTTGGGAGCCAAAAAATATATAAGACAGTGTCTTATTTTCGGGGAAACACGGTACTTGTATCTACTATTTTCTGCAATCTTATAATCAACTTCAGTACAGGTATTCCTCAACTTATAACCACAATTGGGATTGGAATTTTGGTCACTAACTAATGCAATCATTATCTGAGTCATGTGACTAGGCTCAATTTTACCATTTTTTTCAGCAATTGTTAAGTGACTCATATGCTTGTTAAGCTAATCTGGCTACTCCCATTGATTTTGCTTGTCAGAAGCCATACAGAAAAGTTGCAAGTCGTGATCAGATGGCAGGACTCTGCAACCATCATAAATGCAAAACCGGTTTTCAAACATCTAAATCCCAATTATCTAACCACAGAGGTGGTATGACAGTTACAACTCTGAGGCAGGTCATAAGTCACATTTTTCAGGATCTTTATAACTTTGAACCATTGTTAAACAATAATCATAAAACCAGGACCAAATGTATCCTTTAGCAGTATGATAATTATTTGTTCAAACACAGAGACAGACATATTCCAAAGGATTTTTAATCAAGTGATCACAATGGTTATATATCTCATTTTTCAAGAATAAGCAAAAAAATCACTTAACAACACACAGTCTAATTTAAATTTCAGCAACAAAGTACCAGTACTAGTATCATAAAAGTTCACTCTTACTTGATTTAAAAAAAACAATAAGAATACATAGTATGTAAAACGTCTTCATACCTGTCTCTACACTACAAAATGTCCAATTTATACATAGTATTACACTGTGCATGAAGAAATCTTCTTTCTCTCATGCCTTCAACCCTAAAATGTAATTAATATAGGTAACAGGGCACTTGGCAAATTTTTCAAAAAATCCATATTTCTGATATGACCACCAGACACAATTGAATTTGTATGTCACAATACTTGTGAATCTGATATATATGGAAGTTTTATTCTGGATTTTAAATTTAGGTTCAGGGAAAAATAATCCATTAATAAGAATCTAATAATATATGTAATTTAGTCAGAAGGAAAATTACATTAGATCAAGACAATCATTGGTCAAATAATATTTAAATAGATAACAATTTACTGCTTCCTGTTTTGGAGTTAGCTTTCCAGTATTCTAAAATCCTATTCCCCTTCCATCTTGAAGGTAAAAATTCCTAACTCTTTCTGGATGTCAGCAGTTAATCCGAATGTCTTAGCATTCAGAAATTCTAAAGCAAAACAAGGAAGATATACTTGGGTCTACGTGTTATTGTAAGCATGAAAACAATTCCATTAGAGGAAAAATAGATTATCTTCATGTTGATACAGTTTGTATTTAAGGGTGAAATGGTTGTCACCTGATATCTATCTGTAAAATATGTTTATTTAGAATGTGATGCTGCTATTTATGTGTGGCAAATTTGCTTTGTGTTCTGCATGTATCCAAAACTGTCAATATGCTATATAGATACTGTATAGAACATCAGTTGAGTGCCTTAATAGATTTGTGTTTAGCACTGGTTTTTGATTGGCAGCCTGTCATTATAAAACCTTTGTATTCTCTGAGTAGTGTTAATAGACATCAGTAAAACAATTAGCTAAAAATCAGGTTTCAAAAATGTAATCAGTCAAAGTGCAATTATGCAGATCATTTATTTGGACAAATTATGCATTCTGAATTATATAGCAAGCCACATTACATTGTGCTATAAACATGGAAAGCAATAATAACTCTGACTAAGGAAAATATGACAAATTCACTCATATATCAAATATATAGCATGTAACAATAACAATACTAGTAAGTAAGATGTATATTTAGAGATATTATAAAGCAATGCTCAAACTATATTTCTGTGAAATTATTTTATGCACTTGATTTACTAATCTCATTAATATGATAAAAAAAATCTCCCCTCCCCAAAATAGAAGAACATTTCACCAATATTCTCATGTATGCAATTTGAAATTCCTACTCTTATAAGATTTTATAGCAAATGCTTGCATGCTATTGACTGTGTAGTTATTTAGTAATGTACAGCCATCCGAGATTTCCACATTTTAATTATGCTCTCAGGGGAAAAAAGAGATTACATAATTTAGACCATCTTTGCTATATAAAAAAAGAAAGGTTAGATTTGATTAGGACCTGGGCAGAAGATACCATGAACCCCATAAGTGTTGACTAGACAAAAAATTATCTCTTAAAACCTTAATCAGAAAGAAATTGCTCAGGGATTTCTAGATCAGGAAGCCAATTATGCTGAAATTAAGTGACTTGAAAAATAGTAATAAAATTTAGTCAAGTACATTTTCAAGAATATGAATTTGAAAAAAAGCTAAGATCACTTTCAGAAGTGAAAAAACTCAGAAAATTCAAAGGAGAAGTGAACACTGAAATGAAAAACAAACAAACATCCTGTTACTTCAGTTACCATTGGATTAACACAATGTGATTTTTGGTCCTCTGAATATGTTCAACCTCTAGGCAAATTCTGAATTGTATGTATACCATTCATAAAGAACTTTAGGTATCTTTATGAATGTGCATCTGATGTGTGCATATATTCATTTGTATATTTCCCCTTGTATGCCTTTGCCTATAAATATGAACACCAGGGACTGGCAACAAAAAGCAAAGCTATTCTGTATCAGGCACTGAATTCAGATCATCAAACGAATTATTTTAGAGTTTTCACCCAGAATGAATGAATGAATGAATATTATTTATTTATTTATTATTTAGTTTAGTTTGTCAAGCATATATGACAAACTGAACATAACATATAAATATAACCAGGTATAAGAAAAGATGACCAGCTGTAAGATGAATTGATTCAGTTACAGTTATAATTTTGTAAGAGACTTGTAGCATTTTTAAGTGACTTACAGCATTTATTTTCCTATAATAAGTTGCTTATTATGGTTTTTCCATATTTTTTTTTTTTTTAATTACATTTATATGCCGCCCTTCTCCGAAGACTCAGGGCGGCTTACAATTTCTGGGATATAACCCAATGTGCTCAGCAATAGCCTTCATTCCATTGTATATGCCTGCTTATTACTAAGCGGCATTTTTACAAGGTCAGCTAATTGTCCCCAACAATCTTGGGTCCTCAATTGACCTACCCCGAGAGGATGGAAGGCTGAGTCAACCTTGAGCCTGGTGGGATTCGAGCCTACAGTAATTGTAGACAGCTGGATCTTAAGAGCAGGCATTTAACAGCCTGAGCTACCAAGGCTCTTATTTCCAGATGAATGCAGAAGTAAGCTGCATGAAAGAGAATGGAATAAGAAGAATAGATGATATATGAACAAAGTTTACTATATTGTGCATCTCTTGCCTAAAACATGATGAATAGCAGAACATCATGATATAAAAGTGATGTTAAGAAAAAATATGAGGCTAAACTCTCATACAAAATGTAGCATTTTGTTTAGAAATCTATACTATTTCATATATGACATGAAAAATTCTTTTTGGGAAACAACCTGAAAGTAAAAGAATATTCTAATATTGAATAAAAATTTGCAATGCACTCTTCTGAATTACAGCACACACATGCACACTGGCCAGCTGGTCTTTGTGCATGCATGCACACCAGAAACTGGAAGACCAGGTGGGTGGGGTACATGCCGGAAACCAGCTGCTCTTCTGGTTTCCGGCATGTGGGTTTGTGTGTGCACACGTGTGCTCCTGTTTTGGCACACAGTGCCAAAAAGCTTTGCCAACACTGGGCTAGGAAATGATTATTGTGTCAAGGTTAAGATAAAACAGTTGTCTATGTAGTCAGTGGATGCAGCAAAATCATACACTGTGATTACACAAAAAGTGATTATGTTGAGAAGATATTATATTGTTATTCATGTAAAAGAAATACATTCACAATCAATGAGGAAACTACTAAAAACATGAAATCACAGATAAAATTGAAAATGGAATGGAATTTAAACATTCAGACTGATCAAACTGGAACGCAAGAATAAATCAGACATTACTGTCATGGCAAAGAACCATGTTTGTTTTGTTTATTTAATCATTACATTTTTATCTGTTGGCACAATCCAACAGATTACTGGTAGCTTACACATGCAAAGAGTGAAAATACAAAACTAGAAATAATAGTATGGCAAATGCTAAAAATAGAGAATATAGTGCCAAATAACACAATAGACATTCCAAAATATAGTAAATTTGAAGACAAGAAATTGGAGATTACAAAGCAGAGAGGTTTGCAAATGCATGGCACCAAAAATGGGAAGAACTTGACAGTGATAGCAGCTGCTCATGGCATACTAAAATGCAATGCTATGATGGCCTAGAAAGTATTTGGATTGCCTAATTTGGAATAATTTACAACAGCCATTGTACAAAGAGCAGCAGCACTGTTGGATACCTGATACATAATTAAATCTTATTTTACAATTCCCTAGCCTTTGGGTAGGGTTCAAATATGAAGAAAAGAGGCCAACATTGGCTGTCATATGCAGTTAGTGTAACTGGAATAATATAATGAAGTAAAGTTCACCTAAGTAATTTTAATATTATATTTGAGATTTCTTTTATTACACTACCAAATGAGAATGCTTGTCAAACATAATTTTATCTGCCATCCCTTGCAGCCATTCTTGACATTAAAAATACACTAGGAATGTTAGTGAATCCTGTTATTCAATATAACTAAGACCATATCAACTAAATATTAATTCATTTTGCAATCTTATGTCAGGTAGCAATCTTTCTTGAACTCCTTGTGGTAGTAGGGAGAAGCATTAAGCGTTTTCTAAATAAATTTCTGACTATTGCAAGTAATGAGATTGAAACAATTAAAAGCACAAAAGTCAGTAAAGGTAAATAAATGTGATGTTCCTCAATCTTAGCGTAGACCCAGCTGTTCTGTAGCTTCCAGGACAAATGAAATCCCAGAGATTTTCAAGTTAGAGCCCTTGTAAGCTGGGGATTGTATTGTCCTGTTAGCAAACTTGACAAACACTTTTAAATGAACACATACAGAAAACTGTTGTAAGAGTGACAAGCTCTTGTAAAAGTGATTATTTAAAGAACAACAACTCTTTGTTCTACGCATTTGTATTCAGCCTCTCTCTCTCTCACACACACACACTTTCTAGCAATACCAGCATGAGAGTTAATGGTCTGTCAGATGTCTTCTGAGGATGGGAAATGCTGATGCTGCACTGACTGTAGGGACATTAATAGGAGAATGACTCAATATTTAATAAAGATGAACCTTCATGCTTGGCTAGATTTTATGAGCCTATTATTTGAAAATTATTTAAATTACCACTCACCTTTTAGAATCTATTTTTCCCCCCAAGTGTGAATTATTATTGTTATTGTTTATAAACCTCTTTTTTCTCATGTGTGGAAGAAATTATAATGCTATAAATCTGTTTTTCGATTTTGCTTTAGGATAGCTGTCTTTCATGTAATACACAGCTGTTATTAGTTGAGCATGGATAGCACACAAGCAGGAATGAAAAACTATTCTTATGGGGAGGACAAATATTACCATAAATATATTTGCATGCAGAGAGGACTATAATTAATACATTATATTTTTTCTGTTAAATAATCTAAGATAATGTCAGAACAGGTCAATGATTCTCCACCAAATTTTCATTTCCTGAGGTTAGAATTTATGGAATGTAAAATGGTAGAATGTAAAGCTTCCATGACACCTTCTAGCCAGGCTAGAAGGCTTAATCTTGACCATATCTGACCTCAGAAAACACCAGGTCACAAAATAAAAAATCATTTGAGCCTTTCAGCCCAGTTTGACAATTTGGATGAAGCTGATAGGAAGTTGGCAGACATTAATAACTGAATCAGAACCATTAGAAACCTCCTCAGCATATGGAAATTACACAAACACACACACACATACACACACACAGATACTGGTAGAGAGTGAGAGTGAGTGAGTGTGTGTGTGTGTGTGTGTGTGTGTGTGTAAAGAGAGAAGGGGTCCTTTGAGATGAGAGAGGATGAAAGAGATTCCCCAAATAAAGATTCCCAGACAAATGGTCTCCAAACCAGATCCATACCAAGGCATACAAAGAAGTTGAAACTAGCAGAAGATGATAGCTATTCAGGCAAACACTCCTTTCAGGATACCAGAGATTATATCTATTAGTAAACAAAGGACCCCTTCTCTTGACTATTATCTCCAGCAGTAAGCCAGTTGATATGGTAAATGAGTGAAAATGCCTTCCCCCAAGCTTGGCAAGGTGTCTAAACACCAAGCACCCCTTTCGGCCGCCCACCTAATTATAGCTTCCAATAATTTCTGGGAAGAACAAAGGAAAATGTATCCAGGTAACCACCTCTAACATACTAGCTCATGGTCTATCATTCTATTGCCCTACTGCATATTATGCTGTCAAAACAAAGTAATTTAACCTGTGAGTTCTATGACAAACCCAGCCTAGTTTAGAATTCAGAACTTTTCTTCGTACACTGATTTTTGAGGCAAGTTGCATATATATATTTCAGAAATCAACTATGGGTTTAATATGGTTTTAAAATCACTGCACAATTGAAAATCAAGGCCCAGTTTGGCAATAAGAAAATGACAAGCCAGCAATGGGGTTTAAAATGATTCCAGGTCATTTTGCAGTTTTGTGTAGTTATATCACACTGAGCATTTCTCCAAGGTGCAGGTGAAGGAAAAATGTGTACATTGATAAAGTAAAATGTGCCATATTGTTGTTATGCCACTACATATTTTACTGAAGCTGTGTTTGATACTTTAAGTCCTAGGAGGATCAGCAAGGCATTGGATATCTGCACCAATTTTGTATTATATAACCCATTGTATTTACACCCCCACCCAAAAAAGTATTCCAGGATGAAAATTATCTGCAACTTAAAATTTGCAGTTGCAAAGCTTCATACTTTGCAAATGGATGAAACAAATGTCTGAGGAGTTAAATGAATGTTATCTCCAAAACCCAGCAGGCAGCTTTCCTGCCAATTTGCATTAGGATAAACCTGATAGAGGAAAATAGTTTGGGGATTTTGTTTGTTTGTTTTGGGTTACAACTTCATTTAAGTTAATATTATTTTGTGTTTCAGCCATTTCTTCAACAGAGACTAAGGTTCAAAATGATTCATATAATTCCATGCCCACTTCTTGCATCTGTTCCCTTCTTCAAAGGTAAAGCCATAAGAGTGAGCCTGCAGGTCCTGTTTTATGTAGACCTTCTTTATTTCTCAATACACTCCCTGCCTCCTACTGATAAAGGAATTTTCCCAACAGAGTTCTATTGCTTTGGGGAAAATGTGTAGATTTTGTTTGGTTTAAAACCTATTCATTCATTGCCGTGCACAAACATCCATGGCAGCACAGAATGCGCCTTTCAGAAGCCCCACTTGCTCTTTGCTTTAATGTCTCACTTTACCCATTTGTTTTGGAGTCTCTAGATCATGATAGCTGCAACAGAGATTAAAGGTATTTTTATTTCCAGAGGCACAGAAGGATTCTTTGGAGATTTGCACATGTGGAAGAACTGTTTTGTATTTTCTGCACTTCTGCTACTTTACGCCTTAGGCAGTGATTGGAACTGTATACAGATGCTATTGTTTTGCTTCCTTGCTCTAATAATTTTATGAATCCTGATCTGATGGTCTTTGATCATGATTGAGCCACTCTTTACTATTGATGTCTCTTTCTGGTTTCAAGGGTTTGAAGAGTACCATCTGTAGATGAAAGAAAAACACATTTTTGGAGATAATATTAAAACAAGTGGTGGGTTTTTGTTTGTTTGTTTGAATGGATATAATGGTAAACCATAGATAATACATTTTTATTTGAGTTACTCAGAATAAACAAGACAAGAGCACAGTCAAGTATGAAAGTTTATGTGGAAGTGAACAGGTTACAGTGCTTGAAGGAAGTTCTTTGTGACTTTAGGTCTTTAAGAATATATTTCAAGATATGATATTCAGGCTATCTATCAAAGTATTAAAACTCCTTTTTTATGTTCTGATATTTCTGCAGAAGTAAAATTTCTTTTTTTGCTCATTGTCTAACAGTATAAAAACAAACTTACAGTCAGGTATAACGGGTGCAGAATAATATGCACAGTAATTAACTAATATTCATGCAATAATTCATTATACAGATATATACTGTTGTTGCTGCTATTTCTATTTTCACCATTACTATCCTCTGTTATAGCATATAGATTTGGGGGGGGGGGGGAAATGGGATGCTATTCAGGAAGACAATTTAGTTCATTAATTTCCAAACTTGCTAGAAAGTTGCTTATCCACTGACTGTGCCCAATCTGCTTGTGTTACAATTATTTATTGCATTTGTACCCTTCCTTTGTCCAAGCAACCTATTAAAAACAGGTAAGCATTAAAATACTATGATCTGTGATTGGAATTCATTTTATTTCAAACTGGGTTTAGAAAACTGATACATAATTTTTCCTCCTAAAATCTTGAGATCCAGTTCAACTCTTTCCAGCAATCTCACTTCCAAATAACGATGTTAAGAACATTTATATTTTGTGGTGTAATTTACTTCAGGGCCTAGTTACTCACCTGATTCATCTGTGAGACTGTCCCAAAAGTGCTCATCTGTGAGACTGTATCCATAAACAGCTACATTTCCTTGTATGGTGCTATTAAAGCAGTTTCTTCTTCATTCCCTTAGCTGGATGAATTGGTCATAATAAATACAGATGTGGAATGTAGATGCATGTAAGACATTACTCTTTAATCCACACACGAGACACATAGCTGCTAATTCTCCAATATATCATTATAGTTAGATAGTTTTAAAAAGTGAATAGTAAATAGTAAAAGTAAGTTAATAAAATGTTGCTGAGATTAGCTCATATGAAATCATAGTCAGAAATGAGCCATTTGGTGTTATTTTGAATTTCCTACACTATCAATTTCAAAAACTCAGATTGTAGCATTTTTAATGAGAAAAATCACTATTCCCTACAACCCTCCCAAGTAATTGCTTCCTCCATCAAACTGCTATTGTTAAATTAGTGAGATATAGTGTGATATACTAGTTGTTGTATTAAGTTGAAGTTCGTTCTCTGCTATGGAAATTTATTAGAGTCTTTAGTCTAACAGTATTTTGCAACCCAACTTGCTGTGAGTTTAAAATGAGGAGAAATCTTCATGTAAAGAATTTTGAGCTCCTAGAGAAAAATATGAATATAATAATTAATATATTAATTAAAATTAATATTAGAACATGAAAATCCTCATAGATTTAATTTTTACTTCATTATATTTGTCATCCTTTTTGAACTCATTCCAATTTCTATGAATCTTTTTAAGAAATTGTGTTGCCCAGAGCTTTACAATAATTACCAGATTGGTTTTAATTATTTTAAGTAAAAATTCCTTGCTAAAGGGACCCTTGGAGTCCAATAACCATTCTGTTGAATTTAAATTATTTTATTTTGCCAAACTAAAATTAGGTTATTAAATTTCTTCATTTTCTAAAGACTACATGTAAAAAGTCATTCCTATTTCATGAACAATTATATTCTAGTTATATGTGTACTGTTGTATGCATTCTGAATATGAATATTTTTATCTTTTACATAAATTACACTAATATTAACATGCTGGTGCATCTTCCCTAATATATACATACTTTTAGATTTTTAATTAAGTGAGATGCATCTTTAGATTCGTGCCAGTTGAATAAATGAAGGGTAATCACATTGCATTCTACATTATGGCTTGGAAACTGAGCAAATGTCTTTCCATTGATGAAACTTAGTTTTTATTAAATTAATATTAGAACATGAAAATCCTCATAGATTTAATTCAAGGCCAGCAAGTTTAGGTACCAAGACAAAGTTATTTAACCCATATTTATAACCTATTTTCACATTACTGTTACAATTAGTATTAATATGGAAGTGTAATAGAATTGTAAATTAGAGATTTACAACTTTACTTTCAAATTATATATATATATATATATATATATATATATATATATATATATATATATATATATGTAGGTCTTGGTGTATTTGGGTCTTGTCCTGTGTAAGATTGAGAATAACTTGGCAACGTTTCGACGAAATCTCATCCGTCATCTTCAGGCTGGTGTCTTCAGATTCGTTCTTCTGGGAGAAGTGTGTGATAGTGGCTGTTTTTCCCTTTTAAACTCCAGAGTTGGTTGTGTTGTTACTTCTTGTTTGGTTGATGGAGTTGATGTATGCAGATTGGATGGCTTTTCCTGAGACCCTGTGTGGCTGAGGTGCTGGCTGTGTGTCTCTCAGCCTTTTGTGTTGTAATGACCTGGGTAATGGGCTGTGTGATGACCTTCTGAGTTCTATTGTTGTGACATCCTGGGTGTGGTGCTGTAATCTCCTGGGTCGTTGTCTGTGTTGCAACATCCTGATGTTTTGTGTTGTAATCTCCTGAGTTCTGTGATGTAGTGTCCTGGGTGGAAGGCTGTGATGTGACATTCGGCCTTGGTTTGGCTCGAGTTTGAGGTCTGGCTATGTGTTTATAGTGTGTGTCAGTTTGCTTAGTTTGGGGGTCAGAGGGGGGTGTAGCAGCTGGTGTTGCAGCCATGGTCTGGTTTCTGGATGGTGGTTGCCTTTCATCTGTGGCGTGGGCTTGGGTTTGAGTCTGGTGAAGGAGATTGGTGGTGGCATCATGTGTTATTTTGGGTCCAGTGTTGGTTTTGTGGCTGGGACTCGTTTGATGATTAGGGCTAGTTTCCAGATGTCTGGTAAGGAAGTATCATCCTGTTTATTCATGTTATGGGGTGTTTCTCTATTGCAATGGCTTCCTAATTATTCTCTTGTTGAAGTGTTCAGTATTGGAGATAAGTTTGGATCCCTCAAAATCAATTTCATGTCCTGTGGCTTTAAGGTGCTAAAAGGGGAAGTTTTTCTTCTTTTCTGACTGCGTTCTTGTGTTCTGCGATGCGTGAATTTATTCTCCTGTTGGTTTGTCCAATGTATGTGGCTGGGCAAATTTTGCACGGTATTTTATAAACTCCTTGGTTTTCTAGCTGGATCTTGTCTTTGGGGTTTCTTAAGATGTTGGCTATTTTTGGTCAGTGCCAAAGGCTGTCCTGATATTGTGTTTGTGGGAAATTTTGCTGATTTTATCTGTGGTGCCTTTGATGTAAGGGAGAAGGGCGATGCCATTGTCCTTTTTCTGTGTCTAGGTTTTTTGGGGAGTCTCCCTAAGGATTAGGTTGGTGATTGTGCTTCTTTGGAATCCATTGGACATTAATACGTTAGTGAGGGTGTGTAATTCTGTTCTCAAAGTGGTCTTTGTCAGCTAGGCATTTGGTTCTGGAGATGAGGGTCTTGGCTACGAGTTGATCTGTGCAGGGTGGTGATGGATTGTGCATTTAAGTAGCAGTTAGTATGTCTTTTTCTGGTAGATGGTGTGTCCTAGGGAGCCATTGGGTTTTTGTAAATTAGACGTCCAGGAACGGAAGTTGGTTGTTGGTTTCTGTTTCCATGGTAAATTGTATTTTGGGGTGTAGGCTGTGTGAGGAAGTTGTCCAGTTTTTTCTTTCCCATGTGGCCAAATCACAAAAGTGTCATCTACATATCTAAGCCAGAGTTTGGGTTTGTATTCGATTTGTCTAGAAGCATTGGTTTCAAAATGTTCCATGTATAGGTTAGCGATGACGGTGAGAGGGGTGATCCCATAGGTGCTCCTTCTATCTGTTTATATCTTTGTCCATTGTGGATGAAGTATGTGTTGGAAAGGCAATGGTTGGTCAGATCTAGGATGTGCTTAGGGGGTTGTATTTGGTTTGGATATGACATCAAAGCTCACAAGCAGGTCACTGGGTTGTAGGTTTTATTTCTTTATTGTTTCTATGAAGTGGAAAGAGTTTTGTACGTGAGGGTGATGGATTCTGTGTAGGGCTGGAGTTGTTTGGCAAGAAATTTGGCAAGGACAATAGAACTCAGAAGATCATCACACACCCCCGCATTACCCAGGTCGTTACAACACAAAAGTGAGAGACACACAGCCAGCACCTCAGCCACAGGGTCTCAGGAAAAGCCATCCAATCTGCATACATCAACTCCATCCAACCAATCAAGAAGTAACAACACAGCCAACTCTGGAGTTTAAAAGGGAAAAACAGCCAATATCACACACTTCTCCCAGAAGAATCTGAATCTGAAGACACCAGCCTGAAGATGACGGATGAGATTTCGTCGAACGTTGCCAAGGTATCCCCAATCTTACACGGGACAAGACCTGAATACACCAAGACCTACAACTTTACCGTGAAAATCTACGAATATATATATGTTTTCGTAGATTTTCACGGGTAAAGGTAGTAGTCTTGGTGTAATTCGGTCTTGTCCTGTAGATTGGGAAATCTTGAACTGTCGAAAGAAAAGAAGTCAGAAAAGAAGAAAAAAACTTCCTCCCTTTTCCAGCACCTTAAAGCCACAGACATGAAATTGATTTTGAGGATCCAAACTTATCTCCAATACTGAACACTTCAACAAGAGAATAATTAGGGAAGCCATCGAAATAGAGAAACACCCCCATAACATGAATAAACGGGATGATATGTCCCGCCTACCAGACATCTGGAAACTAGCCCTAATCAACAAACGAGTCCCAGCCACGAAAACCAACACCGGACCCAAAATAACACATGATGCCACCACCAATCTCCTTCACCAGACTCAAACCCAAGCCCACGCCACAGATGAAAGGCAACCACCATCCAGAAACCAGACCATGGCTGCAACACCAGCTGCTACACCCCCCTCCAACCCCCAAACTAAGCAAACTATAAACACATAGCCAGACCTCAAACTCGGAGCCAAACCAAGGTGCAGAATGTCACATCACAGCCTTCCACCCAGGATACTACATCACAGAACTCAGGAGATCACAACACAAAACATCAGGAGGTTGCAACACAGACAGCGACCCAGGAGATTACAGCACCACCACCAGGACGTCACAACAATAGAACTCAGAAGGTCGTCACACAGCCCATTACCCAGGTCGTTATCACACCAAAAGGCTGAGAGACACACAGCCAGCACCTCAGCCACACAGGGTCTCAGGAAAAAGCCATCCAATCTGCATACATCAACTCCCAAACCAATCAAGAAGTAACAACACAGCCAACTCTAGAGTTTAAAAGGGAAAAACAGCCACGTCACACACTTCTCCCAGGAGAATGAAGCTGAAGACACCAGCCTGAAGATGACGGATGAGATTTCGTCGAACGTTGCCAAGGTATTCTCAATCTTACACGGGACAAGACCGAATACACCAGACCTACATACCTTTACCCGTGAAAATCTACGAAAACAAATATATATATATATATATATATATATATATATATATATATATATATGCATTTTATTTGAAGTGTGTATTGTTTTAGTCTAACAT